>JBBBDQ010000478.1:262500-300000 GCA_037127315.1 Ascarosepion bandense
GGTACAGTAACGAACATCCCAATAATGGAATGGTTGGAAGACGTGGAGTTGACCTGTGAACTTTGCAAAATAACCAAAGTAGAGCAAGTCCTCCCACTGTGATTGAAAGGTGCTCGGGAGACATATCAGCAGCTATCAAAAGAACAATGGAGTAATGTTGAGGAGATTGAAGGCACCCTTGTGAAAGCCTACGGAATGGATTCATTCATGGCTTTCGAACGATTTACTACTCGTTGCCTCCATCCAGAAGAGACTGTGGACAAGTTTCTAACAGATTTGCAATGGCTGGCATGACTGGTAGGGGAAATGCCACCGGAATGCTGGATGAAAAGTGCCTTTATTAATGGGCTACCAAGTCATGTCAAGGGACTCCTTCAATCGTCAACTAGGATGAAAAACCTAACTTTGAGAGAGCTACTTGAAAGAGCTTGTGCCGTCTTGGTGGATATCAGGGACGAACATTTAGCCGCTGCAGGGCAACCTAAGCAGGCATTGCAGTCACCGATTCTTCGCAAAACTAGCCAGAGTGATGTCAATTGTTTTAGGTGCAGGGGCCTGAACCACCTGGCTAGAGATTGTATACAACACAGCAGTGCTAGAAAACAGAGAGAAAGATCAGCCATGCACTGTTATCTCTGCAACAAAACAAGGCACCTAGTAAAAAACTGTTCAGAAAACAGAAACAGGTTGCGAGATGTCAGCACCACACTCTCCCCATTCAAATTAAAAGGGGTGCTGCCCGTGATTGAAGCTGTTGTTAATGGCAAGAAGCGCACAGTACTGGTGCATTCTAGATGTTCTCAGTCCCTCATGACTGGATTAGTATGCAACCCCTGAAGTCAGAAAGCATTGAATGTCCTAACAGTCAACAGCGAAATCCTTTGCAGTAATGGTGTTGGGACTATCACGTTGACGGTAGATAATGTGGGCGCCATGAAAGTTGATGTTGTTGTCGTCGACAGTCCGTTGTTAGGCTTCGACATGCTAATTGAAATGATAAAATCAAAATGCTGGGTGGAGTTAACATAGACCAGTTCGGTGGTGCTATCTTCTCAAAGACGGAGCTGTGTGCCTGTGCCACGATCAGAATAGAGGAACCAGACTTCAGCCCTGAGTTCAATGAGCAGACCAGGGTTTGGACAGCATCTTGAAGTGGTCAAGCAATCAACCACCCAGTGGACTTACAAATAAGGTACCTGAGTATCTCACGTCTGCAAAAATTCGACAAGAGTACTGTCATGAGCTGGAAACATGGTTAAGTAATGGATGGCTGCTTCCCTATCCTGAGGAAGAACTTGGACCCCAAAAGGCCTGATTCCATTGATGGCCATCTTTCAACAGAATAAGTCTAAGGTGCACCTTGAACGAATACATCGACACCTACACGGCACATGCCGACGTCTGTGCACAAAAGTTAAGAGAGTGGAGAAAGAAAGGCTCTAATGTGTCATTGCTCAATCTCTGAAGGGCCTATTTACAAGTGCATGTACACAAATCCTTGTGGCCATACCAGACTTATCTTCAAAGGAAAAAGGTACTGCTTATCATGCATGGGTTTTGGACTCAATGTAGCACCACCTATCATGTGAGCTATTGTTGCGGCTACACTCTGACAGGATGGCATGATCTGGCAGGCAACATCAGCACACATTGATGATGTTTTTATTAATAAAGACATGGCTTCTGCAATCAGAGTGAGGCAACATTTGGCTGGCTTTGGACTAGCAAGCAAAGAGCCGGAGTAGCTGCAGAATGGTGCAAGAGTGCTTGGCCTAGCAGTTCAGAAAGAGGGCAACACTCTGATATGGAAATGAGGGAACAAGGTCCCAAGCATGCCATGTATTCTTACCTGAAGTAGTGTGTACTCATTTTGTGGGAAGTTGGTCGGGCACTTCCCAGTGGTGAAATGGCTTAGGGTGGCTGCAGCATTTATTAAGAGGAGAGCGGCAGATCTGACAAAGGGTTGAAATGACAAGGTGATCGATGTTCCTTTAACGATAATGATAGAAGAAGTCATTGCAAGAGTGCGCCAAAAAGACCCTGGGCAAGGGAAGTGGTGTGTTAATGGTTCCAAGCTCAACATTTGGGTCGATGCAAGCTCCTTAGCCACCGGAGTATCACTGGAGCATGATGGAGCTACAGTGGAGGATGCGAGCTGGTTACAGAAGGAAAGGGATATGCAGCATATAAATTTGGTGAAGCTTGATGCGATGCTAAAAGGTGTAAACATGGTATTAATGTGGAAAGCAACTGTACTGCATCTTTACACTCTCTGCCTGTGTGCACAGATGGATCATGGACACCCTCACAGGGAAGGCTAGGGTGTGCACCAAAGCAGCAAGTGAGATGCTAATAAGATGGCAGCTTGATGCACTCGCAAAGCTTAGTCGAGAAACATAAACTGTCTGTAGATGTAGTCCTGGTGAGGTCGGAACATAACCGAGCAGATACTCTGACAAGAGTGCCACAGCGATGGCTTGACCTTGTCAAGAAGGCGGTTGAACCTCCATACTGTGCAAGCACCATGTTGCCAGACAAGCACGACTGATTGGATAAGGTCCATCCATCACCAAAGCGGCCACCCTGGAATAAGGTGGACATTGTACTTTGCCAGACAGTTCGATCCTACAGTTTCTAAAGCGTCAGTTAGGGCTGTGGTGAGAAATTGTAAGAAGTGCCAGTCGATTGACCCACCACCCATGCGTTGGCCAAGGGGGAAATTGGACATGAGCAACACTTGACTGCCAATAGACTGCTTCCATTATAGTGCATTGGTTCCTTGCTGCAATTTGTTTTACACTTCGATGACATTGTTCCACAATGCCATTTCCAGAGGGAACATGTGCACAACGGACTCCCACTCACTTAGAAAGTCCTCGAAGCTCTTGGTGCGAAATGCCGTATCGTTGTCAATTGGCATTTCAGCTGGTGCTCCATGCTCACAGAACAGGTCTTCCAGGTGGCTGACAATGCTTGCTGCATCTTGTCACTTCAAAGGATGCCAAATTGAAAACCACATGGACTCGCAGTCAATGAGGGACAGATAGTGTTGGCCTTGAGAATGGATGTAACCCACTACCAAGGCCGATACTATTAAAGAGAAATCCATATAGAGAGCACAAGATGTACTATCCAGAGCAATATGATATACATCAAGAAAAAAACTTGATGCATTAGTTTTGTAATTTGCAGTCTGATGACTAAAAACTTGTCAAAATAAATTATAGTTTATAACCATTTTCAATGATGCGTTGAGTTTTTCCTTGACTATATATATAAAAACATAGCTTTGTAAAGAACAAAACCAAATGGAGGAGAGAAGATTTAGAGGATAGCTGCTTACTTTGAAAATAAGTATTTAAAATTCTAGTCTTAACTTGAACTCAAACCAAACTGTGACAAGTAGAAAATATGGTCAGTCAGACGATCAAAATATTTAACTTCATGTAGATTGGCACAAGGCCAAATTGAAGGAAACAAAAGGTAATAAATATTTTGTTTCTGTCTGAATTTCTGAGATGAGAAGTTATTTTCCTTCAAACAAATGCTCTCAATTTAGTTATAACATTTTACCCATCATGACAGCCAGACTTCTTCAGGTGTACATCAATCCTGGTAAACTTCAGGGAGTTTGAACTGAAATTTTATTTAACCTCCAGAGAGCAGATTGTTTTTATTCTGCTATCCATATCTAGAGATATCCCACACTTTTTTAGTATTGCATAACTTAGTGGTTTAAAACTAGGATTTGTAAAGTTGGTAGCCTAGTATTTGTGTGTTCAGTCTGTCATGTAGTACGGACTGAGTAATACATGAGTGGTACTAAAAAGAGCACAAAATGACATGGACACAGAACAAGCGTATTGATTAAATAAAGGTTTCAGTTTGAAATTACTGACAAGGGACCCAGGTCAACAAATACCTGAAGAATGTCATAGGGCAAGTTAACCAAAATGTTCCAATAATAAAAATAAGTACAACAATCAGAATGTAAATAAATATTTTGTTCATGATTTTTCACTGCTTGATAGAATTACTTGAAAATATTAAAGGGGATAGTGCATTTTTTTCTTTTTTTTTTTCATATTTACATTCTTTATAATATTTTATTCCAAATTATTAAATATTCTTCCATCTTCATATAGAAACTGCTCATACTGTAAATCAGACAACAGCATTGGCCAAAAGCTTTGCAACACTAAGTAAAAGTAAAGTTTTAGATATTTTTGAATATTGAAAGTGAGTGAAACCATGAATGATTAATAAATAGGATGTGTTTAATTTGCTTATGCAAATTTTAAGTGACTTGCATGGGTGAGTTCTCGACTATGAAATGAGAAGGAATATTTTTTGAGGGGAGAA
This sequence comes from Ascarosepion bandense, assembly GCA_037127315.1. NCBI lineage: Eukaryota > Metazoa > Mollusca > Cephalopoda > Sepiida > Sepiidae > Ascarosepion > Ascarosepion bandense. The sequence goes on from JBBBDQ010000478.1 coordinate 266,863, forward strand.
GAAAAAAAAGACCGTAGAGGTTGGACCGTATTTTCTTTTTGAACTGCATATTCGACAGACAGAGTGAAATGAAAAGCAAAGTGGTAAGAAGAGATCAGACAGTATTTTTTTAAACCAACTTATTTATTCTGTACATCTAATTGTGATCCAAATGGGGAAAGGTCATTGTTCCGAAACCAAACAGTCTGCAATCGTTGCTTTGCACAAAGCCGGTCTTAGCTGTCATCAGATTGCCAAACAGGAGCAGGTTCATGCATCATTGGTCACAAGAATAGTCCAGAAGTAGAAGAAAACTGGAAAAATCAAAGTTGGGGTTCAAAGTGGTTGTCCAAAAATGACTACAGAGCAAGATGGCCGACGAAAGGTGCAACTAAGTTTGTCTGATCGACAGATGAGTAGTCAGCAGTTACTGAAGGAAAAGTCCAGCAGCAATGTGGATGCTTCCCATCGCACAGTACAGTGGCCTTTGTTGATAAAAGGATTGATGTCCTGCAAGAAAGTCAATTTTGACATAAAAAATATAAAAAATCAACTAAATTTTTGTTGAATTCATAAAAGTTGGACTGTAGAAGACTGGAAAAATGTGATTTTCTCTGATAAATCATCTTTTAGCTGCTTCGCTAACAATGGATCTTTTCATGCCAGAAGATGAGTCGGTAAAAGATTACACCTAGATTCTGTGGTATCCACCAGTCAAGTGTCCAGACCTTGTTCCTATTTGGGTGTGCTTCTCCTTTCATGGTGTCAGAGAATTAGTGATTGTACCCAAAGGTACGTCAATGAACAAGGAATGATATATAGACACTATCAAAAATAGACTACCACAATTTTTGATAGAACACTACCCTGATCGAGATGCGGTGGTTCAACATGATGATGCACCTAACCATAAAGCAAAAGCTGTAATGAAGTGGTTCAAGGACAATAACTTCAGAGTTCTGCAAAACTGACCTGGTAATTCACCTGATCTCAATCCCATTGAAATTTTATGGTCCATCCTGGAACCAAAGGTGCATGAAGCTGCTCCAACAAGAATTGAACTTGAAGCTGTCTTACAAAGATGTTGGACTTCTATTAGATCTAACTGTTTAAAATCACTAATTGAATCTATGCCAAAACAAATAAAACTTGTTCTTAAAAATAGAGGAAGGCACATAAAGTATTGAATTTAACATCAAAATTTAACCTACATCATAATAAATAATTTTTTTTACTTTCAAATAGTTTAAATTATTATTTTAAAATGCTAAAGCAAAAATAGTTGTGTTTTGTTATCGATAACTCAGATTTTTTATGGTGTTGCAAAACTTTTGGCCAGAGCTGTATATTCCAGTCAAACCCATTTGACTTTAATACAATGAATGAATCATTAATGTCAAAGGAGCTTATGCATAAAGAGAGTCTACAAACATGTTTACAGTCTCCATTTTTATGAGAGTCACTATTTCAACTCTTTGAACCTTGAAATCTCAAAATCCCTAGATTAACCAACCAACATAGAACACTTCCCATCATTTTTAGATTTCTAATTTCTGTTTGGACAGATTAGCAATTTTAAGTGAACAGTTGCTGAAGACTAAAACTGACCGTCATCACACAACTGTTATGGACTAAAACATTTTAAAAAACCAAAATGTTAAATTCATAAAATTTTTTTTTTTTTTTAAATATGATAAACTCAATTTATTATTTCATCATGCTGGTACTATAATATTTAGTACACTTATTGAAAAAAAATTTTTTTTTTTTTGCCGAACAAAACTGGAAGATGGTAGAAAATATTCTAATTAAATCCTCTCCTTTTGTATCTTGACATAATCAAAGACCTTTTTGTTTTTAGATTCTGGAAGATTCTGTAAGCAGAATAGTGAAAAGTTCTTAGCCTAACAAAAAAAAAAAGAAAAGTAATACCTGATAAACTGGAAAGATTTTGGAAAGTGCACTGATCCAAGACTGTTTCTGCACATCACTTTACATATATTTAATTAGAGAAATCGTTACACAAATCAAATTATCAAAAAAAAAAATGAGTATTGCTGCCATATGGGCCAGAGTTCAGAATCATTTACATAAAGAGGACTCTTTCTACTCTACACTCTGCCTGTTCCCCCCACAAATGTAACTTTGCAAGCCTGTTGCTATTCTATCACCATTTATACAGATTATACTAAAATGAGTTCTGTTTTGTAGTCCTACCAATTCAAACCCTTACAGCTAGGATTCATCAGGTCACTTCCTCATTTTCTCCATTAAAATCTGGTATAGCTGATTCTGTGTCGAATCAGAAGGGATACTGCAGACTGTGGTTAAATACTGGAAAAATATACCCACATACACTGCTGTGATTACTTCGGAAATGTGACTATTAGTAGCTTCTGATAGTCACTAATCAGGAGTCAGTAGGAAATGAACTTGTATTTAATTTACCTAGCAGGCCGACTCGCTTTGATATTTGGGAAAAGCAAGAATTGAAGAATGAATCTTAATTCAAATTTCCTGTGTTAAACTGTGAGGTATTTTCCGTTTGTTTTTTTTTTTTTGTTTTTATATATATCTATGTTTTTGTTCTCCCCCCCCCCTTTTTTGGAGTTCATGCTTCATTTAGGAGGTAAAAAAAAAGTTTGAAATTTATATTTATTCTGTTATGCGAAGCTACTTTGGCCAAGTTATCAGCAGCCATTACAGCTCCATGCCACGTGTTGTTCTTTGAATGGGAATTTACCTAGCAGGCCGACTCGCTTTGATATTTGGGAAAAGCAAGAATTGAAGAATGAATCTTAATTCAAATTTCCTGTGTTAAACTGTGAGGTATTTTCCGTTTGTTTTTTTTTTTTTTTTTTTTGTTTTTATATATATCTATGTTTTTGTTCTCCCCCCCCTTTTTGGAGTTCATGCTTCATTTAGGAGGAAAAAAAAAAAGTTTGAAATTTATATTTATTCTGTTATGCGAAGCTACTTTGGCCAAGTTATCAGCAGCCATTACAGCTCCATGCCACGTGTTGTTCTTTGAATGGGAATTTACCTAGCAGACCGACTCGCTTTGATATTTGGGAAAAGCAAGAATTGAAGAATGAATCTTAATTCAAATTTCCTGTGTTAAACTGTGAGGTATTTTCCGTTTGTTTTTTTTTTTTTTTTTTTTTTTTGTTTTTATATATATCTATGTTTTTGTTCTCCCCCCCCCCTTTTTGGAGTTCATGCTTCATTTAGGAGGAAAAAAAAAAGTTTGAAATTTATATTTATTCTGTTATGCGAAGCTACTTTGGCCAAGTTATCAGCAGCCATTACAGCTCCATGCCACGTGTTGTTCTTTGAATGGGAATTTACCTAGCAGGCCGACTCGCTTTGATATTTGGGAAAAGCAAGAATTGAAGAATGAATCTTAATTCAAATTTCCTGTGTTAAACTGTGAGGTATTTTCCGTTTGTTTTTTTTTTTTTTTTTTTTTTTTGTTTTTATATATATCTATGTTTTTGTTCTCCCCCCCCCCTTTTTGGAGTTCATGCTTCATTTAGGAGGAAAAAAAAAAGTTTGAAATTTATATTTATTCTGTTATGCGAAGCTACTTTGGCCAAGTTATCAGCAGCCATTACAGCTCCATGCCACGTGTTGTTCTTTGAATGGGAATTTACCTAGCAGGCCGACTCGCTTTGATATTTGGGAAAAGCAAGAATTGAAGAATGAATCTTAATTCAAATTTCCTGTGTTAAACTGTGAGGTATTTTCCGTTTGTTTTTTTTTTTTTTTTTTTTTTGTTTTTATATATATATCTATGTTTTTGTTCTCCCCCCCTTTTTGGAGTTCATGCTTCATTTAGGAGGAAAAAAAAAAAGTTTGAAATTTATATTTATTCTGTTATGCGAAGCTACTTTGGCCAAGTTATCAGCAGCCATTACAGCTCCATGCCACGTGTTGTTCTTTGAATGGGAATTTACCTAGCAGGCCGACTCGCTTTGATATTTGGGAAAAGCAAGAATTGAAGAATGAATCTTAATTCAAATTTCCTGTGTTAAACTGTGAGGTATTTTCCGTTTGTTTTTTTTTTTTTTTTTTTTTTTTGTTTTTATATATATCTATGTTTTTGTTCTCCCCCCCCCCTTTTTTGGAGTTCATTTGGACTTTAACTAAGTTAAAACTTAGTTAAACTCCACTTTTGTAAGTTTGTGTTTTTTTTTTTTTTTTTCAAAGGATTGTTCGTGTTCGATTTTTTTTTTTTTTTTTTTTTTTTTTTTTTTTTAATAGGAGTAGATAGGTCACACTATCGCCCGGTCTATACTCCTCCCACGTCTATTGAACTGGAGTAGAGGCTCGTTCCTTGTTTCCTGTTTAGGATGTGGTTTCCGGTTTTCACTTCTCTCTCTTCAGACCTTGGTACTGGTGCTTCCGTGAGTTTCCTGCGATCTGGCCGGTTGGTGGCAATGGCTCATCACTGTGAGGGTACCGGGTTGGCAGTTTCCTGGTTGCTGCTTCCGACTGGTAGTTAGGAGCCCTAACTCTTGCGTAGCGTCAAGAGCGGCTGCTCTGATCAACAGTTGTATAATATCGGGGTTCTTGTAGTGCCATGTCGCGCATGGATAGGTGTCCCTGCAAGCGCTTTCGGTGGGCAACCCCGAGGCCACACCTTGTTGCAGCCCTAGCCAGTCCCCCTCCCAGCTCAGATCGTGGGTAATGACCGCCTGTATCCTCTACCCTAGGTCCCTTTCTATAAACCAAAAACATGACAAGACAAAACAGAAATGACCCTAAACCAGCTAAATCCAAACCACCTAAGCCCATTAACCTCTCCTTCACTAATATCCGAGGCATTCGTACTAACTTTGCTAGTGTAGAAGCGTTCCTGCATGAAAAGTCCCCTGACATCCTCGCGCTCTGCGAAACTAACCTCAACTCAACTATTCCCTCCTCTGACCTCTTCATCCCTGGTTATCTTCCCCTTTTAAGGAAGGATTCTACTGTCCACATGCATGGGCTGGGTGTTTATGTCAGCGAACACCTCCCCATAACTAGGGTGACTTCACTCGAATCTACTGACCACCAATACATATGTCTCCGCTTGTCTCTCCTCAGTTCGGTTAGCTACCTATTCTTCCTTTACCGTTCTCCCTCCTCTCCTGACTGCTCCCTACTAGATAGCATTGCCGACGACATAGATAAGGCTATTACCTATCACCCATTTGCCCACATATTTGTATTTGGAGACCTCAATGCCCATCACTCTGAGTGGCTTGAAAACGCTGTTACTGATTCGGCGGGCACTCACGCCATGAACTTTGCTATTTCCCAATCCCTTACGCAAGTGGTGGACTTCCCCACTCGCTTCCCAAGCACACCCTCGGGTCATTCCTCACTGCTAGATATATGTTTCACCTCTGCGCCCGACGCCTGTCAAGTCTCGCAGCTTTGCCCTCTCGGCAACTCCGACCACGCTGTAGTCTCCCTCAGTATTTCTTTCCAATCTCACTCCCCCCAGGATCCCCCTACTCATAGAACCTCCTACCTCTACCAAAAAGCTGACTGGGAAGCCTTTCGCGATTTCCTCTGCGACGTCCCTTGGGGAAAAGTGTTTGACCTATCAGTTGATGACTGTGCCTCTGAGGTCTCGTCATGGGTGAAAGCTGGCATTGATGCCTTCATACCCACCAGGAAGTATTGCTTAAAACCTCATTCCCCTCCGTGGTTCTCTCCAGCCTGCTCAGCCGCCATTGCCCACAGGAACCATTACTTCCATCTATTCCAGAGACAGCCAACTGATCACAATAGGCGCCTGTTCACATCCGCTCGCAGTGAGTGCAAGAGAACTCTAAATGACGCCAAACAGTTGTTTGCGGAGAGAATGCGACAGCACATAGCTGACCGCAAGTTCGGCTCCAAGGACTATTGGAGGATTTGTAAACGAGTGCTCAACAATAGGAAATCCTCAATACCTCCTTTAATCCATGGATTTGACGTTCTCACGTCATCTGCTGAGAAAGCTGAGTGCTTTGCCCGCAGATTCTCATCCAACTCCACACTCGACTCGTCCGGAGTGCACCCACCCGACTTCCCTATTAGAACTGAGGCCAAACTGCATGACGTGTATATTACCCCGACAATAGTATCCAGAGTAATTTCAAAACTCGACCCCCATAAGGCGTGTGGAGACGATGGAATCCCGGTGATAGTCCTTAAGAGGTGTGCCCCTGAACTTTCCCCTGTCCTCTCTAAACTGTTTAACTACTGCCTTTCTGCTTCCTGCTTTCCTGCATGCTGGAAATTCTCCTCAGTCGTTCCTGTCTTTAAGAATTGTGGTGAACCCTCGGACCCATCCAACTATCGCCCTATCAGTCTCCTACCAATATTCGGGAAAGTGTTCGAGGCTATAATAAATGCTGAAATAGTTCATCATCTCACCGCCCACAAGCTGTTCTCCGACAGGCAATATGGATTCCGATTTGACAGGTCCACAGCCGACCTGCTAACTACTGTAACGGAGTACATGCTACAGGCCCTTGATGAGTCTGACGAGGCTCGCGCGGTTGCTCTGGATATCTCCAAGGCTTTCGACAGGGTTTGGCACCCTGGCCTCCTATGCAAACTACGCGGTTATGGTATTACCGGTCGCCTGCTTGACCTAATCCAATCTTTCTTAAATAACCGCAAAATGAAGGTCGTTCTGAATGGGCGTGCCTCTTCGTCCTACAGCACGAATGCTGGTGTCCCACAAGGCTCTATCCTGGGCCCAACGCTCTTCCTTATTTTCATCAACGACCTCCCAGATGAGATCAGGTCCCAAGTAGGCATCTACGCAGATGACACTACAATATACTCCCGCTCCAGTAAGAAACCTGTCGTGGCGGACAGACATAATCTCGCTGCTGACCTTGAGCGGGATCTACACTCTGTGGTGAACTGGGGCAAGAAGTGGCTTGTCAACTTTAATTCCTCTAAGACCAAGCTGTTGTCTGTCAACCATTACAGGCAACCTCTTCTGCCTCCCATAAGCATGGACCAGATGATTCTCCCGGAGAGTAATACACTACGCCTCCTCGGACTTACCCTGTCCTCAGACCTCAAATGGAAGCACTATATTGAATCCATAGCAAAATCTACTGCTAAGAAGATTGGGTCACTATGTCGATCCAGGATGTTTTTTCCACCTGAATCCATCCTGCATATATACAAGTCAACCATCCGTCCGTGCATGGAGTACTGCTGCCATTTATGGTCAGGTGCCCCTGCCGTTCTCCTCAGTGTTCTTGACAAGCTCCAAAGGAGAGTCTGTAATGTGATAGGTACTGATCTGGCGACTCGTCTGCAGCCACTTTCCCATCGTCGAAATGTGGCCTCCCTCTGTCTCTTCTATAAATACTTTCATGGCTTCTGCTCGGATGAGCTTAAGTCACTGATGCCTCCTCAACAGGTGTTTACCCGTTCAACCAGACTGGCAACTGGGTCCCACCCATTCACAGTCAGGTTAGCCAAACGCAGACGACAATTCTACTCCTGCAGCTTCCTCTCTCGCACTTCCCGCCTGTGGAACTCACTCCCGTATTCTTGCTTTCCTGACGGCTACGACCTCCAGAAATTTAAAAGCAAAGTTAATACTCACCTACTAACCACTGGCCTCTAGCTCTCTCTCCCCTCCCCTGTATAAGCTTCCCTTTCTCTCCGCCCATGTACCTGTCATTGCACCTGCTTTCTCAGTTTTCTATTGTTCCTTTCTAACTAGCTTGTACTCCTCACTCTTTTCTAATTAATCTTTCTACACTTATGTAACCCCCTGCACATCAGTGGCGTTTCTGCCTTGCTCGGGGTGAAATGATTAAAAAAAAAAAAAAAAAAAAAAATAAGCATGACTCAAGAGATTGGAACACATGTAAACCTCAACAGAATGTCACATGGTCACCACAGAGGCTGGGTAAAGGCAGCCCTAAGAACACAAACACTAAGTATGATTGGTATGTGAGGAGATGGCCAATGTTCTACAAGAAAAAAAATTAAACATTCCATAACACAATATTCAAGGTGGGTCACAAACAAAACATTAATGAGAAAAAAATTTAGTCCAAAGAAAACCACATTAAAACATCTAGCCAAATTCAGACAAGTAAAACCATTGTTTGACAAAAAAATAAAAAACTATGTACCATTGCAGAATGAGTAAATTGTCACTGGTTCATATTTTTAATTTCACACGTGTGTGGTTTGTTTTTGTTGACTGCACAGTATAGTAAGGTTAGCTAGACACTGTCTGTGAGAAAAAGAGCACCATGATGCAATTCACAGCCAGAAATTTTCAAATGGTATACCATACTGGTTGGCATTCACACTGATTGGAGAGTGCTTGGGTGTCAATCAAGGACAGTGCAAATGATTTGCAAAGGGTTGGATTATATATCCAGTCAACATCTTTTTCATGATCTTGCTACTCAATGTTTAGCATCTTTTTTTTTTCTCCAAAATAAAGGATTCGGTAAGGAGAAAACCCTGAATTCACCTTTTTTTAGAAACCTATATATTAGTAAACGTCTATTTTAGAATTAATGAGTCACCTTGATGCCAGTCACCTTTTACAATAATTTCAAGATGTAAAAGGTAAAACAAACTGCTCAGTATTATATCAGATATATCCCTTGATCCAAGAATATGATCAAAATGATAAATTTTAAGTACTATTTATATTGTTTGAGCTGTTGTCCTCATCTTCATTCATGTTTCAGCCATGGTCTGTTCAGGACCTCTTCAGGTGATCAGAATTTCTAACTGAAACTTTAATTTTTATAGAGGAGAACATGATTAAGACTGTGTATAAGCCACGCCATGCAGCTGTACTCTATCCCTATAATCAGTCATCTTTAATATGTTTTTTGTCATATACTATTATAATGACTGGAAAAAAAACAGTGTAAATATATGGGCTACACAATCTTTCTTAATTACCTCACTTGTCAAAATAGGGAAATGTTAGTAAAAAGTTAAGTTTTTAAAAATTTTTATCCACTGTTTTTTTTTTAATAAGAGGCAGACATTGAGTTTTATATCATGAATCTTTAGAACTTTTGTAATCACCTATTGAGAAACAAGGAAATAGCTTTTTGCCTTCATCCAAGTAAGAGCATAAGAAAGTCTTTGTGTCATCAACATGCATTGCAAAATCGACTGAACTTCCCTTATTTTTTTTTTTTTTTTTAATCAACTTTCGATTACCTGAAAGTTGATTGGTTGAAAGAAATAAAAAGATTCAATTGAAACCTATTTGACTTTAGTCTGGACCTCATTCTAACTGCTAATGATGTTGATTCTGACAAATAAGTCACTTTACAGTAAAATTGTTACTTTGAGATTGAAGACATTTCTGATCAAATTTTCTGAACAGCTCATGAAGTTTCCAAACTTTTTTTTTCTCTTACAGGATTCAGACAAATATATACAATACACAAAGGCAAAAAAGAATCTCATTTTAAGGACTTTGTCCTCAAGTTATACACAATGCTCTCCACAGCTTCTTTTTCTTTAATGTAAGCTAAGCACTGACATAGTTCTTTTTGAGAAAGATAATGGAGTAGTTCCCTGTTGCCTTCTTCATGGTTTTGAATTCAGAATTATAAGTTCTATTGACTGATGTCCCACACAGACGAAAAAGCCGAATATCTATTTTATTCATGGTCAGAGGTGGAGATAGAACTGGATTAATGATTTTCCAAAATTAACACACAATCTGTTAAAATTTGATCTTACTTGATTCCATATTTTTCTGATATGAGTTATTGTAATTATTTACATTGTTCAGATAGTTATTCAAGGATACAGGGCTCAGTGAATAAAAGCATTGGTTAAATCCAGTGACTCAGAGTTGCAAGTTCAATACCTGGCTACAGCAGTGGTGAAAAAAATCTAGAGTTAAAAGCGAGATAACTAAGACATCCAGAAGTGACAGGACTTATGGGACAAGAACAATCTACCCCAGTGATCAAAATAAAGGGTTCAGTTTGAAATTCCAGTCATCTGAAGGTCAGAGCATACAATGGCTGAAATGTCATGCATATACTATTAAAGATAGCTTATTATTTACAACAATGTAAATAATAAGCTAATAACTATTGTTGCATCTTATTTTACAATCTTAGGTTCCGTTTAGCACCAACCAATTTATATTTGTCTCCCTTGACTACAATTTGTTATTAATAAGTCATAAAGTATCGTTTTCTAATTAATTAAAAATAAAAATATCCAAAGAAAAATTAACAGGAGTAAAAAATAACAGATAGGAAATTATTAGAAAGTCTCAATACATGAGATATTTTGTTATTATGGTAGCATGAAGTATGGTTACTTGATATGGCATTATGTAATACTTCATTCTATCATAACAATGGAATCTTTTATTGCTAAAGACTTAGTCATGCAACTGAAAATGAATTCACATATAACAATCTGAAATTATTCATTTAAACATTTGTAATGGATACTCATATTTGAGATGATCTGTTTTTATTATTAAACAGTATATGTAAAATTTTTCATTTACATATGTATATTTTGGGAGAGATGTGTGGTCAAAAGCACTGTTTGAGCTTTGTTTGATCAGGATGTCCTACGTGGCTAAGTGGTCAAGGTACATCAGATCTAATGATAACTTCCCTAGTGGACATAGGTTTAAATCCTGCCGAAAGGTGTATATTTTTCTAACGAGATTTCTCAAATGTTCAGACTGGCAGATATTAATACAAAATTTTTTTATATATATGGGAAGAAACTTTCTTGTCCACCATCAGCATGGCTGCTACTAGTCACCTAGACAGTGCCTCCTTGGCCTCACTCTTTCAACTGACCTGGAGTGGAATGACTGCATCAAATGTATAGCTGCATCTACTGCTAGGAAGGTTGGGTCACTGTCCATGCATTGAATTCTGTTGGCATATCTGGCCTGAGGTTCCTGCTATTCATCCCACAGTTCTTGAAAATATCCAAAGAAAGATCTGTCATATAACCGTTTCTTTTCACACACTTCCTGCCTGTAAAATGCCCTTCTGTTTATTTGTTCCCTGACAGCTAAAATCTCCAAAAATTTAAATCCAATGTCAATTGCTATCTATCTTCTTGAATCCCATTCACTGTTTATCATTTCCTTAATACCCCTTGTACCCAATCTTTTTGCTCACTGTAACACCCTGCCTTGCTTGGGGTTAAATGATTAAAGAAAGAAATAAGGTCTACTGGTCAGCATATTCAAGAAAATTTGAGATATATATTTGTGTAGAAAGTCTGTAGAAAGCCGAACAAACAACTGTTTGGTGGTTGCACTGTTAATGTCTTTTATATACAAAAAAAAGAATAAAAAGAAAAAGGTTACAGAAAGTAAAACTTTCTAGCATAACAACTCACACACTGAAGTCTAGACAGAGAGAGTGTGACAGACTAAAACATACACCAAGGGAACCTTTAATAGTGCTTTCATTTTCTCAAAACAATCATGTCTGGAACAGTTAAATGTACATTGAAGATCTTTGCAATCCATAGAATCCTGGACATAGTTATCTCTGACAATGTGCACCAATGCACCAGCTGGTAATTTCTAAAAAATTGCTAAGGACAGGGATTTTATGCACATTACCTCCACACCTACAAATGAAGGAAAGGAAGTAGAGAGAACCATCCATATGACTAAGAACATCCTAAAAAATGTAAATGTCCACCTCATATTATTTGTATATCAAGTTCCCCAGAGAAATGATATAACACCAATTGAAAATCTGATGAGGGAGAACAATAGAGACAACTGCCCACAATTCCAAAAAAACTCCAAACCAAATACCTTAAAGTGCTTATGGAGATAGATGAAAAGTAATAAAAGCATAAAAAAAATTATAACTCATCATTTCCCACTTATTTATAGAGTTCAGCCAATCCAGTCTAAAGCTTCAAAGAGAAAAAGACCCTTCTTTTGAAGGAAAAATCTGGTGAACAGAAAGGAAATTGGATTAGCTCGTTCACAGCAATGTATGCCAAACCACCATTCTCAGCAAGGAGGGATTTGATAATTACACAGAATACAAGAAACCATTTAAAAGGTAAATAATAAAGCTGGTTCTAACTAACATGGGTTACATTCTGTTATACAATCAAGAATTAATAAAAAAAATTAAGACTAAATATTGTCTCATAGAGCCTCAGTGAGATACTAATCTATCTAAATCTAAACTTATTTATAAATGGAACTTTGTGTGTGTGTGTCCATTACCTATAGACTCCGAAGCAGCTGAACAGATTTTCTTGAAAATTTACACAGTTGTACTATAAGCATCTGCAAGTGTTCTTAGCTAGGTTTTGTGTCGAGGTACCCACCAATAAATATCAATAATCGAAAAAAATCAGGTTATAGAAGGAGTGGTCCGATTTTAATCAAATTTTATACACTCATAGACAGACATGAGAAATATTCAGAAGTTTCAAGGTTGCAGTTCTTACAATAGTACAGAAAATCGATAAGATATATATAAAAGGCAAGATGTTTGTGTGTGTGTGTGTGTGTTTATCTGCCTGAATGTCTATTTTTTTCAGCCCTTTTATTTTAGTTTTTGCTTTGGGTTTGGCTCTAGGTAGGTATAATTGTAGTTCTTAGTCTCAGCCATGATACCATTTACTCAGAGGACTTATTTAGCCTTCAAAATTCAGTTTACGATGAAAAAACTTATTTGATATCGATACCAGGAAATCAAAATTTGACTTACATCCATTTATTTTTCTTTCAGTCTACGGTTTCGCTTTAACTAGAGACAACTATTGCTTTTTAGTCTTTCGTGCCAACATCCAAAGAGTCTGAGCTCCAGGACCATGGATTAGTTTTAAAGCTTTCATTACACCCGAGCAACGCCGGGCTATACTGCTAGTCTTATTATAGCAATGAAACAATAGGTGACCAAATTAAGTTTGACAGAACAAAGGAAGAGTGCTATTTGGAAAGACCAAGAAAAAGAAAAATAGAATAGAACAGAGACATCCACAATTTCCTTATTGTTTGCTCAAAAGTTTATTTTAATCATTTCACCCCAAGCAAGGCCATAAAGCCTCTAAGATGCTTACTGAGTACAAAAGTATATAAGAAAAAGAAAACATTAAGTCGAGAGAACTATAAAAGAACAAAAATTAAGACAGAAGATAACGATTGACACTGCGCTTAAATTTCTAGAATTCAAAGCTGAGAGGAAAGCAAAAAGCTAGAAGAGAGTTCCCCAATTGAGAAGTGCAAAAAAAACAAATGGTTAACATATAACTTATGGTTACATGTAGTCATTTCAAATTATCAGATTTTGTCAATGTAGCACTGTGCTTAAATTCATAGAGTCTAGAGACAAAAGAAGAAAGTTCATAGCTTTATATTTTAAAATTAAGAGGTTTCTTCTCTTTACCAACACAAGAAATAAATATTTTCAACCAGTCCTTTTTCTCAACAGTGCTTCAAGTTGTTTTCCAAAAAATCATTACTGATCCAGTTAATAAAGCAAGACAAAAATTCATAGAGCACTGAAAATGGCCAGAGTTGTTTTTGTGATAACTCAACACCTGCTGAGCTATTTACTGCCTAAATTTTCTATGTGGTATCCAAAAAGAATGAAACTCATTCTTCAGTAGTAACTGTTAGGTTGATTTCTGACATTTGTAGTAACTGTTAGGTTGGTTTCTCAACCCTTGCTGAGTTACTTAATGCGAAATTTTGTATGGGGAACACAGTGAGGATCAAACTCAGTAATAATAATCAATCTCATAAACCAAATTGTTTCATTTAAATGGACAGACTTATACAACTAAAAATCCAATCCCTACATTATGTGGGGCATGCAATAGTTGTAAACTTTTAAAGACATGTTTTGGATCTATGGATACTCTACACCAGTGTTTCTCAATTTCTTTAAGCAATAGCACACCTAGGAGTGAATGAAAATATGGCACACTTAGCAAAATTTTTAAAAGGTATACATGTAAATGTTATGAGATAAAACAATAGGTTTTTAAAAATACACACAAATAAAAATTTTTGTTATTTCAATTTTTCTATTCAACTATCAACATAAAATATACAAAAGGAACATGTTTCAGTCAGGGAGAAACTAAACTACAGCAATAAGTGACCCTTATTAGTACTAGTTAATTCAGTTAATTGCCATGCATAATTAACGATTATGTCTCTTTCAAGACATGACTGTCTAGGCAAAAGATTTTCCCCACAGTAGGTTGCCATTACTTTTTGCAGTAGACCAGTTGGCTATAGAACCCAATCTGTCCTACTATTCAACCCATAGCTGGAGGGAGAAGAGATGGATTAATACCTTTCCCAAGGGTATTTGTGCATAAGTGAATGAAATGAATTTAAACTTGGCCCTCCAATTTCTCATTCTGAGCTGATAACTATTAGACCACAACACATATCTAATAGTTAATTAAAAGGCTAAATTGTCAAAGTTATTTTGGTCAAGCTAGGAGCCTGGTTTAATAAAAAATAATAAAAATAACTGCCTAAACCCTTGTGACCTGACATAATTGTCCTAGTATTTATTCCATTTCTCAAAACTGCAAAGTCCACTTGTGAGATGCATTCTCCATAATCTCACCCACAATTTGAAATCTTCTTTTCAGCAATAATTTCAGCTTTGGTAAAATTCAAGAATTGTATAAGTCTTAATCTAGATTAACTTAGATGAAGGTGCTAACAGTCCTGCATAATGCAATATTTTTCCATATAAAAATGCTGTCATTTAGAACATGATCACACAGTACATAAGCTCAATTAATAACCAACTGAGAAACGCCATAGAAGAGTCTAAGTGTGTGTTTATTGCCTGATTGGTTACCAAATTACAAAATCAAATCACCAATACCCTTTTCAAAACAGCTGAATGCTCTGTGGACAAATATTGTTAAGCATGTGAAATACACAAACAATAGCAAGAAAAATGTCGACTCACTTATGATAGCAAATGCCCTATTTCCCAGGGATTGCAGTATTAAGAGGAGTTCTACAAGGCTTAGAGAAAATCTGACTTTCATATTCAAAATTCATAGATTTATTTATTCTTTATAAAATGTCTTATTCAAAAGACATGAATAAGTTTATTTTTTTACCAAGGTCAGCACAACGTATCAGGTGATTGCAAAATATGTCTTTGCCAAATTTACATTTCTTCTGCAAACTGATTTCAGGTTGTAATAGAAAAAACATACAATAATTTTGCAAAACAAATATCACTGGGCAACAAAGCAAAATATTTTGACAGATACCTAAACAATTGGTGCTCAATAGGACTAAATCAAGCACCTTGATTCCAAATCTGTACCCAGAATTGTTGTTGCATGTCAGGGTTTTTTTTTTAGATATGCATTATAGAATATTTATGTTCAAGATAAATATTATTAATATATTAGTAATGTATAGGATACATTTATATTCAAGGAAAATAATATATTTATGCGATTCTTCATACAACTCTGGAAAGTATCTGACGTCTCTAAATATGCCCTATCTTTTCAAGATCAGACCAAAAATAGAGTATTGCTGCCATATCTGGGTTAGAGCTGCTTGATTCTTACTTTTCAACCTTGATAGAGTTGGAAAGTACTTATAAAGCATAGTAGGCCATGAATTATTTTTCACACTACAACCCTTTTCCCCTCAGACAAAAGTTAAACCTATTCTGATTGGAAAATAGTAAAATTGAATATAGCACAAAGCCATGTTTATTAGGAAATCCTTCACAGACATGGAATAGTTAAAAAAAACTAAATTAAATTAAAAAAATAGAAATAAAACAAATAAAAAAGAAAACTGCTCAGCTCATTTATTACAATTAATCTAGGATTGATGTCAACTCTTCTCCCCTTAATTATAAATGTGCTGCTTGGAGATGGATAAATAAATGGAACTGAACATATTCTTGGATTCAAAATCCATGAGTGAAACAGATTTCAAGACATATTGAAAGAGAAAACTCCAGCTGACTTATTTAATTTTAGAAGAATATTTGTAGAGGAGGTAAACAGCAAGTGGAGGTGCATTGTAGTGCAGGGGATATTGGCTCAAAATGAGAAATTAGAAAGTTGAGTTCAAATTCTACCTGAATTTGTTGAACTCACTTGTACACAAGTACTCTTAGAAAAGGTATTAATCCATCTCTTCCCTCCAACTATGGGTTAAATAATAGGACAGGTTGCTTTCTATAGACTCGGCAACCAGTCTACCCCAGAAAGTAATGGTAACCTACTTTGGGAAAATCTGTCCAGTCAGTTATGTCTCTTTAGTAACATCGCCCAAGCATGTATCACATATGGCACTTAACCGAGAGAGTAAGTAGCTTTTAAGTACTTTATAAACTGATGAGGTGTTGTAAAATCCTGTTTCAGGACAGCATTATGCCCTTCTTTCTTATTGCTCCTTTCCACCCCAAAGATTCAGATTTCATTCTTTAACTATTTTAGATCTTAATCAATGCAGAATTTACAATGTGAATGAAAAATTCTTAAAAATCAGATATCAACAACTTAATTTTTAAAATAAAATTATTCCATTTTTAATCAACCAAAAAAGTGAAATAAAAGAGAAATTGTTTAAAAAATTCTAATGACAACAAAAATCATTTGAATATCTGAATAGCAACTTGCAGATTTCTTTGGCATTTTTGCTAAATCTCTAATTATTCCTGACTAGAGTAGAGGACTCCTGCCTGCAGCAGTGTCTTCCAGGCAGCAACTCTCATTGCATTAAAAGGAGGAAAATCACTTGTACTCCTCAATATCTACAGCAATATGATGATGGATGTAGGCAATCTTTGTAGTGACCCATGTAGACATCTATTTGCACTTTTAAAAAAGTGTTAAAATACCATATGCTAAATCTATCTAGTGATAATTTTCTAAGCTTAGCTTAGATGTGACAAAGACAAAAAGTATAGGGCACCCAGTGAGGATTGAACTCACTTCTCATTCGTAATGATTCTTACAAGTTTGCTAACCATTTCACCATGTCTAGTCAAAATCTTCATCTAGTGAAAGAATCAATAAATATCCATGCACTTTAGGAAATATTATATAATGAACTACTGTCATTACATTGGTTATGGCCATTATAGTCACTAACTTTAAAAAGATCAATTATAGTCACTAACTTTAAAAAGATCAATTATAGTCAACTTTAACTTTAAAAAGAATGCAATTATAGTCACTAACTTTAAAAAGATCAATTATAGTCACTAACTTTAAAAAGATCAATTATAGTCACTAACTTTAAAAAGATCAATTATAGTCACTAACTTTAAAAAGATCAATTATAGTCACTAACTTTAAAAAGATCAATTATAGTCACTAACTTTAAAAAGATCAATTATAGTCACTAACTTTAAAAAGATCAATTATAGTCAACTTTAACTTTAAAAAGAATCAATTATAGTCACTAACTTTAAAAAGATCAATTATAGTCACTAACTTTAAAAAGATCAATTATAGTCACTAACTTTAAAAAGATCAATTATAGTCACTAACTTTAAAAAGATCAATTATAGTCACTAACTTTAAAAAGATCAATTATAGTCACTAACTTTAAAAAGATCAATTATAGTCACTAACTTTAAAAAGATCAATTATAGTCACTAACTTTAAAAAGATCAATTATAGTCAACTTTAACTTTAAAAAGAATTTAAAAAGATCAATTATAGTCACTAACTTTAAAAAGATCAATTATAGTCACTAACTTTAAAAAGATCAATTATAGTCACTAACTTTAAAAAGATCAATTATAGTCACTAACTTTAAAAAGATCAATTATAGTCACTAACTTTAAAAAGATCAACTTAATTTAAAAAGTCACTAACTTTAAAAAGATCAATTATAGTCACTAACTTTAAAAAGATCAATTATAGTCACTAACTTTAAAAAGATCAATTATTGAGACAAAAATCTGCAAAAATGTATCAATCAAAAAAAAATGTAATCAAAAAATACTATTTTCTAATGAAGTACATATAAGGAGGATGTGCGTTGTGGCGCAGTGGATATCGGCTCGGAACGAGAACTCGGGGAACCGAGTTCGAATTCCAGTTGAATTCCTTTCATTCACTTACGCGCAAATACCCTTGGGAAAGGTATTAATCCATCTCTTCCCTCCAGTTATGGGTTAAATAATAGAACAGATTGGGTTCTATAGCCTTGGTCGGCAACCAGTCTACCGCAGAAAGCAATGGCAACCTACTGCGGGATAATCTTCTGCCCAGTCAGTCATGTCTCTTTCGAGACATGATCGCCCAAGCGTTTATCGCGCATGGCACTTAACTGACTGACATAAATTGGATTGAAGTCGTTATGCTTTGTAAACCAATATAAGCAATGAATGGCCATCTAATGATGGGTCTAGAGATACCAAGGACAGAAGTCAGAACAACAATGGCTTAACTCAAAGCTTTCAGTGGACATAACTATTAAAATTAAAAAACAAAAATAGATTTGCTGGCAGAGAGATGTGTCATTAAAAATTATGACAACCTATAAACAACTGCTCAAAGACACTTTTCCTTTTCAAAGGCTTTACTCTAATCAGCATCCAACTCAATTCTGTTCCCTAATTCACCTTTAAAGCTGACTGTTGAATGGATAGCTGCTTGATCAATTGCTAACAATCCTAACATAAATGAGAGAAATAACTTGTGCCTTATTTACAAGTTTAAAATGTCAAGTGATTTTAAGTTCACAATGGCAAAAAAAGTGACAATTCATGTTTTATTCAAAGTTCAAAGAAAATTTCAAATATCAATGACAATATTGCCTAATAAAATCTCCATTTGACAATGATTATATAAACTCAAACATTCATAAATAATTGTAAAAACAAAAAAAAAAATCATTAACAGTTGAAGACTCAGGACAGGCATTCAATTAAATGAAAATTTACTGCTATTTAAATTTACAGGTGATAACAATTGTGCACAAGCATGAAAGACTGATGCCTCTTGGTGCCAACCTCAGTTTTCACTTTATTTATATATATATTTATGCTCTCACACCCTGATTGAGCACTCTGGAAAAATAGTAGACTTTGATAAACAGTAGCTACTCTGGCTTGTACGCATTGCTCATTCAGTGAAATGAATTAGAGCTCTCTAGCTATTGGGCGCGTATAATGATATGCGTTAAAAAGTCTGTCTACTTCCACCAAACACCCATAGCCCAGGGGTAGAGTTACCGACTGACGCCATTTCGGTCAGGTTTCAATCCTGGGTAAAAAAGCAATCGGAGTCTAACCGTACTGATGAGCTGTGATATGGCGAAACAGATCTGTCTGCGGATGACAATATATATATATATATATATATATATATATATATATATATATATTCTGAATACTAAATTTATTGTATAGGTATTTTGGCAAGAAAAATCTCTTCCTCAGCAACATTCAAAAACAAAATTTGAATGCGCAATTTTCAAAATTAGAACTTATAACGCTTTTATCCATGGGTTATAACCCTAGCAGTTATTTTATGATATGATTACACTTGGTCATGATATTTGTTCTTTCATTCAGTAATTCATTTTTGTTTGGGAATATAATAACCTAGGTTGTGTAATAACTCACTTACAAATGAAAAATATTCAAAAGTTCTTCAATGTAATTGTATTGAACACTTTTTGATACAACTGTGTACTGGTCTAATTTAATTATGACCAAAAACCAAGTAATTATATATATATATATCTCAACCAATACAAGGCAGTAGAGTCACTAAGAGAAGGGGTTACAGAGTGTGAAAGAAGAAGAAAAAAAGTGAATTATTAAAGGAGTGAGAATGATAGAACAGTAAACAATGTTATATCAAATGGACACATCAAAATATGATAAGAAAACACCATATAATGAGGACCAATCTAAGTGGTCAGCCTGCTCACCATATCAGCAGGCTGACCACTCTCTGACTAGAAGAAATATTTTTCCTTATAAAATTTGGAATAGTCATATTTTTTTATTTTAATCAGAGATGAATGTATTGGAGACTATATGTATGGAGATATCTATATCTATGTTCAGTAAACATGTACAGGAAGGAAACAGAATGTTAGGAATATTAAATTTAATTTAAATATATGTGAAGCCAATTTCATTTAATTTCTTTGTTTCAATCACTTTTTTTTAAATTAAATATCCTATATTGTAATAATAGAAGATCTACTAAGAAAAGTAAAATGTTGGAACCTGAACATAAATTTACTGTAGCTGGTCCAGGGATTAAAGCACTTTCTAAACATTTTCATCATCATAAATTACTTTTTTCCTTAATTCAGGTAGCATTTTTAAATTAAAATTATTGTTAGTCTCATTATGTTGAGCAACTAATGCATTTAGTGTATTTTGTAAAAAGATCCATATTGTGTTCATATGTTATTTAAATTCCTTGAGGTTTCTCCAATGCATTCAATGTGGCAATTATTACATATAAGAGAAAATTTTTCTAAGTTCTATCTTATTTTGTTTTGCATTAAGTCTTTTATTCTTTTAGAAAAGGTTATAACAGATTTTTAAATTAAGCAAGGGTAAATTATTTTCAATAGCAGTTGTGAGAGAGTTGGTAGGTAGAATTATTTATTTTGCTTTCTTGAGTTTGTCAGAATGGTGCACCCTTCTATTTTGAAATATTTGAAGAGTTTTTTTTTTTTTTTTACATTATTAATTTTTCCTACAATTGTTCTGAGATATATATATATATATATATATATATATACACACGCACTAGAAAATTTTTTATATATTCTACAATTTCATGGTAAATATTGTAGGGCATAATACAATCATATAATTAAATTTGTTATACAATTAAAAATACATTGTGACACGGAAATTTCTATATTTCGAGATTTCTATTTTGTAAGAAATGAGCCCTCCATCTCATTCGTCGAATTAAATCCTCTGTTTTGTATAATAATTTTATGAAATCTTCCCTTTTGTTAGACTTAGGTATGCTCTACAATATTTATTGTACTGAGCACTTTTTTTAAAAACATAAATGCCAGAGAACTCAAAACCGTAAAACTTTGAGTACTCGTTACCTGAATTTATATTGCTCCCACATAGGTAGAGCACTGTATACATTTATTTTTTAATAAAATAATATGGATAAAATTAATTTCAGAATCTCTCTGAAGAATATACCTAATACCAACAAAAAGGAATACTTCATAAAATTATTATACAAAAGAGAGGATTTAATTCAACAAATGAGCTAGAAGGCTCATTCTTTACAAGATAGACATCTTGAAACAGAAATTTCCATGTCCCAATGTATTTTAAATTGTATAACAAATTATATATATATATATATACACACACAAAAGTGGACACAGTGTTTCATAACTGAACACAATCTTCAGGCAATAACAATTGCGTTCAAGCATGAAAGACTGATGCCACTTGGTGTTGACCTCAATTTCCACACATCTAGTTTTGTATTCAAAAATGGATTGCTGGTAATAATATTCTTTCCTTCAAAAATGTATATTTTCCTATAAAAGTTTATTTTTATGTATATATTTCTATAAAAGTATTTTTATGTATATATTTCTATAAAAGTCTATTTTTATGTATATATTTCTATAAAAGTCTATTTTTATGTATATATTTCTATAAAAGTCTATTTTTATGTATATATTTCTATAAAAGTCTATTTTTATGTATATATTTCTATAAAAGTCTATTTTTATTCTTTCATAGCATTTTGACCCCAGTTTGGGGCTATTTGCTCATAGCTGGGACCCTAACAGATGCTACCACTCTGGGTCAGGGTGGACCTAGGAAAAACAGCAGTTATGAGGTGGTCCCATGCTCCTCATAACCTCCCAATCAGAGGCCTTGCTGCCAGATGCAGTTTACCAACACTCCCAAGACCAATGACAAACAGATTGATAATGATTGATACTGTATTTAATTTTTTGAAGATCAAAGTTGGCCAGAAAGCACAGAAGTGAAAGAGACAAGCTAAAAGTGAAAGAAAAGAAATTTAACTTAAAATTTACAGTTACATCTAACCAACTTCACTGTAAATTGATGAGACCTTATAGCCAATCTAGTACTGCACTTAAATTAATGAAGTAAAAATACCATACCAAAGAATTCATCCAAACAATTGCTACAAAATGTATTTATAGAAAAGGCACAGAGAAGCTACATTACAGTAGTGAGAAAATAACTCTGTCAGAACCAATAATATTACTAATTCTTTAGGTTTTATCAAGAACTTCTAAATGTACAACAGGAGTACTAGACTAAATGTTTTTTTGTTTTTTTTAATAATCATATCACCCCGGGCAAGACGGTAAGGCCACTAGTGTGCAGAGGGCTACGTAATAGCGAAAAGATTGGAAAAGAGAAAGCCGGAAACCACATCCTAAACAGGGAACAAGGGATGAGCCTCTACACCTGTTCAATAGACATGGGTGGAGTGTGAACCAGGCGATAGTTCAGTCTATCTACTCCAATTGAAAAAGAACAACAAAAAGGAAAAGTGGCAACAATATTGAATATATGGGTGAATGGCAGACTTATATGTTAGGGAGTAGGGAGAGAAATTTTCTAGCATGACAAAGTGAACCAACTTTCTTAGAAGCTGACCTACTAATGGACTCAATATAATCTTTCCACTTCATGTCAGCCAAAAATGTCAACCAGAGAAGGCTCAACAAGCCACACTTATGAAGGTTGGTACTAGCCATGCTGATTGGTAACGTAAGGTAATTTTATTTTTTGCGAAGGCGCTACAAATGAAAATGCCATTCCTTGCCCCAGTTAGCAGACTATAGGTAATTCTTGAGATCAGCTGCCAAATTGACCTTATCAGACTGATCAGATTTCCTATTGGGACAAGAGTAAATGGCCATGTCATCAGTATAAATATCAAGTTCAGAACAGATGTCATTGAGGGAAATGAAGAACAAAGTCCAAAGATAGAGCTCTGGTGTTGGGGGACACCAGGCTTAGTTTAAAAAAATTGGCCTTTTAAACTTATGAATACTGTCAAATGCTTTCAAGATGTCCAAAGCAACAGCTAAATTCACCAGTTGTCATTTCTTGAGGTATAATTTTACCCCTTAGAGTAATGGTTAGGTATGCTGGAAAAGCATAAAATGCCTCCAAAACACACAACGCAAAAAAAATCAAAATTTAACTAAAATGCCATCTTAGTGTCAGTCAGTCAGTTAAGTACCATACGTGATACACGCTTGGACGATCATGTCTCGCAAGTGACATGACTGACTGGGCAGAAGATTATCCCGCAGTAGATTGCCATTGCTTTCTGTGGTAGACTGGTTGCTGACCAAGGCTATAGAACCCAATCTGTCCTGCTATTTAACCCATAACTGGAAGGAAGAGACAGATTAATACTTTTCCCAAGGGTATTTGCGCGTAAGTGAATACAATGGATTCAACTGGAATTTGAACTCGGCTCACCAGTTTCTCGTTTCGAGCCAATATCCTCTGTACCACAATACACAAACAAAAAAAAAAAAAAAAAAAAAAAGAAAAAAAAATTAACTTAAACTTTCGAGATTTCAAATTTTTCTAAATACCTTGCTTTACATTTTTATTTTTTTGGGCAACAACCTTTCTTTTTAGCATGTTTCAGTGAAAACAACTGATAAAGATTTCATTGAATTTTGAATGAATTTTTCCAGCATTCTTACATGTTTCCTTTTTGCTAGAGATAAGGAATATAAAATTATCCAATAATTATTATTTTTCCTGGAGCTTTCAAGTAATCATCATGATGGAACATTTTTACATTCTTTATCTCCAGCAAAAATGAAACATGTAAGAATACAGGAAAAATTAAGTAAAAAATAAATAAAATCTTTCTTGGTGACAATTTTCAATGAAACATGCTTAAACGAATGGGTGCTGTTCCCCTACCACTATATATAATTTGCAAACTGCATTTGTTATTTTTGGTAACTACTGCTGTTGCTGTTGAGTTTTATGTCAAGACAAGACAAAATCGTCGCTGATGGTGGATGTTTTTGTGTTACCATCCTTATAACCTCTCTGAAGATGGTTCATGTGAGCCGAAAGGTTAGAAACAACTTAAAAAATTGTCCAAATGTTGGAGAATTTTTGTCTTTATTTTCAACTGAAATTAAAGCCAAAATACGATGTTTAGAACGGCTCATGATTAAACATAATAGACATTCATTGTCTCTTATATTTAACAGTATATGTTTAGAAAATTATTTGCTGCCTTGATACACTAAATATATATATATATATTAGTTACATGAATTAATAGATATTCATATTAGGGACCACACATGTATAATATTATTCAGGTGTTAATAAAACAGTGTTCAATGTAGTATGAAGAGAGTTATTTTATATGTATATATATATATATATATATATATATATATTGTCCTGCTGTAATATGCACCTAATGATTGCATAATGCATGAAACTACGATTATGCAATCAAAATAATACAAATTGTATATTTATTAATACAAACACTATATATATATATATATATATATATATATATATAAAACAGACATTTTGTAAATCTAGAGGTTTGTGTACATTATGCCCCACCACCTCTCAACAAACATGCATTTGTGTTAGAGATAAATTTGAAAATAATTTCAGTTGAAATGATCACAAATTGAAACCTAGAAAGCAATGTACATGAAGAATATAAACACAGATTGGCAATAAAAACCAATCATTGAGACCAGTCCAAGGAAGGGGGTTGAGTAAAAAAAAAAAAGAAAAGAAAAAAGCTTTTACAATGAAAATTCTTTAACTATTTATTGATCAAATTAAAGTACTATTTTGATTAGTAATTCCATTAAAGTAAATGCTGTCTTAGTTAACTTGTAGTCATTACATGAGTTTATTAGCATATCACTTTTTCAATAAATAAGTTTTGTCTTTATTTAAATATATCTGAATTAAGTATTTATTCTATTAAAATATTACCTATTTTCTCACCCTACCTGATGAGGCATATGGCCACATCATGCTGAAAAACCTGTTCCCATATGATCACTGAAGTTAAGCAATGTAGAATCTGGTCAGTACAAAATGACCGCTTGGGAATATCAGCTGCTGCAAGCTGGAATGTGCCAGTGGTGTAATAGATAATGGCCCAGAACTGTTAGATAGAGAGTTGAGTTCCATTTCCAGTTGTATTTATTATATTCACTTACACACAAATAAACTTGGGAAAAGGTATGAGTTCACGTCTTCTCTTCAAGCTATGGCTTAATAAAACTTGTATCGTTAAAACATTATCTTGAAGAAAAAAAAATTCTTACAATTTAAAAAAATATTTACTGGCTGAAAATATCCTGCAAAGTATTGATAAACCATAAAAAACAAAACAAACCTAACTGATGACATTTCTTTCATAATTTCTTTCTCCACAACAATTTCAATAGGCTTCCATCTTTTGGGGATGCTATCTCAATAGCTGGCAGTTCATTATCAATTATGCCCCTATGGGTGGCTAACAAATCCTTGTTCCAGGCTCTTTCATTTTCAAGTTTGTCTCTCTGTATTGTGCTTCTTCAACATGCAGAGTCAAACTGTGCAGAATTTAGTTTGTTCTTAGAAGACAGACAGGCTGGCATGAACAAAGACGTCTTACACCTTTGCTAGCATTCATTTGTCAACCATTATATTTGAAGCAGAAAAAAAATGTACAGTAATTTTTAGCAACACAATTTTTTGGTTATTTTTTGTTATCATAATTCACACCCCTGAAGATGATCTCGGAAAGAGGTTTAAAGTACTTGAGTACCTTGAGAAATGAATGATAACAACATCTGTCAATGTTACAGATCATTTCTGACATCTTTCAATTATAATATGCGAAAGATTATCCGTAAGTATGAACGGATTTTATTAAAAATAAGCAGACATAACATTTGCAATTTATTTAATCTGACATTTTATATATATATATATATATATAAGTCATCCACATCCTTTTTTGCTGTATCAAAACTCATCAGTATAGTTAAACATCCGATTGCTTCAAGCCAGGATTGAAACCCAACCAAATTGGCATCAGTCAGCAATTCTACCTCTCAGCTATCGGTGTTTGGTGGAGGAAGGAGTATTTTAATGTGTTATTTATACAATTTGAATACATGTCAGTAGCTGGGAATGTTCAAATTCATTATGTATGAACAATATACACATGAAAGATAGCATAATCAGCTGAACTTCATTTCTTATTGCTGTTTTCTTGGTTAGTATTATCCTGTCTTGGTCCATTTGTTAGGAACATTAAGCACTTTTGGTTATCATGTTGGTCTTACATTTTAAAAGGTACTTTTTCTTTGGTCTGTTTCTTTAGTTCTTTTGTTTTTTTTGTTGCTTAATGATATTTTTTTTTCTATTTGGCAGGCTTAGTGTTGGTTGGGTTGTCATTTGAAACTTTGCCAATAATTTATGTTTTATTTATTTTAACAGTGTCTTGGAAAAGAAGCATTCTCCCTTGAAATTCTCTCCATCCTAACAATTACTGAATCTGACACTGGCAATAATTTACTTGGGAATTCAAGTCAATAATAATTATACAAACAAATTATCTCAGTTGTTTATCAAAAACGGATTACTTCTAGACCTTTTAACTATATTCATCTTCATTTTTATATAAGCATGCCACTTTTGTTTTTAAAATACCATGTTTTTTTCAATCCTGACTCTTGATTTCTTTATCTGAATTTCAATGCCTTCTTTGGAAAGATAGTGGAGTAGTTTTGTTTTCTCCACTGCATTAAGAGGTTTTATTCTGTTAAAGTACTTGACCCACCAAATCCAGTCTAGCCTTGTATTTACCCATAAATTATAAGAATAGATAGAATCCTGCTTTTTATAAAGATAAGTGTATAAAAGTCAACAAACTGACTCAGAATTGAATTTAGGTAGTCAATTCCACTTCAGATGCTGATAATCATTACAAGAGACACACATACAGTGAATCACTTAAAATATTTAATAAGTAATTTTTTCTTATTAAATTAAAACCTTTATGATATTTTCCTTATTTACAGAAAAAAACCATGTCAAATGAGTTATTTTCAAGCAGCTATCCATGTTAATGTGTTCAAATTTAATTGTTTAATCAGTATTTTCCTTTAAACTAATTTCTTCAACTTTGCTATTTTTCTGAGTTTTTTTTCTCACAAAATGATAGATACATTTGAAATGTGTAAAGAATTAAAATATGTTTTACAAAGAACTTTAACTTTTGGCCAAATTTCTAAGGTTTAGCACCACTTTCCACTCAGAATCAACCATCACCATTTTAAAATGAACAGCATGAACAAAAATTTTAAAAAAATCAACTTCAATAAGATTTGAAATCACATCTATCCATTCCTCATTCTTCTAAGGACAACATTTCCAAATGACTATCTTTCCTCACTTGCCTGTCTTATTCAGTCATCTATAATTATTGTTCATGTTTGCTCTAATTAGCCAAGCAACAAAGATTCTTTTTCCATATGAAGTGGTAAAGATTTTTTTTTTAATTATTAACTATTTATTATGTAACAGAACATATTCCTTTTAGATCAGGATATTAAGAGTTACCATTTCTCAGAAGTTTAGCATATATTAAATATGAACATATGGTTGTTTTTCTAGAGATTAGACAATATGAAATGTAAGATCTAGTTGTACAACTTTCACAAAAAAAAAATTAAATTAAAAAAATGCCACTGTGTATACATTTGCTGTTTAATATGGTCGTTCATTTTAAAACAGTTCAGTTTTCAAAATACAATATAAATGAATATTTGTCTTTGTCTATACTTCTGAGATGAGAGTATTTATATTATTTACATTGTTTGAATTGTTGCCCTCATCTTTATTGCCATATTTACAATGTTTCAGCTGTTGTACACTCCAGCCTTCTTCAGCACATAGAATGAGTATGATATACACCAGTGATCAAAATAAAGGCTTTGGTTCGAAATTCCTAGCACCTGAAAAAGGCTGTAGCATACGACCAAAACATCTTAAACATGGCAATAAAGTCCAAACAATGTAAATAATATGAATATTTGTCTATACTTTCAAGATGAGGTAGCCTTTACATTGTTTAAACTGTTATCCTCATCTTTATTACCATATTCATAACGTTTCAGCCATTGTATTCTGACATTCAGGTGATTGGAATTTCAAACTGAACACTTTGAAGTATGCAAAAGTGTACAATGGCTGAATTGTCATGAATATGAGAAAAAGAGGATGACAACAGTTCGAACAATGTAAATGACGTAGAAATAAATGAAAATTTTACTAAAAGCAAACATTTGACTTTTTACAAGGACAATATCAAATAAAGTAACTAATCACAACTTGTAGAGTTTATAAAAATGGATATTAAATTACTATTTGTGGATGGTGAACTGGTAATCTCCACATAGTAGGGGAGGAAAAAAAATAGCATTCTTTAATACTATTTTCAATCAACCTTAAAGAGAAAAATCTGGCAATGGAAACTCATTTTTGACAAAAGTCAAAAAAAGAGGTAGGAAAAAAACAAATACAACAAAAGAAACAAAAGCAAAGCAAAACTTAAAACTGAAGATGTTTGATTTTTGAAAAAAAAAAAAAACTAAAGGAAAAAAGATTTTTGTGAAAAGTAAATGCAAGAAAGCTTGACATTTTCGCCATTTAAATCAATGCGAATCTACAAAAAGAAAAAAATCAAATTGTCTCTGTATATCTTATCAGCAACATCACTTACTTTTTTGCTGTATGAGAGTTATTTCCCTTTTATGTGAAGAGGTGGTTTCTTTGTTGTTATAACAGACATATTGTTCCATGTTTAAAAAGTCAGAATGTGAAGAGACTGACTTTCTGAAAGAGCAGAGGTCGACAATCTTTATCAAAAACAGATCTAAAGACTCACAGGTAAAAGCATCACAGTAAGGACTTAACAAAACAGACTGACATTTTGGAGTAAACCTGTAAATGACACGATACCATAAAAACAAACAGTCTAAGAAGAACATTAAGAAATCACTGATATTATTAAGGCTGATGTAAAATTTCCCAACAGTATTTGTGGAGCAAAGTAAGAGAAATCTAAGTGCCTTTGAAGATTCCTCATCTCTTCATTGCTTGGGCAATCAATCAACATTTGTATGCCATTTTTAATAAAACTTATATCTCAGCCTAAGGTGCAATTGAAGTTTTAAGTTTAAGAAACTGTCAGATCAGTTCAACAAAGTTCTCTGATCTCCAAAAGCCAGTCAACACTGATTTACCTATTAGTGGCCTCAAATTCCAGTTCAGTATGTGACTGAAACAACATCTTATGAATCATGCAAACTGTTTCCCTGTTTGATAACACATTTTTCCATCATCCAACTTGGCAATTTTTCACCTTATCTTTATAATGAATATTTTCTATACACATCACTGTTCATGGTAAGAATTATTTACATACTGACAATAAGGATCACAATCCCTAGGCAAAAAATTATGAAGTTAGCCCACTTAGAGGATGTGCACCTTGGTTTCTCTATTTAGCAGTAAAAAAAAAAAAAGAAAAAAAAAGAAAAAAAAATAATGACCATGGCTCAGATCTCCCAGTTTAACCTTTTCGGCATGAACGTGGCTCAGATCTCCCAGTTTAACCTTTTCGGCATGAACGTGGCTCAGATCTCCCAGTTTAACCTTTTCGGCATGAACGTGGCTCAGATCTCCCAGTTTAACCTTTTCGGCATGAACGTGGCTCAGATCTCCCAGTTTAACCTTTTCGGCATGAACGTGGCTCAGATCTCCCAGGTTAACTGTTTTTTAGCATGAATGTGGGTCAAGTCTCCAAGGTTAGCCTTTTTAGCATGAACATTGCTCAGACCTCCCAATTTGACCATTTAGGTTTATACATGGTTCAGATCTCCAAAATTATATGCATTGTTATGAATTCTAACACCATTTCGAAATCAAGAAACTCAGATAAATAATAAATCTATAAGTAAATAACTTCATATTATGGCAACCTTATTTTAGCAGAGATACAAGGATCTAAGGTCATTGGTTACTTCAATACCATTTTCATTTTTCAGACATGGAAATTGCCAACTCTTGAAACTGAATTCACAGCTCCAGTTACCAAAGAGAAATAGCAGCAGTTTTAGAAAATATTGATGTAACTGAATTTCTTAAGATTGGTACAGGAATTTGTAGATTTGCTTATAGAAAAAGAGATGCACAAGTAGATGGTGTTTGCCTAGAAAGATGGCAGATCTCCAAGAAAATGACTACCCAAAGACCAAAATAAGCAGCTTTTGGAAGTTGTATCTTGCTCATCTTTGGGGTACAATCCAATCAGAATGCCAGATAAAAAAAGAAACCATACATACTATAACATATAATGACTTCTGATTAGTAAATAAAACTCATTGCCATAGACTTAAAAATATTTCTGATCAGAATATCATATCTTATATTTTCTTAAAGACGATAAACCGACATATATGAAATGTGTTAACAAAATGCTGTCAGACATATATATTTGAGCTAAAAGCTAAGAGCAGAATTGAAATTGTCATTTAGCAAAAAGATGAAGGATCAAAATCTCTGCAGAAGACAATGTTTTGGCAGATAAAAACCACCAGCTTTTTGAAAACACTTTATTACCAGTTCATAAATTATAATATACTACCACAAACAATAATAAGTCCATGAATTATAAAGTATTTGTTGAAAAGTAGATTTAATTTCTAACCTCTAAATAAGATTTTTTCTAAATCAGTCTTTCTTATATATATCTCTAGATGAAGAGAAGAAACAGGTTCAGAAAATTCTTTTTTCTCTAAAGTTACTGAACATTGCCTGATAATGAGATAAAATTTTCATGTCACAATGTAAAATATTTTTAATAAAAATAAATAAATTTAATTATAAGGCACTTTTACTAGAGTGTGGAGTGTATATATATATATATATATATATATAATTTTCAATAAAAAGCATTGAAATTTCATCTAAATTAAATTTTGATTGTGTTTTATGGTTTATCAACCCTTTGTGGGCTATTTAAAGTGGAAACATATTTTGGATTGTAATCATAATTTGTTTGCAAGTGAATATTGCATTAATGATTGTTTGAAAATGATTTTTTCCAGATGCAAGTCATACTATTTAATGTTAGCTGGAGAGATAACATTTCATATAAAATTTTAAATTTTAAGCAATAATAAAACAAAAATATATCAACTTTTAAAAATACTACAAGACAGTTATATATGTCTTAGTTTTCACTCATTTACCATTAGTAACAAGGTTTATTTTGATACCTAATGCAGTAAGTAGGCTTATATAGCAATAAATAGTTTAAGCCTACTGGGTCTCTACAATTGGGGCCTTGTGGCAGACTAAAGTAAAATACTAGAGTTGAATGCAGCTAAAAAATAAAAATAAAAATGTGCAAGAATTAATTTATAGTTCTTCATTAGAGATAAAAAATTATCCAGTGAAATTATCAGATTTAAATAAATTTCATTTAAAAACTAAAAACAGAAATTACTTAATGTACTTACTTTCCAAATAACTAAATATCTGAGTTTTTTTTTTACGGTGCCAAGAACTTCCATCAACCCCCTCATACATATTAGGACTTGGTTTCATCAACAAAAATTTATGAGCACCTCCATGGCAAGCTCTCAGATGGTCATTTACAGTTGCTTTAAAAGAATATACATTTTATTCATATTCTCTAAAACTTCAGAACATTAGTACTTCACAACAGTTAATTATTTGAAGGTTCAATTAATATTAATCAGGTCTTTATCAACTTTATCTTTTTAGAAGAGGTTCTCTTTGTAATTGCTTCTCCCAGCCACAATCTAAGTTTTATGAAAATCAGTTTGTAACTTCCATCTTTTCTGTATTTATCTCAAAAGAACAATTTCTACAGTATTTTTTAAATATCTGAAGGACTTTGTAAAAAAAAAAAAAAAAAAAAGCTGATTTTGCCCAATTACAGAGGAGACAAAATTTTTACATCATCTCAAGAGTAATGAGAATCTTTAAGATCTTTACAGACTGATTCACCATTTTCATTAATCTTTTGGCATTTTTTGATAACAAAAACAAGATGTTCTTTCCTTTCTTGATTATTTGAAAATTTAAAACATGTAGATAAGATTATAACATACAAATACTTAGCAGGTGAATGCCCAAAACATTGAAGAAGTCTCCAGTAGAGAAACTCACCATTTTTTCAGTTATTTTGAAAATCAGTATTTTTTTTTTTTCAAATGATTACAGTATAATCATTTTATTCTATTTTTTTTTTTTTGCATTGTATTTATTGCTCATTAGCAGGGAGAAATGAAGTCAATACTAAATCAAAATAATCTATTTTTAAATAATCTTATGCCTATTTTCAGATATGGGAGAGAAGGCACAAATTGATAACTTTCTGGAACATTCCCAACATTTTCAGGTACAAAAGTATCCAATTCCAAAATTAAGATATTTTGAAATTCCACAAAATCAAATACTTGGAAATGTTCTAAAAGGAATCCTTTCTCTTGCATACTAAAGGAAATATTCAAAATATTAAAAGAGAAAAAAAAAACTTTTATTCTTGAAAATGCAACAGGTATTTTCCTGAGAATATATCCAATAATTATCTTTCTAAATTCAAAGATAATAAAAACATAAATGATATGTGCAGAATTTTAAGATGAATGTATTCCAGATAATGGCAGTGAGTTAGGATTTCATCTGAAGTTCATTTGTCACAAAGTCTTCTGTTATTACAGAGCCTGTTTTAAATCAGTCACCTTAGTAGACAGCCAAATTGGTTGCAGCAGAAAATAATATCCCCTTAAAGATTTTCCTTTTCAAATTAAACAGATTTCATGTGAACAAGACAGGCAAAGAGTTTTAAATATCCTCACCAAACCACAATTGGCTAAGTGTGGTGAGTATGACTACATCCTCTGAAGTCAATCAAGGAGGGATTCCTTCAACAGGAATAAATAGGCCCTGGATTTGGAAGGCAAACTCTTCAATCAAGAGTTTATACACTGTTTACAAATTTAATTCCCTGTACTGTTAACTACCAAGCCACTAGCACCTCCTATTGTCACAGAAGTCCCTCCAC
>JBBBDQ010000478.1:302500-605000 GCA_037127315.1 Ascarosepion bandense
GAAAAGAATTATTAATGCAAAGTTTAAAATGTTAACTCCTGACCAAGATCAGTCAAAAAATAAAAATAAAAATAAAGACCCATTTAGTAGCAATTTAAAATCTTTCCAAGCAGCATTTTTTTTTTTGTATCTCATAAAAATATCAAAAATAGGATTAAGTCTAGAAAATATAATAAATCTTTGTTTAGTATCAGTAAATATATATATATATATATATAAGGAAAAGTAGAATTTTTAATGTAATCTATGCCTATGAAGGCACTGCAAAGTTCTCAACCTACTTTCCAGAATCTGATCCAAACCATCAGATGTTTTTTTAAGAGCTCCTTGATCACCTGTTCAAGCTGTACTCTAAGTAAAATCCATTCAAAATAATCTTGAGCTTAAATCCTTTTAAATGCTTTATATCTCCAAGCAACATTTGTGATTAAATTTTTTTTTATTGTATTTTTGAATAATGCTATCAAGATTGAAATTGTGGATAAACTGTCCAAAGTTCATGTTTGTACTGTTTTGTTTAAGAATTTTCAACCATCTCAGTCA
Organism: Ascarosepion bandense; assembly: GCA_037127315.1. NCBI lineage: Eukaryota > Metazoa > Mollusca > Cephalopoda > Sepiida > Sepiidae > Ascarosepion > Ascarosepion bandense. Next base: position 303,044 of record JBBBDQ010000478.1, read on the forward strand.
TTTTCAAGAACCATATGGTGTTTGTGTGGTAAGCAAAATTCTATTGTCTACATCCTGGTATTCCTTGCAAAGCTAAAAATGTAAAACGTCTATGATGGCATTATAAATAACACAGTTAAGGGGAGCAATGCCATTTGGATGAACAAAAGCGATGAAATTACAATCCAATAATACCCCCTTTGATTCACTGATCCTGTATATCCCACGTCCTTATAGCACAAGGACTGTTGTAAAATTTAATATTTCTATTTTTTTAATACATCTCTCAGTAGTTGAGCCAAAATTTACATTTCATTGACTGAAATATTTCCCATTCTTGAAGTTGGCAGTTTAATGGATACTATACTCTATACACCCACTATTCTTATGAAATGATTCTAATGAGCTAGAGTTTTCTAAAATGATAAATGTATTTTCTGTCAGTTAACCTACAAATGTGCAGAGTTCTTACAATTTTGTTCAAATTAAATAAGAAGTGGGACTATTGTTTGCCAGAAAATGCAAAATCCAAATGCATATCAAGCCATTATTTCACATGTCTGAAATTTTGGCAGTGATACACAATACAAGTATTAAAAAAAGCACAGACAGGGTTTAATTATTAAATCATGTAGCCTGGTATTGAACTCACAACCCTATATGCCTCCACAAGGCTAATCTGATTGACCATTATGACCAAGCAGGGTGCCCCATACAAAAAAAGGACATATGGCCCAGTGGATATAGACGTTGGTTAGTTCCAGTGACTTGACCCAAAGAGTTGTGAGTTCAATACCATGCTACAGCAGTGGTGAACAAGTAACTTAGAGAGTCCAGTTAGCGGAAGATAAGTCATGACTACCAAAAGAGTAAAGAATGAGAATGATATAACCCAGGGATTGTAATAAAGGTTTCAATTCAAAATTCCTAACACCCGAAGAAGACTAGAGCATACAATGACTGAAACATCATACAAATGGCAACAAGGATGAGGACAATAGTCTGAATAATGTAAATAGTGTGATCTTCCTACTTACTAATAAGATGTTCTTCTATTATATTAATACCAGATACGTTCAGTTTTTGACATTATCTGTTATCAGAAAGCCAAGTTTAAACTCCAACCTATTCAATTGCATAAAATTTCCCAGAAATACTCTTGGAAACACATGAATTTTTATCTTCTCCCTCCAGCTATGGATTAAATAGAAGGGGAGACTGGGCATTCTCACCTTGCGTTACTGCCACTTTATGGAAGGACTACTCTAAATTCAAATCTGAATAGGAAGACAATCTACCACCTTTCCCATAAACTCATAATTCATAAATCAAAGAAAGCTATAAAGAGCTAGCTGCTCTCTATAAACATTCAGCAATAAATGTCAATGAGCACACTTTTTATTATATATGGAGGAATTCAATGACAACAATTTTGTACATATTTTCATATCAGATGTCATTTTGTTATAGATGGTAATTGATTGACAGCCTAACAAAAAAGTTGTTTTATTGACAGGAAATTCAATCTCTAACATCTTTGAATTCATGAGCCAGCATAATAAAATAAGGAGCCATTACTTTCAGAGAAATTCACATAATGGATTTATCCTTCTAAAATAAGAGGCATCACTTTTGGAGCGACCCCTGTAATACAGATTTATCATTTCATGTCCATATCTGCTTCATAATCAAATAAAGATGTCTCTGCAATTGTTACCTAACAATATATTTAAGAACAACATAACTTTGGTTTATAAAAGGTAAGGTCTATTTACTAAACAGAAACAAAATAATTTCTGTATAGGCCAAACAGAGTTGAAGAATTTCTGCAGAAGAACCATTCAAAGAGACCAATGCATCCACGTTACATAAGCTACCATTTAATCAAATCATTTCATTCAATGATTAAAATCTATCAAGTGAATAATAAATATAGAGTAACAATAGTTTATACAAGATGCCCAACTAAAGAGACATTGAGTGGGGAGCAATGTTTTCTTGGTGATGAACAAAAAGAAAAATCCAATATAAAATTCATTGAACTACTTGATACATGAGAAGTTTTCTTCACAGAGATTTGACAAAATCTAAAAGACGGTTTGCAATATAATCGATCCTGACTTGGCAGCCCACCTTCAGTCACTTTCTCACCAATGTGATGTAGCTTCCCTTTGTCTTTTCTACATGTATTTCTATAACCACTGCTCTGGGGAGCTTCTTTCCCTGGTTCCCTGACCTCACGTATTTACACATGCTACTAGACTGGCATCAAGGTCCCACACTTTTACCATCACAATAGTTAAATATACCTGCCTCTTCTATTCTAATAGTTTCTCTCACAATTCCTGTTGTGGAATTCCCTTTCATTTGCTTGCTTCCCTGATAGCTACATGCTCAAAAAGTTTAAATGCAACATCAATTCCCATCCTGCTCTTATCCTTTCTTCAACTTTCCCTCTACCTTGTTTTTTAGTTTATATTCTTTTTTTCTTTTTCTCTCACTGTAACCTCCTGCCCACTAGTGGTGGTCCCCAACTTGATTGGGATGAAACAAAAAAAAAAAACATGGTAACTTGTAAACATAATACACAGTCTGATATAGCTTTCAAAATGTTTACCAGTTACTTCTTTGACAATAAACACAGGGAGTAGAAAAAATTGAACTTCTTCAGTATTCTTTCTTACCTTTTGCTTCTAACTGAACTATATTGCATTACATCTAAAATAGACGGCTTGCAAATCTGATGTATGAATCACCAATCTATTGCAATTAGTTCAATCAAACACTGGAGGCAGGAACGTACTCAAAATTTTCCAGTTAATCTGAGCAACCACAATGTTTTCATCAAAGATTCACATCTTATCACTTGACAGTTGTTTATTCTCAGTACATGACTACTTTGAAATGAAACAAGAAATCTGTGAGTCAAGGAGGGGGTGGTGAAAAATTCAAACTAAGTCGTCCTTCCAAACAAAATCGTGATACTTGGCCATGTGGTCAGATTTTATGAAATTGGTCGAATTGAAAACTTTTCAGCATCCCTCTTATATATGGAACACTCTCCTATTTGTAAGGTCAAATAGAGAACAATATTTACATTATTTGGACTATTGTGCTCAGCTTTCTGCCATTTGTACAACGTTTCAGCCGTTGTACACTCCGGCCTTCTTCAGGTGCTAGGAATTTTGAACTGAACCCTTTATTACAATCACTGGGGTATGTCATTCTAATTCCTTGCCTAGAGTTTCTTCTGGTAGTCATAAATTATCTCCCTCTAACTTTGTAAGTTACTCGTTCACCAATGCTGTAGCCTGGTATTGAACTCACAACTCTTTGGGTTAAGTCACAGGAACTAACCAACATCTATATCTACTGGGCCATGAACAACTGAATTTTTAGGACTTATAAACCTAATGTTCAGTAACTCTTTTTACCAGAGTTTATATTGCAATTTTTGGATGTTAATGGTTTTCTCTAGTATTGTTTTTTTTTTACCAGAGCTCATATTGCAATTTTGACACTAATGATTTACGCTGACACTGTATTACTGGTTCCCAAATTGTGATCATCTCTATGCTTGGTCGGCTTAGGAGATTTTTGTAGCCTAGCATATGTACTGATTTCTTAAGTAGTTTCCAATGGTGTTTTCTATCTACTATTTCAGCTTCAGGGGGGTGGAGATCCCCTTTCTCCCTCCATATGTGATCAGCTCAAATAGAGAATTTTATTTTTTAAATTATAAACCATTTTAGAAAAAACTTTTTGAAATGGTTTTGTTTATCTTTTTCCTTTTATTAAAAGAATCTATGTTTGCAACCCCACATTTTCTGAGTTCCAAGCACAAGTTGGCCATGCTCTGCTCTCAAACATTTCTACTTTAACTACAACCCAACAGAATTTTCCCTTTAAGCCACTTTGCTGTTTTAGTACCATCTGCAAGGTTAAATGAAAAGAATTATTTTTGTACTTTTTCCTTCTGCTAATTTTAGAGAAACATTTTCGCTTGAATATTTATGCCAGAAGAAATTTGTTCCAAACCCATTCAAACATTCAAATTGGAACCATTCCAAAAGTGCTTTTTGTTCAATTTATTTTCATGCATTCTTTGCTCTCCATGACCCTCACTTCAATCCCCAATAACACTGGAGTCATTTTCCCTCTCCCTACTTTACTTACATTAATACCGATTCTTTCGATAAAGAATTTTTTTTTCTAACCTTACTACTTTGAATAATGAAATAAATACAGCTCTGTGATAGCATCAAGACAAGAAAAGATTGTTCTATAATATACTTCATCAAACATGATTCTGATGATGAGTATATACTGTGAGAAGTTATCGAATTTTTAAAGCAGATAATGAAAAACATTTTACCCGCCTATCACCCACCCTCTGACATTTCATATCTTTAACCATTCTCGGTATCCCTACCCACCTATCACCCACCCTCTGACATTTCCTATCTTTAACCATTCTCGGTATCCCTACCCGCCTATCACCCACCCTCTGACATTTCCTATCTTTAACCATTCTCGGTATCCCTACCCGCCTATCACCCACCCTCTGACATTTCCTATCTTTAACGATTCTCGGTATCCCTACCCGCCTATCACCCACCCTCTGACATTTCCTATCTTTAACGATTCTCGGTATCCCTACCCGCCTATCACCCACCCTCTGACATTTCCTATCTTTAACCATTCTCGGTATCCCTACCCGCCTATCACCCACCCTCTGACATTTCCTATCTTTAACCATTCTCGGTATCCCTACCCGCCTATCACCCACCCTCTGACATTTCCTATCTTTAACCATTCTCGGTATCCCTACCCGCCTATCACCCACCCTCTGACATTTCATATCTTTAACCATTCTCGGTATCCCTACCCGCCTATCACCCACCCTCTGACATTTCATATCTTTAACCATTCTCGGTATCCCTACCCACCTATCACCCACCCTCTGACATTTCATATCTTTAACCATTCTCGGTATCCCTACCCGCCTATCACCCACCCTCTGACATTTCCTATATTTAATCATCCTTTCTCCACTATGTAGCCCCCTGCGCAGTAGTGGCAGTGACATGCCTTGCTCAGGGTGAAACGCTTATAAAAAAAAAAACAAAAAAAAACAGAGGTCATCATCATATGGATGACCAATTCATATTTTTGTATTTCAACTTGACAATTCTTGCTTTAATTGAATGTAGAATGGTGAAATAACAAAAGACTGAAGTTTCTTCAATTGAACAAGGAAACCATTTTATTTGACCTCTTCTATGTGCCATGTCCTTTTAGGACATCGACAATCATGGATTTCCTTGGCAAAGATTTAGTCGAGATCCATTACTTCCACATGTTCATATCTTTATAGCTAGGACACTTCCCAGTAGTTGAATCACCCTCATTTCCTCAGTGTTCAAAATGTAGGAAGAACTCCCCTACCCAAGAACTGCCACTTTGTGGAGCAGATCCCCATGTGTGTGCTTCTGTGAATACTACAATCTTTGTCAAGAGTCAACTGTTATCTATACTCTTTATCATCACAATCATCACTTCATATCAATTTTTTTTTTTTTTAATCATATCACACCGAGCAAGGCGGTAACACCACTGATGTGCAGGGGGCTATGTAATAGTGAAAAGAAAAAGATTGGAAAAGAGAAAGCTAGAAACCACATCCTAAACAGGGAACAAGGGATGAGCCTCTTAACCTGTTCAATAGACGTGGGTGGAGTGTGAGCCAGGCGATAGATAGATCCATCTACTCCATAGATAGATCTATCTAATTCTTTTCATTTATATTACACACTATTACTGTTAACAGTAATCTTCTACCTTGAGTGACACACAAGCCTTGTATTGGGTGTACTCTAAAAATATTGTGCCAAAAATGGCCTAAAAGCTATGCATTAAATTTTGAAGAATTTAAATATGTTAAAGCCATGAGTTTTACAAAGCAAATTTCAACTTGATATCTTGTCAACTTAGCATAATACAGCCCAAGTTCAAATGAGATACTTATGTAATGGTTGTATTGCATCAAATGAAAATGGTGTACTTGCCTAGAAAATCAGCATAAAAATTTTGACTTCTCTGAATTCAAGTACCCCCCTCTAACTTTAATAATCATAAAAATTTGATTTTAGTTATGGGTTATACCACTGGCAAATTACTTCATGTGTTTTCCTTTCTATTCTCACATGACATACAACAAATGTGTATTCATTTTCTGGTATCAACGCATCTCAACTTGCATGCAGATAAAGAACACATTAAGATACAAAAATAGAAAGCCATGTACAACAAGGATGGGTTTTCTTATTGCATTTTCTTGGAAAGCAAGAGAAATTCTAAGAGAAATAGAAAAACCTACCAGGAATTCCATTTTTTTTTAAACAATATTTTTCATCTAATACAAGGTCCAAAAGCCACCCAAGATAGAGAGTTACTGAATGGGATTAATGGGTGATGAATTATTTCTACCATGCAACCACTTTCCCCACAAATGAAACATTGCAAGCCTTTCACTACTTTATCACTATTTCCATGGCCAGAGTCATATTTCTTAGTTCCATGAGGACTGGCCTTTGCAACTGGGACCCACAATGTCATATACACAAAGGTGTATCATTCTTGTTCCCTTTATATTCCATTAGTAAGGAGTACAATTCAGACAAAACTGCTGTTCTGTGGAACAGATTCTTGCCTTTCCTTACATGCATACAACACTACACAATAACCTACTTTGAGTGGCTCTTGGACCTTGTATTAGCAGAACATAAACAAAAAACCAACAACAACTGGTAAGAATGGATCACTAGATTTTGAGAAGTTAAGACTATAGTGATTGGGGAAGCATCTTCTTGGAAGCATTGCCCAAAATAATGGCTCTTGAAAAGAAGAAATCTGAATAGAAGTCCCTTTGTTCCAATGGAATACAAAGAGAATGAGTATAATTCAACCTGTAGACACAGCATGTCTTTGCTGTGAAGGTCTGAACTGGTAGAACTAATTAATGTAGCTTCTCTTAATATTTGCCATGGAAATTTCAAGAAAGTAGTGAGAGGTTTGTGAGATCTCATGTGTGGGTAAGGGGTTGTAAGGTGGAAGAATTTAATATGTAAAAGTCTGTATAGATGCTTCTGAACTTTGTCAATGTTGGAAAGAGTGAGCAGCTCTAGCTGTCATATGACAGCACAGTGCTAATTCAGAAGAAAAACTACAATATCTCTTAGACAAAATAGTCTAAAACAAAAATGAGTAACTGCTTATAAAAAGAAAATGAAATACATCATAGTCAGTACAAAAGACAAACTAACATAGCAGTTACATTCTGGAGACATGAAATATCAAGCAAGTACAAAAATTTAACTATATTGATAGGTAAGAATACAATGAAAAATATGAATTACATTAGCATTAATCAATAGTAGTCGTGCTCATTTGAACAGAAACTTCAGTTTCTTAAAAATATCTAGCATTGACGTGTTCACAATATCACTAGTTAAAAAGCCTACCACTCTTAAGACAAAGAAGTTGGGTTTTGCAATCCTTTTTGAGTATTGTTTCATTAATCTGTGTGAGTGACTACACATCTACCTGTTTGAGAAGATATAAAAATTCTGCACTTCCATTTTTTAATAGCTATTGAGTATTTCAATGGATAGGCGAACTGGCATCTTGACAGAGGCAACTGTCCTGAGAAGATTGCAATATGATGTTTTTTATAATTTGGGCTTTAGATAACAGACACATATTTGAATACTGGTTGAATAAATGTAGTTTAAAGAGATTTTTTTGTGTGTGTGAAGACCAAGATTCATAAAGCAGTATTTAAATCATAACTGTCCTTTGATTAGCCTTCTTTACAATTTCAGATATATATGGTCTTGGAAGACATTTGTAAGAACAGTGAAAGAAGACTTCAAAAACTCTGCTAGGTATTAAGAATCAAAAACTTCCCAAGATGGGGAAAAATAAGCGCTGAGTTGTTATGCAATGTCTACTCTTCAATGGTCCAGCGAATGCTGAACAGTTTTGTCTCAAATGAAGAAAACACTTAAATTGATATAGATCAGTTCTAACAAATGTAGCAAATGATACAGAGAGGAGGAGAGTAAGAAGGAAGTTTTTCATAAGTTACTTAGAATGACCTACAATATCATTATTGAACTCTTGGCTTTTATCATCCCAGTCAGTGCAAACATGCGTTTAATTGACGCTTTCAGAGTGGAGCCAAAATGTCGCCCAGATTAAAGCCACTGACAGATTTTTAGAAACTCATTCGGAAAAATATTATCCTATAATTACTAGAAGTTATACAAGTAAGTAATTTTTTAATAGAAATTTGTTGAGAAAATCAGATTTGTTATTTTTTATCATCCATGACATGGAGGTTGTAGTCAAACAGAAGAAAGAAACTATGAATTTAGCTATCTCCACTCAATTGCTAGGAAAAAAAAAAAACAAACCATATCATTATGTTAAAAGAGCTCAAACTTAAAAACAAATTTTTATCATCAAAATGTTTATGCAGTTATTAAGAGAAAAGATCAAATTTTATTATTTTTAAAAAAAATCTAAGTCCTTCCTAACACATTCAAAATTTTAATTAAAATTTTATTTTTTGTTTTCCGTCAGTGATTCATGCTATGTTTACGTAAGTAAAGGGAGACAGTCGAGTAAAATGATTTTAGGGTGAATAAATTTTAAAGTGATTTCTTTTTTTAAATCGCAAAGGCTGTTCATTATGTTTCTGCCATTAAACACTCTGACCTTCTTCAGGTGACTGGAATTTTAAACTAAACCTTTCATTTCAATCACTGGGGTAGATTCTTCCCATTCCATGTGAAATTACTGCTAGTTGAGTGATTTCTTTTACAAATCTCAAAGAAAAGAAACTGCTGTCACTGGGTACTGAACTCACAGCTCTTTGGGTGAAGTCACTGGATCCATTTTTATTCAATGGGCCATATGTCCTTGAGGAGATAAATACCTCATCTCAGAAATATAGAAAAGTTTTTTGTTCATATTTTGAATTTCAAAAAGTAACAATTTTTTTAAATTAAAAATGCTCACTAATCATAAATAAAACAACTCTAGAATACAAGTGTCAACTGCAAAATGGTTGACAAAAAATACAGCGATATAAGGAAATGTGTTTAATTCTACCCCTTTTCATGTGCATGGATTGTTTATTACTTCTCTACTCTCATTCATGCTATTTGAAGATGTGAAATGAAGTACTACTATCATTACCTGAATTATTTGAACCAGTATCATGATCATTTTGATCACAATTTCAGATTATATACTCAACGACCCCTGAGGGGATATCAAATTATTAAACTGACTACATTAACTACAAAGACTACTAACATGCAATCACCTTTGGCAATCAAAGTAGGGATCCCTCACACAAAGAGCACCTTTCCATTGCACTAAATAGCATAATGGTTAGAGACATAATTTTCTGGTGACTATGAATGTTAATAAAACTCCACCAGTTTTAATTATGGAATTGAAAAACAAATACAGATTAAAGTAATGACATAGAAAAAGAGTTTGTTGCTCTAATTTGAAATCATTGTATTTCAGAAGTATGAAACAGTATGAAAGTCATGAAAACTGAGTCAAAAAAAAAAAATTATTTCCACAGATTTTCTTTTTATTACCTAGAATTTTGAAGATTCATTATTTCACTCGGTCTATTACATAATCAAACCCATTCTTTCAGCTGCTTATTTTACAACAAGCTTTTATGTCTAGGCATGGCTTTTCTCAGATTCATCATTTTGAAAATGTTCTTTCAAAGAAAAGAAACTAATTAAGAAATATTAGAACATTGATTTGTTTCTCTTATTTAGACTTGTTGAAAAAAAAAAAAAATTACCAATGATCAAAACTAAGAAAAAAAATCCTGTTCTATTTCGATTTTTCTTCCAATCAAAACTATTTTGTTTTGATTTCTTAATCTCTAATGCTGAATTTGATTTTTTTGTTAACCAATCAAGATATTTACAGAATGTGGTCACCAGTGGTACATTTATTCAACTTTAACAGATTTTGAAAAACTTAGGAAAAATAAAAATGCTATTTCCATCCAAATGTAGAATATCCAAAATTTATTTTTATGTCATTAATAAAATGTTTTTAATTTCAATTTGAGTAAATTTTCAAAAATTTGAATTTATTTTTTCAATTTTTATTTCAAGTTGTAGAAAGTTCAGTTGTTAGGAGAGTCTAAAAAGCAAAAAATAAAAAAGTCCATGCAACTAAACTTTAAGTATGTTTACTTATGCCATATCCCAACCCTGTTTTTATTTTAACCCACTGACATCACATAACAATAATTCTGAATATATTTGTATGTGACTTTGCAATAAACTCAAAAACAATAACAGATAAGCATAAATATATCTCTTGAAAAGAGAGCATCTAATTTCAAAAAGAAATGCAGGCAATGCCTGGACTTGAAAGCTCAAACAATGCAAAAAGGTTGTAGGGTTAGAGTATAGCGCAATTCATGTCACAATTTGGCTTTGATCAGAAATAAATTTCTAACAAATTGTCCAAACAAGTGCTGTAGATTTCATACACACCATATCTGCATGAAATTCAATTCCTTTATAATGTCATTTTCAATTTAAAAGAGAAGGGATATAACTTGCTTATATATGTACATAGAAATTTTCTGAAGTTAGATATGTCAACATAAGTTAATAACCAGCAAGTTAGTCTTACAAATAATTACTAATGAGGTTGATCCTCAATGGGAAGAAGGGGGCTCATATGTGCTGCCTTGTGCTAAAACTATGCTAAACTTTGTAAATAATAATAGCCAAAATTTTAATACTGAAACAGAAATAAAAATAATTACAAATGTTAGATAAAATAATTTTTAAAAAATCAAATGTGTAGAATTTTATTATCAGCCAAACATGATCTTTTTGCCAAAAATCAATTAATCAATGCTCGTCAAAATTTAATATTAAACAACTGTTTTATTTAACTTGACAAATTGCTGTTAATGTAAAAAAGGGAATTTTACAATTGCTTTTATGATAACCTGCCCAAAAACGAAGGTACAAAACATTTTCTCAAGTGCAGATCATTTGTGAAAGAACAATAAGTCATCAAAATGTTTCTCATTGGATCATTTTTCTAGTTTGTTTTAAAATGGTCTATCTTCTAGCTTTCTAAAGTGACTTTTTTTTTAAATTTTTGTTCTGGTTATATTTCAAGCCAAAACACTAAACTATTGTCAATGTCCCCTGTGAAGAAAAAAAAATTGTAGACACACAAAAAATACAGGGGTTTCAAAAAAATTGATATAATTTTGTAATTTTGACAAATTCTCATTCAAATGATCTTGAATTTTAAGAGCATGAATAGAAACAACTCAAAATTCTATTTATCCATTTATAATCAGACTATTGAGGACAATAGTCTCAATATAAATAGAGTATATACTGATAATGCCTTATCCCCAAAATTCAGACAAAAGTTATCAAAATTCTACATTTAATTTTTTTTTTCCTTTTCAGATATGGAAATGCCAGTCACAAGAAAAGAAAAGGTGCTGCATGCATAAGAGTCCTGCTTGAGCAAAGTCAAATAAAACAGCAGCATGCATGTGGGAGAGAATTTGCTAGAAATGGGCCACGTGCAATGCAGCTTTGAACATGGCACAAAAAGTTCAAAGGGGAATGTAGTCTGTGCAGGGCAAAAGGTTCCAGACAACAACCAGCACCACAGGTGGGGCACATAGTGAATACTTGCAATATTTTTAATGAAATCTACATACCTTTAAATTAATCATTCAAATTTTTTATGGATAAATCTTATTTTGCTCAACAATAAGCAGGTTTAGTTTCATTTGCTTAGACTATGTAGTTATGTTATTTACATCTCAAACAGGCAGAGCAGTAAAGCACACTGGATCAAATAGTGTTTTTTTTTTCTACCTACAAAAGGCAGATGCAGTTTCAATCCCTACCAGGGGATACATTTTCTTTACTAACATATCACTTCATAAAACCAGGGCCTAACTAATAAAACAACAACTTTCAGGCTAAATTCTACTTAATTCATTAACAGTCTCCTTCTAGAGTGATACACTGATTCCAACACTTCTTTAACAATTCGATGCCATTTTGCTAGAACCATTTGTCTTTGGCCTCACAATACACTTCCGTTTTTTATATCACTTGAATGGAGCCAAATCTTTTCCTGGAGCATTCTTTTGAAGTCTGCAAACAGTCAGTAGTTGCTGGGAGTCAGATCTGGAGAAAGGAGTGGATGCAGAAGCAATTTGAAGTGCAATTCATGTAGTTTTGCCATCGTTGCGATCGACTTGTGACAGTGTGCTGTCTTGGTGAAAGATCACTTTTTTCTTCATTTGTGGCCATTTTTTGGTGATTTCTTCCTTCAAACACACTAATATTTGCTATTGATGGTTCTCTTTTCTCAAGAAAATTGATGAACAAAATACCATGCACATCACAAAACATGGAGGTCAAAACCTTGCCTTCTGATGTTAGCATCTCTACTTACTTTGTCCAACTTTCACCTGCTGCTGTCCACTCAGCTGACTGCCGATTTAACTCCGGAATGAAGTGGTGGATCCATGTTTTATCCATTGTCACATATTTATGCAAAAACTTGTGTTGAAACAATTGCAAACAACGCTCTGAATCGTCAACATGTTTTTGATTAACTGTCAGCAAACATGTCACCCACTTTAAACGCAGCTTTCTCATTAACAAATATTCATGCAAAATGATAAATCATCTGCCTTCTGATATGTTCAACTCCTCTGCTATCTCAGACAACTTCAATTTCTGATCAAAGTGAGCTTGTGGATTTTTTGGTGTTTTCTAGTACAACTGCTGATTTTGAGTGATTAGCATCATTTGTGTCTGTATGACTGCATTTGAAATCAACATACCACCTCTTAACCACTGTTTCTGACAGAGAAGAGTCCAAATAATACTTATCAATTTATTGCTTTACTTGAACATTATTTTTCCCTGTCAGAAAGCAATGCTTTAACAACACATAAAATTCAAATTTTTCTATTGTTTTGAAAATTTGCAACAGTAGCTTCACTTAAATAACCATAATTTGTAAACTAAAAATCCGATTGAGACCAAATTTTGTCATGTGCCATTTGAAGATTAGTACTTCATAAAAAGCATATGGATTTTTTTATAAGTGGCAACATATCAGACCTGGGACTTATTGAGTGAGGCATTAAGATTTCTTGAATGCACAGGCCAATAGATGCAATACCCATTGTTTAAAAAATAAAAAATGGAGCATCTATTTCAAATAAAAGTATCCATTATAATAATGATTCTGAAATAATAGATGTAATACATATTGTTTAATGAATAAAAATGGGGCATCTATTTCAAATATGAGTATCCACTATAACAATGTTTGAAGTAATAGAAAACTGCCATTGGCAGAGGAAGTAGGTGAGTGAGAGAAAATTCATTCTTTATAAACAGTTACTGTAAACAAAAACTAACATGAATCCTCTTGACAGGTGTTGCTGAAAGGGAATCTTGAAATGACTTAAGATTACAATACAAAGCACAGAGCTCAAGTGACTTGCAAATGCTTTCTTCAGAACAATACATGTGATTCAGTGTGGCTTTGTCAATCTCCTGACCTGAATCTAAGGGGAAATTTAAAGCAAGACTTGAAAGATCAAATTCACCAGAAGGAATCCAGAAACATGAAAGATTTGAATTTCATCAGCAAGGAAGTGGGGCCACAGTTTAAAAAAAAATGTAAAAGTTTGTGAAAAACAAATCCAAGCAATAATTGCAAATTAATGCAATGTAACACTGTTAAAATATAAAGTGAGGCCATCAAAATACTCCCTCCCAAACTGTTTTACTTCTATTTTATTCTCTAGTACATTTTTCAAAAATATATTTTTCATTCTGATTAATTTGTTAATTTTATATTAAAATAAATCACCCATGTAAATTTAATTAGATGTAAGCATTGGAAATATCTTGAACATTTTGCAAGAACTTAAAAAAAAAAAAAAAATTCACCTACCCACATCCACTTTATGCTCATATAGGAATACATAGGTATATTTCTGAGATGAGATACATCATAACTATTTACATGGTTCCCTTTCTGGGTCACTTAACCTCAAGGACACATGGCCTTGTGGATAAAATCGTTGGTTGAGGGATCCAAAAAATGACGACTCAGAGTTGTGAGTTCAATACCTGGCCACAGCAGAAAAAACAAGAATTGAAATATCCAAAGGTATTGGTATTAAAATGGCATGTTGAATAAAACAATCTAACCATGGACTAAAAGGGTTAAGTTCAAAATTTCAGCATATCTACCTGTAAAAGACCAGAACGTACAATAGTGAAAACATTGTGAACATAGCAATAAAGATGAGGTACAATAGTCCAAACAATGTGTTATAATGGAACATCCTATCATCCCCGACAGTTGATTCACCGAAGAGATTAAGAAGTATCGAAGTAAGGAAGTACAAGACGAATCGACTCTCACTATCTTGACTTACCATTTTATGAACACTGTTACTTGTTTACCCCTGATGTATTGTGTAAATCTTTCCACTCAGGATTTACCTTGTTATTTATATCATTCCCACGTTATAACACAATGTAAATACTAAATACTCTATAGTTGGAAAGCAATTTAGCTTTTATACATGTTTCACTTAAGATGATGTACCAGGAAAATGTTATTTTTGTTTTTTTTTTAGTTATATTTCTGAGATGAGGAACTGTAATTATCTACATTCTTTGGACTGTTGTCCTCAGCTGTTGTATGCACTGACCTTCAGAACTGAATTCTTTATTTCATTCACTGGGGTAGATTGTTCTCATTCCATGAGTCATACCTCTTCCAGATGTCTCAGTATCAGTTATCTCCCTTTAACTATGTTTTTTTTTTTTTTTGTTCACTTCTGCTGTAGCCAGGTATTGAACTCTCAAAGTCTTTGGGTGAAGTAAACTGGATCCAACCAATGCTTTTATCCAGTGATTTATGTGTCCTTGAGAACCTGAGAGAGGTAAATGATACTGAGACATCTGGAAGAAGCATGACTCATGGAATGAGAATCTACCTCTCCCCATGAATGAAATAAAAGGTTTAGTTTGAAATTCCAACTATTTGAAGAAGGTCAAAGCATACAATGACAAAAATGTTTTGAATACAGCAGCAAAGATGAGGACAATAGTAACAGTCCAAACAATGTAAATAGTGCAAATTTCTTTCATTCCCTTTTTTTTTGTTTCTTAACAGTTTTTTATTCATGAATGAAGAGAAAAGAGTGTATAAAACATGCTTTCAGCTAATTCATTACCTATTTCCTTGGGGGTTTGTTGTTAGTATATTTTCTGTGTTTGTATTCTAAGCTGTGTTGTAGAGGAGTAGTAGTAATCACATACTGGGGTGCCTTGAAAATTAAAATATTTGCCTTCAATTTTATTGTGAAAACATTGATATTCATAATAAAATCTGAGAGATTATTATTTGATTAAAAATATAAAGAAATTTATTGTGGAAATAGCTAGATATAAGTTCTATGGTGAGAGTTTTTTCTCTTGCACTTCTCACCTGTGAGAATATTTTCTGGCTTCTTGTTTTCCTGTTAGCTCTTATTTTCAAAAATGTGATGTCAATCATCATCTATTCTGTTCTTTTATTGTTTGTTTCTTTCAATAATAGCAGAGGGTGGAGGATGATTACAAACACAAAGATCTTATATGATATTAAATACAGTAATTATAAAAGAATTTAGAATGACAAAATATTGTTTTTCATTAAGCTGAAATAGAAACCCTAATCAGTTCATTATACAACTTTCATGGTCTTTTTAATATATGGCTAGAGTAATATAACTCTTGGATCATAAAATTTGTTACACTTGCATAAAAATATAACTATTTTTAGACAGCCGTAGTGACATGCTACAAACAACTTGGTGGCTGAAATAGTAATGTATTTGCCACTGGAAAGTCATGATTTTAAATGTTTATTTTCTAGGCATGTGCATGGTGAAGTTTAGTGCAAGTAAATATTCCTACCCAATTTTATGACCTTTTGAGAAATTAATTTTAGTTAGAAACAACACTATACTGCGATACTGAGAACGGTGCATCACTGAAGACCACCCTTGTTGCATCTAAAATGTATTATTTGACTGCAGTAAAATTTTAAAGTCAACACTTTGAGTAAAAATTATCTAACATCTATTTATAAAAAACTTACATAATTGGTATTAATGTAAATTTATTACAATACATCCTTTATTATCTGTACATCAAGAATGAGAACAGTCTACCCCATAAATTAAATGAAGGGTTAAGGTCAGAATTCCTTGTAGGTTACGTCAGACTGATAAACACATGAGGAATGTAGGAGGGCACAACAGACCAAACATTGTGATAACAACAACAAAGACGAGAACAACAGTTTGAACATAGTGTCAATCATTTTTCCACTTATCCAAACTAAGTTCCTTATCTGACTAGCATTGAGTATTTAGAAAAATCTGACTTGATGCTCAAAATTTCAGCTTTGGACACCAAAGCAATGATTATGTTTGACAAATATTTCAGTTGGTTGCGCTTTCAACCTGAAACGATCCTTGCAAATGCATCTACGTTAATCCAGTTTTGAGAGTAAATGGCAGTAAAAAGGTGATGCAAAATAGAAAGAGAGAAAAGAAAGTTAAAAAATGAAAAAGTAAACAGGAAAGAAGAGAGAAAAAGAGAGAGAGAGAGAAGAAGAGAGAAAAAGGAGAAGAGAAAAAGAAAAAGAAGAAGAGAAAAAGGAAAAAGAAGAGAGAAAAAGGAAAAAGAGAGAGAGAGAGAAGAGAAAAAGAGAAGAAGAGAGAAAAAGGAGAAGAGAGAAAAAGGAGAAGAGAGAAAAAGGAGAAGAGAGAAAAAGGAGAAGAGAGAAAAAGGAGAAGAGAGAAAAAGGAGAAGAGAGAAAAAGGAGAAGAGAGAAAAAGGAGAAGAGAGAAAAAGAGAAATGAAAGAAATGAGAGAGAAAAAGAAAAGGAAAGAGAAAAAGAAAAAAGTAAAAAACAAATGTAAAGTAAAAAAAAGAGTAAAGTAAATAAAGAAAACGTAAAAAACGAAAAGTTATGAGAAATAAAAAAAAATGAAAATGTAAAACGAAGTAAAAAAAAAAAAGTAAAAAAATGAAAAAGTAATGAGAAGTTAAAAAAAAAAAGGAGAAAGTCAAAAAAGGAAAAAAATAAAATAAAAAAAAAATGATTTTTTTTCAAAATGAAACTGGACAAAACCATAAATGAAGATTTGAAAAAGTTATTTAATGATTAAATATTTTTTCAGACTTTTTTCTTCATTATTTTCATAATTTACTTATTCAGTCATCCAGAATTTTAGATTATCCAAACATATTAGGAAGGTTAAGAATATCAATCCAAGTTGAAAGATCTTCCTCCTTCTAAACTGGTTACCAGCCATGTTGAAAAGACCAAGTCTACCCTGCTATTTAACTGGAGAAGGATGGATAATAGATTGATTCTTACCTTTCTTTTATTTATTGGTATGAAAGGGAATGCAACTGACTAGGTTGTAATTTGAAATCAGTTTTCCTCATTCTACTTTTGCACATCCTCAGTTGAAGATGCTTATAGTCACTGCACTTAAATTTCTTTGAGAAAGGCAAGAATCCACTTCTCCCTGCACTGTTCTACTGCTAGATATCAGGTGATAACCCTACATGCCAGAAGATTTATCAGAGAGAAAGAGTAGACAAAACCACTTCTCCAGAACTACCTTGACTACTCAGGCAGTAAGTGAGAGAAAGCTGTAACCTATCCAGACAACCTTGACAGGAGTCCTTAATAAACAACTGCAATTAATATATGCTAAAAATTGTTTATCAAAATGATAGAATTTTGTATTAAATAACCTGGAAAAGATAGATATACAGGTAAATTAAACCAAACCAAACCAACATATGATGACAATTATAGTGAATATCTTCAAATATAATTATACAGATTTAGAACAGCATAGTCATTGCTTTTAAACAGATGAGATTTTACAAGGAGATGCTCAGAATTCAGATCACCAAATATCTAAAATTAATGTGTTTACAACTGCATTTGCCACATGCTTCTAATTATGATTGATATAAGCCAATAATTATTACACATACTTACACATCCCCAATTATCAGAATTGGAAATTATAATTAGTGATGTAACATTTTGATTAGAATCTAGATGTATACAGAAGTGTTAATACCTTCATCAATGTGTTGCCAATCATAACAAAATAATTTTTGTGTCTGGAGCGAGAAAAAAAAATGTTGAAATCTTTTTGCCATAAAAGGTTTTCAAATAAGTGGAGAAAAATTAATATAAAGTCACTTATTTTGATCACAGGATTTTTTTTCTTCTTACCTTCAGTCAGTTAAGTGCCATATCAATGAATAAAAGATACATGCTTGGACAATCATGTCTTGAAAGAGACATGGCTGACTGGACAGAACATTTTTTCACAGTAGGTTGCCATTACTTTCTGCAGTAGACTGGTTGCCAACCAGGGCTACAGAACCCAATTTATCCTGCTATTTAGCCCATAACTAAAAGGTAGGAGCAGCAGATTAATACTTTTCCCAAGGGTATTTGTGCATAAGTGAATGCAACAGATTTGACTGGAATTCAAACTCACTCTCTGATAACATTAAATAAAAGCAGTGAAACTAATAAAGCTTAAGATTCAGTGCCAATAATCCCAGTGGAGCCCCTAAAGCAATTTTCTTTTAATGAGTGAATTTTTCAACACATAATAATAATAATAATAATAAAATTAAAAAAAAAAAAAAAAAAAAAAAAAATCAAAGGATTTTTTTTTTTGGTATTTTTTAAAAGGATGGT
The DNA here is from genome assembly GCA_037127315.1 of Ascarosepion bandense. NCBI lineage: Eukaryota > Metazoa > Mollusca > Cephalopoda > Sepiida > Sepiidae > Ascarosepion > Ascarosepion bandense. Next base: position 321,960 of record JBBBDQ010000478.1, read on the forward strand.
TTAAATAAATCCATTTTTGGTGATAGAATCATATGTCAATGGAGTGAAGTAACTAATGTAGGCCTTAGAATAGGCTCTAATACCAATTTCATACAGCCTAAAAATTTTCCTGTAATTGATCAAATTTTGAAACTTTCTTGGGAGCTTCCAAAACTTTATGTATGGGCTTGTTGAACTTGCCAGAATCTATTCATAGCCTACATTTTAGCAACTGGATTCTTAGCAAAGAAGACCCGACATCTGTTCAAAAAAGTAGGCCCACCGCTGAGCAGAAGTTATAAAAAGTTTAAATTGTTATGTTATTAAATTTAGTGTTAAGAAATAAAAAATTAAGAAAATTGTGCATGGCCAAGTGGTTAGAACATTTGTTTTCAAATGGTTGATTTGTCAGGAAGGTGACTTCTTGATGTCATCTGTTTGGAGGTGGCAATCCTAGCATATAGCACCTTTGGAAAGTGCCTGAAAACAATACTACAGGTTGACCAATGCATTGTGATTGAAATTGGGTAGATGGGACCCTTTGGAAGCTGTCAATGGTTGTGCTAGCTCAAAGTCACAAGGGTTTGAGCATACTGGCCTTGTTTAGACCTGATAATGTGCTTTCCCGGAAACTGTAACTAAAGTCCACTCAGAATAGTTACAGTATAAAACACAGGTAGGTTCTGTGGGTGTTCAACAAACAAATGTGCCTGAGCAAGCATCTGCAATAGGGATTAGCTAGCTGCCCTGGTAGACAGGCATCCTTGGATATGAGTGGCCAGTCATATATCAACAAATTTACATGAAACAAAATTTACTGACATGGATATATAATTTTAAAAAATTTTAAATGAAGTGTTTGTTGCCTGAGTGAGTTTGTTTATAACATTATCTGTGATTAAAATAAACAGTTATGATTAGAAGAGTGAGTTTTGTTTAATAGAGTATCAACCTATATGAGTTATTCTCAAAAGATGTTTATTCGTGCAGCCAGATTGGCAACTGGGTCCCACCCATTCACAGTTAGGTTAGCCAAATGCAGACGACAATTCTACTCCTGCAGCTTCTTCTCTCGCACTTCCCGCCTGTGGAATTCGCTCCCATATTCTTGCTTTCCTGATGGCTACAACCTCCAGGAATTTAAATGCAATGTCAATACTCATCTAATAACCACTTGACTCTAGCCCTTCCCCCACCCTGAATATCCTTCCCTTTCTCTCCACCCTTGAAACTGTCATCACACCTGCATTTTCATCTTTCTATTGCTCCTTTCTAATTGGTTTGTACTCCTCTTCTCTCTCTTCTAATTAATCTTTTTTCAGTTATGTAGCCCCCCCACCACCACCACCCGCACACATCAGTGGCATTTCTGCCTTGCTCGGGGTGAAATGTTTAAAAAAAAAATTTAATGCCGGGGGGGGGTGAAAGCAGTTACAGTGATAAGGTTGATTTAGTCGATTTTAGTTGATTTTGATGAAAATTCTTTTTTTTAATATAGAAAACTCAAAATGTCTTCTGGTTTTGTATTTTTGAAAAGGTGCTTTAAAATGAAAGAAAGGCTTGGGGTCCCCCCTCAGCATATCAACCTCAATGAGTTATTTAATGCCAACAATATTTTTACAATAGATTTACATGAACAAAGTAGGTATTCTTTGTAAAAAAAATCAGTTAGTAGATCAGGTTTCATTGACATATTTTAGTAAAAAGGATTTTATCGAGAGTCAAATGTATTACTGGCATATATTTTTTTTTTTTCAAAAGTACATTGCTGTTAATATTTTTTTTTCAAAAATATATTGTTGGTAATATTTTTTCCTTTATAAATATACTGCTGGTAATATTTTCTTCAAGAAATAGACGTGGGTGGAGTGTGAACCGGGCAATAGATAGATCTATCTACTCCAATTGAAAAAAAGAAAAACAAAGTGAGAAGATTGGAAAAGAGAAAGCCGGAAACCACATCCTAAACAGGGAACAAGGGATGAGCCTCTTAACCTGTTCAATAGACGTGGATGGAGTGTGAACCGGGCGATAGATAGATCTATCTACTCCAATTGAAAAAAAGAAAAACAAAGTGAGAAGATTGGAAAAGAGAAAGCCAGAAACCACATCCTAAACAGGGAACAAGGGATGAGCCTCTTAACCTGTTCAATAGATGTGGATGGAGTGTGAACCGGGCGATAGATAGATCTATCTACTCCAATTGAAAATGCAGACAAGATTCTTACAATAGATTCATATGAATAAAATATGTATTCTTTGTAAAAACTCAGTTGGTAGATCATTGACATATTTTAGTAAAAAGGATTTTGTCGAGAGTCAAATGTACTGCTGGCATATATATATTTTTTTTTCAAAAGTACATTGCTGTTAATATTTTTGTTTTTCTTCAATAATATATTGCTGATATTTTCTCAAAAAAGTATTACTGGAATTTTCACTAAAAAACATCTATTTTTATACTTTTATAGTGTTTTGACCCCAGTTTGGGAGCTAACTATTTACCCTAACAAGTGCTACCATCCCAGGTCTGCCCTGACCTGGGAACAGCAGCAATTAAGGGGTGGTTCCATGCTCCTCAAAACTTCCCAATTAGAGGCCTTGCTGCCAGATGCAGTTTATCATCAAACCCAGGACCCAAATTGTCACATCCATGATGCCTTATTGTGGGTTTTTACCCCTCTGCAGAGGTGCAGCTGAAGCCCCAGCCAACAGGGAGGATAAGTAGAAGCGTCCACAATAATAACTTTATTATTGTCTCTACAATTGTAATAATATTGGCACTAAGTCTATGATAATAGTAATATCAATTTCCTAATAAGGAAACATTCTGCATTTATTGACTCAACACTTAGACTTGCAGTCAGTTAACATTTATAAAAAGATTTTAGACAATTTTTCAGGCAAATAGCTAGGACCACCATACCATGTATACATGATCAACTAATTTTTTCTATATTCCATTGGTAAGAAGGAAGTTCTACTTAGCTTCTTAAGAACTTGTCTTTGAACTCACTATCAATAGGATACTTCTCTGATCACTACTATGTCTCATCAAGTTTGGGGGTAGTCAATCATTACATATCCTCATAATATGCACTTCACTTTACACTTACAACAACTTCATTTAGTAGCCTACCACCTTGAGTGGCTCTTGAGCCTTGTATTGCATGAAAAATAGCAAAAAAGTGAATATGCATTATTAATTGGGTGGAGGGGATCAGGCTGCTAACCGCTATTTCTTGCGCTTTTCATACTGTCTTCACTTTTGATTAAAAAATATATATTTTCTTACATGCAAAAATAAAGTTAATTTTATAGATAAAAATCCTAATTATTTATGCAATCAATGCAGTTACACAATTACTTAAACACTGTCATTGTTTTTTTTTTTAACAGGACAGTAAAGTCAGTAGATATATGATAATCCACATATTTCAACGGCAACGTGTACACATACATTTTTTTCTATGTAAAACTACAAAACCAATTATGAACATTCTCCTGGGGATACAGAAATCAATTATTTAATGGTAAATAAAATCTTGATTCCTTAGCATTTTGTTATTTTGTAAGTGCAATGCATTTTTTTTTTTTTTTTTTGCCTAAAGCAAGGCAAGAAGCAAGAAAAAAGAAAAGAACAGTATTCTGGAAAGCAGAAGATAGCAATTGGCATTGCATTTAAATTTTTGAAGATTGTAGGTAGTAGGGATACAAGAAATTGGCAGTTCTGCAGGCAAGAGGTACAAAAAAAGAATAGAAGAGCCAGTTGCATCTAGTTAGTGCAACAGTAAAATAGTGTGACTTAGTTACCAATCTAGTTAGTCAGCCAGTCAGTCAAGTCCCATACATGATACACACTTGGGTGATCATGTCTCAAAAGAGGCATGACTGACTGGAGAGATTTTCCTACAGTAGGTTGGGATAGACTGGTTGCCAACCAAGGCTATAGAACCCAATCTGTCTTGTTATTTACTCCATACCTGGTGAAAAGAGAAGGATTAAGAGATAGTTTGATAAAAGAAACAAATAACAGTTTGATTTTCTTTTTATTATTTACATTATAATTAATATTTTCATTTTTCTTGTTATTTTCACGACGTGTTGGCTTTTGTGCAAGAAAAATTATCTAGCATGATACAATGAACAAACTTTCCTAGCAGTCACAAAGTTACTTAGATTTTATAATTTTTGTTGGTACAAATAAAATAGTCAATTTGTAAAAACCAAATATACCTATCAAATACCAAAATGAAAATTTTCTGTCTCTTCTGATAAACAGTAAAACCACTATGATATCAAAACAACAGGAAACACAGAAGGGAGATATATTTAGAAGAAAAAAAATATTTTCCCTATATCAATACGTGAATTTAAAATTCAAATAAATATAAAACAGCCTATGAAGTGGAGATGAAAAGTAGTTCCAAGAAACAACCGAATTGAGAGATTTTCTTAAATAGCTCAATTCAGAAAGAGGTATTTGAAACAAATCAATAGTTTTGTAAAATGAAATCATTTAGCTTAATTGTAATAAAAAAAAATTAAATTTAAAAAAATGAAAAAAGTTCACTATTCTGAAAACTACAAATATTATGGTTTAATCTCCAGTACAGGGTTGGTACATATGGAAAGATAGTAAAATGTGTATGGCAAGTGTATCGATTGATTGATTGATTGTTTATTTCTTTTACCAGCATATCAACACCTGTGGATCATTTAATGCTGAAACTGAATTTTTTATTCAGGAATGTTTACAAACGTTTCAAGTGGTTATGATGTTTTTTAAAAATTGTTTTCAAAATATCACAAGTTGTATAGTTTGGAAGTATTTCAAAACATAAGTTGTATGGTTCAAAATCCAAACTATTTTCTATAGAAGTATTTTATTTTTTTCAGATGTCCTATTATTTGGGCATAAGGTTAATTTTTGAAGAGCATGTTAAGATTATGTGCTTGGTAATAGTTACTATATATTTTTGTGCTTCTTACATTCTGTCAAGATATGATTGACAGTGAGAAACTGACTGCAATACTGAGGTGTAGTTTATGTGATGAGGATGTGTGTGTGTATCAGATGAGTGTGTCCAATTTTTATTCTGTTAAACACTATGACTTATCTACACTCAGTCAATGGCTCTGTATGTAGTCTCCTTTCTTATTGTAGGCTTATGTCCACATAATTTGTTTGGAAACCTGTCCTAAATTGCTTGCTATTTTATTTTGATGTATTTTTTTAATTTTCTTTTTATAATCTGTATATGGGAGTTTGATGTTTATTTTAATTTTTATTGCCTCTTTTGATAGTGTGTCAGCTTCATGATTTTCCTTGATTCCTATATGGCTAGGAATCCAGGCCAATATTATTGGTTTTGCTTTATTAACAGATGAAAAAATCTAGGATTTCTTGAATATAGGGATGATTTGCATTCTTTTCTTTACAGTCAGTCAGTTAAGTGCCATACGTGGTACATGCTTGGGCAATCATGTCTCGAAAGAGACATGACTGACTGGGCAGAACATTTTCCCGCAGTAGGTTGCATTACATTCTGCAGTAGAGTGGTTGCTGACCAAGGCTATAGAACCCAATTTGTGCTGTTATTTAACCCATAACTGGAGGGAAGAGGCAGATTAATACCTTTCCCAAAGGTATTTGTGCATAAGTGAATGCAATGAATTCAACTGGAATTTGAACTTGGCTCCCCAATTTCTTATTCCAAGCCGATATCCACTGCACCACGACACAGTCTTAAAATATTATAGACTTCCTATCTCTTGAATTTTCTATCATATTAAGTGCCATATCAAGGGTTTGTAGTTTAGCTGTATAGATGGATGCATTATTTAGTAGCCTGATTTGTTTACAAATTTGTCTGTTGGTGGCTGCTGTGCCTATTCTATCTCGGATTATTTATCCATCTGTATAGAATGAATGATTTATAGTCACAATACAATATTTGTCTCTTAATTCTTCGTAGAAACTTTCATTGTTTTTTTTTGTATATGTAAGGTTTTTTCAGTTTGTCCATAGAGCTTCTTTGGTTATTGTGACTGGTGTTACATTATCAAGGTCTTTGATTTGTTCTCGTGCCTCGTTAATTTGAAGTCTATGTGAAGGGACTTAAGTTCATGTTTTTTTGGTAGGCTAAGTTATTTGGGCTGTATTGTAGTTTTAGTGAATATTGGAGGGATAGTTTTTCCCCATAACTGGGTCCCACCCATTCACAGTCAGGTTAGCCAAATGCAGACGACAATTCTACTCCTGCACTTCCCGCCTGTAGAACTCACTCCCATATTCTTGCTTTCCTGACAGCTACAACCTCCAGAAATTTAAATACAATGTCAATACTCATCTATTAACCACTGGACTCTAGCTCTCTCTCCACCCCCGTATATCCTTCCCTTTCTCTCCACCTATGTATCTGTCATCACACCTGCATTCTCAGCTTATTATTGCTCCTTTCTAATTAGCTTGTACTCCTCACTCTTTTCTAATTAATCTTTTTACAGTTATGTAGCCCCCCGCTCATCAGTGGCATTTCTACCTTGCTCGGGGTGAAACGATTAAAAAAAAAAAAAAAAGCATATACATGGTTTACTGGCTTATATATATATATATATATATACACACACACACACACACACACACACTTTGCATGGGTGAGGTCTGGAAGACTCCGAGATTTAATCTCATTCCTTTATTTTGTAAGGTTTGTAGTTTTTAAGATAAAATTTATATGTGGCACTGTAAATAATGCATCTATTGTCTAATTTTGATCTGATGTGTGACCCATATATTCTGAGCATTACTTTTTGGTCAGCAACCTGATTCAGTTTTGATATTACTTTTAGAAACTTCAAAGTCTTTTGACATTTTTGTTTAAGGTAATCAATGTGCACCTTGAATTTAAGTTTGCCATCTAGAATGACACCAAGATATTTTATGTTTTTGGACTATGATAATTAAGTGTCAATTTAATTTTAAATCCAGTTCGTATGGTTTTCTGCAGAAATGCATACAAAGTTTTTGTTTTAGAGAAACAGAACCCATTTTTATTTGTCCATTTTTCTATCTTGTTTAGACATATGTATATATCTTTCAAGTGAAGGCATGTATGATATTAAGAGATCATCTACAGGTAGAGAATTTTCAAATCTGTATTAATGGTTTTAATAATACTATTTATTTTGAGAATAAATAATTAACTAATGAAATGCTCCTTATGTGTCAAACGTGTTTACATTTCATACTTTGAATGTTCAGTTTGATAGGAAGTTTTGGATGAATATAACTACGGTTCCTTTTATTCCCATCTTGTGCATGTCTTTTAGAATGGCATACTTCCATGTGATATCATAAGCTTTTTCAAGATCAAAGAAAATTATGACCTCAAACAAAGGATTCTAGTCATACAAATTGATCATTGGTTCCTTTATTTTTCCAGAATCCATTTGGTAACTATATAAGAGTTTGTTTCTCATCAGGTACCATTCATTCTATCAACTTGTTAGTATAATGGGTTTGTAATGTGTTGGGTTGGAATGGTCTTTGCCGAGTTTAAGAATTGGAATGATAACAGGTTCAAGCCACAATTTTGGAAATTTGTCTCAACACCACATATCATTGAAGAACCAGAGAATTATTAGAAGACTTTTCTGACAGGCATTTAAAAATAATAAAAAAAAATTAAAAAAAATGAATTTCCTCGAGAGTTGTTGCATAGTTTTTACTTTTGTTTATGGAGTCTTCTCTCATAGTAAAGAGAACATTGTTTATTTGTATTCTTTATTCTTTGTAGTGAATTTAAGTTTTACATGTTCCATAGTATTTTTATATTTTTGAAATTTAAGCGTGTAGTGATTTGCTGAAGAGTTTCTTTGAAATTCTGTTGCTATTAAGTTAGCTATTTCTTTTTATCAGTGCATTTATTTGTTTTGGTTAAGTAGACTGTTGCAGTTTGTGATGTTTTTCCATTAATTTTCCTTGTTTCCCATGTTTTATTTATTGGGATTTTATTGTTTAGTCTGGGAACAGTTTTGCTTAGATTCTCTTTTGAATTTTTGAATGATACAGAGAGTTTTTGTTCAAGTATGCTTGTAGGTTGATTGTGGTTGTGTAAGAATATCTTTAGCATTTTTTCCTGGTTTTAAATGCTTCTCTGCACTCTTCTGTAAACCAAGGTTTTGATTTGGTATATAGTTCAAAGGAAAATTTGGCTATTGTTTGTCTTACTGTTTGTGTTAGGATGTTCATAACAGAGACTATTGGCCTTGGTTCATTTAGAATTTCCATGTTGATTCGGGATGGGCAGAATTCATTGAATTTTAGCCAATTAGAAGAAAGAAGCTTTGTGTAGTTGCCATTTTGGATTCCTTTCTTCTGGTATAGGCTTGCTTATATTTAGGAAAATAAGTGAATGGTCACTACTGCATTGAAAGTCAATAAAAATTGATGAAGAACATATGGTTAGGTAAATCACTGATGGTGATCTTGTACCTGAGTGTGTATATGTGAGCATTTCATTATTAAGATACATAAGATCAGAGCATTCCAGTGGCGATTATATAATTTTATCAGTTTGACTGTAGTTCCTACAGCCCCACATTTTTCTTGTATGCATTAAAATCTCCCATTAGTAGAAAGTCAGTGGGAAGTTGGCCAATTAGCCTGTTTATTTCAGTATTAATCAGGCTGTATTTTGGAGGAATATAAACTGAACTGTTCTTTTTCTATGAATTGAAACTTTTACTGCCATAGTCTGGATATTTGTGTTTAAATATAGTTTTTCATGAGGTATTTTTTTTTTTTAACCAATATTGATGTACCCACCCACTTGGCCTATTCTCAATTGATACATTTATTTTGTGATAATTTTCATATCCTCCTTTAAAGGAGATGTTATCAGTTTTAAGAAAGGTCTCCTGTAAGCAAACTGTATTTGGAATATCGTGTAAAGAGTTTATTTGATTTCCTCATAGTTTGGTTTAACATATCTACAGTTCCATTGTATGATGCTTGTGTTCTGTTTGTCTATTTGAGTAATATCTTATTTTACTAAGTGAATCTTAAGGATGACTGTTTTTGGTTATCTATTTCCATACTTTCTATACTGTTTTTTTTACCTTGTTTGTGATCTTGTTCTTTACCAAATATTTGTATGTTTGTTCTTGATTATTTGGTTTCTTTTCATTTTGGCTTGATTTTTATCATCTTTATGTGAGTTGTCATCTTGTTTATTTGCTTTTAATTCTGTTTCTTCATTTGGTTTGATCTTGATTTTCTTTTGTATTAAGGTTTGATTAGCTTTTGTTCTCTCAGTTTTCTGTTTGTGGATTTTTTTCCTTTTGAGAAATTTTAAGTGCTTTGTAGTTGACAAGTTGTTGCCAGTGAATTTTGTTTTGGATTTACATTGTGGTTAGTTTTAGCTCGGTAGTAAGGGTTTTAATGTTTTTCAATTCTTCAATTCAGAATGTTAGTTCATGCTTTTCATGTAATTTGATTGATATTAGATTTTCATAGGTATAGCTTGATGTTGCTTGGGTAATGTTTTGAATGTGACAGTGCATTGGAGTTTGTTTTGATGCTTTTCTTTGTTCTGAGTAGGGAATTTTTTTAGTGTGCTTAAGTTTTAATATGTCTTTCTTTTTTCTGGGTTTTGCAGTTCTTGGACGTTACCCTATGCTTCTGTTTGCAATTAGGGCATTGGGTTTCAATTGTGCATGTGATCTGTGTGATTAAGATTTCCCCGTATTTTCCACATATCAACTTCCTTGTAAATTTATTCTCACCATGTCCATATCTTTGGCCATTGAAGCATCTTAATGGGTTTGGAATATGTTTCTACTTTGGAAACAGTATATTCAACATTTATTTCATGTGGTGGTTCAGGTACATCAAAAGTAATGATCCAAGTGTTAGTGTCTGTAATTCTATCATTTTTTGATAGATATTCTTTTTATAAAATCAGTCAGTCAAGTGCCAAACAGGATAAATGCTTGGGCAATCATGTCTTGACATGACAGACTGTGCAGAAGATTTTCCTGCAGTATAGACTGGTTGCCAACAAAAGCTATAGAACCCAATCTGTCCTGTTATTTAGTCCATAGCTGGAGGGAACAGATGAATGATTACCTTTCCCAAGGGTACTGGCACCTAAGTGAATGCAATGAATTCAACTGGAATTTGAACTCAGCTCTCAGATTTCTCATTCTGAGCTGATATCCATTTCACCACAAAAAAATGAAAAAGTAATTTTTGAAGAGTGGTTTATCAGAGTTGTTTACACATCAATGCACTTTTGTATCAACTATCTACATCTGCAAGTGATAAAGATATTTCATGATATTTATGAAAGGGTGCATGGAAAAGTAGATTCATGCCTTTTTCAAGAGCGTAAGTACAAAATAAAATATAACTAGCCTTGGTTGAAATCCAAGTTCTGTTTACTAACTTTTTTTTAGTTCTGGCAGCCATCATGGCATTCAAAATCTCAGAAAGATCGACAGACTCCACGACTTATCAAATTAGATCATTTATAATCTTTTAGAAAAAATAAAAATAATTAGTGAAATTAAAATTTTCTTGCCCTGACTTCTGACTTAATCATTGAAATCATTAAAAATTAGCACATAAAGGCTACTTCATGGACACGAAAAGAACTTGATCAAGTTCTGCTTCACTATCCATATCACTCCTTTAGTCATCAAGGCTGGTTGAGCAGTAAGGTATAAATTGCCATTTGCAAAGAAACCATAATTAAGGAAATTAAGACAAGAAAATACAAGTCAAAAATTTATAACACTTGTTAAGGCTTCATTTCATTGAAGAAAAAAATGGAAGATATTACATGATTAGTAATACTAAGTGTGCACATATTATGCTGTTAACACTGACAAGAGTGAAGCGTAGGTGTCATTTAGTCTTGGCAATGCCCAGACTTCATATACCATTGTCTAGGTCTGCACCTTAGAGAAACCATACCAGTATCCCCACTAAAGGACTGAATTTTGAACAAACAGGGCACCACCTTTATCTTGCTAAATGGATGCCTACATGTATGAAAAAAATATATTTAAAAAATCCAACAGTTGTACAATTGATCCCCCAACAGATTTATCAATGTCACTTGTCAGTGGGGAGATGAAGCATTGAGGGTAGGTGCAAAAAACAAAAAAATACATGAAAAATGAAGATGGCAGATTGTGTCAAACTTGAGTGCATTTGCTGAATGGAAAATAAGAGCTTAAATAAAGAATCCACAAAAAAGTTTGTATCTTCAAGCAAAAGAATTAGTTCCTACTACTTTCATTCAAAACTAGCTTAAAAGCCACACTTTGTACTAACTTTAAAGCTAGCTACTATACAGGGTTACTTGGGCCTCTGATCCAGCTTATAAAGTAACAATGATAATTTGGGAAAAAATAACTGAATTCTTCAATCCACTTTATAGAACTTGAAAACCTCACTTTGATTCTGTCTGTAAATCCAATTCCAGCCAAAAGACCAATTGGTGTCTAAGTTACAATTCAGGTCAAAAACTGAGTTCTTCAAATCATAAACTCCATGAAATTTCAAAATCTCATATCATTAAACCTCACTTTAACAGATACCGTGACACAAATTCCTTAACTGAATTTGAAACAAAAGTTTTAAAATTTCAAGTTTTTATTACTTTAAACAGAAAATAAATTAAAAACTTAAAATTACTAATTTTTTTCAGTTCTTTTAAAATTTGAAGTTTTACTGTTTCCTCATTTGAACAAATCCCAATGCTTGATGATCAAGTGCTAAATGAAAGGCAAATGTTCAATTCTGATATCATCCTGATTCCTAAATAGTATATGTCTATGTAGAGCAAGTGTGGCCAAAGTTAGGAGTTTCAGACACACAAATGGACAGACAGAATTTTCTGTTCATTTATTTAGATACCTGTTCCAAAACAGTTGTTACATTTAATGTATGAAAGTCTGTTCACATGTAGGAAAGTTTCAGACTATTTCATCTTTTCTTAGATTAGGCCAAGCATATGTACAAGCACAGATGTGAAGAAATGGGCAATTATCATTTATACATTCCATACCATTACCCAAACAAATATACTAAGAGAAAACAATGATCATGTTTTCCTTCCTGAGCTCACTGTACTGATTATAGGAGTGGGGTATGCTGATGACATAGATATTCAAAGTTAAAATGAGAATAATCTTGAATGGAAAATCAACATCCTCTATCAAGAAATACAACTTAAACATTTCCAAAACAGAAACTATGATCTGAAATTGAAATAAAAGCAGTGATTACAAAAATCCAAAAATCATTGTAAAATTTCAAGATGTAGAATTAGTAAATACTAAACACTTTAAATACATCAATATATGAATCCATTATGACAAATTTAGCATCACAGATTGGTAATGCTAATATTAGCCATTTTCTTATCTGCACCAGAGAAATAGTATCACCCAACACCATACATTGCTACAAAACCAAAACATTAACTTGAAAACTGATGTCCTGTTCTTAAATAACCTAGTCAGTTCGAGACATTCACTGAATGTCATGCATGGCACCCTAAACTGTCAGCTGTATACAATCACTTTCTAAGATCAATGATCGAAAATGGCTTTGAGTGAGTGAAGCCTTTGTGAAGATCATCCTTGTGGACTGGCACTATAGAATCAGATGCAAAGAACTGTATGAAATAACAGAAACCACATCACTTGTGTACATTCAATAGCAGCAATAACTGAAATGGATATCATGATTAACTTGAAGAGAATATGGTAATTAATATGTCAACGTCCGACACTACTTTGAATAGAAGGTGAGAGAAGAGGCACCCATCATTAGTGGAAAGAGTGATAAACAGTTACTAGACATGAAAACCTATTTTCCTAAAAATTATCTCAAGAGAAAGATTTTATAAATTTTAACTGACAGAAGTACAAACTGCTTGGTCAATGAATGGCAAATATAAAGTGACGGTTAATATTACCATTGTAGGATAAGAAACAATGTCTTATATAACTACTTGATTTTTAGTTACTATACCTTTGAGTTGCAAATAGTTAAACCAGGGTTTTCATTTGGGGAAAAAGAGAATTATCCACCTTTTTTTGATCAACCATTTTATTAAATATTTAAGAAATTTAATCACACTCCCTAATTTTAAGCTGAAGGTATTCTAGGAAAGAGTTTCATTATAGAAAAAGTATGTGATATCTGTCCTACTGTATGACAGAAAATGTTGGACAATCTCTTCAAAGATGAAGGAAATGCTCAAGGCAGCTGAAATGTGGTTCTACAGAAAGATGCTAGGATACCATGTACCAAGCATATGAGCAACAACAAAGTGCTGGAGAGGATACAAACCAAAAAAAAACTGTGAGGAATGGAAAGACTTACCTCGCACAAAGCAAATTTGCTTGGCATGTCAGGTCTTGTTAAAAGATCGAGACCGCCATTAAAAGTAAAATGGATTATTTCGACTTCCATGGTCTTGCATGTAGATGTAAAATGAAAAAAAAAAAAAGAACTAAATAAGAAGTCCTGCATGAATGAGAATTGTGTCTCGTATGCTATTATTAGTTTCCCCAATGTAGGCATAAAGAGTGAGTCTATGAGGTCGAGAGTAGAGAAAAAGACTTTAGTTGACTTGACATTGTAAAGACGAACGAGAACAGGATAAGAAGGAAGAGGTCTATGACATGAAAGCAAGCACTTTAATCAATTTCAGTTATTGCAAACGACTGGTGACAAAGACCCTATTCAATTAAAAATGCCGCTGTGCTTGGGCTTAAAATCTGGAGGGAACACAACACATTGCAATGGAAGCGAGGACGCTCACTTCCAGAACTCCCTGCTACACTAACACGAATCACAATATTTTTTGTATGTGGTGGGGCACTGCCTGTGGATGGCTTTGTGCAGACAAACAGTTGATAGAAAGACAAGCAAGCATGATAACAAATGGGAAACATGACACTATACAAGATGCTCCTCTTACACAGAGGATTGTTCAAACACTAACTAGAGTGCACCAAGACAATCTCATTCAAGGAGACTGGTGTGTGACTGGAGAAGTCAACTCATGGGTTGATGCAAGCTCTCTGGCAACGGATGTGGTGCTGGAAAACAAGGGAGTTATATTAGAAGATGCATGCTGGCTTCGACCAAGAAATGACGCATAAAATATAAACCTGGCTGAATTAGATGCCACATTAAAAGGTATAAATTTGGCATTACAGTGAAGGGCCATGGTGGTACACCTATACCCAGACACGGTATGCATGTACCAATGGCTACAGAATATCCTGACAGGTAAGAACAAGTGAGATGTTGGCGTGCAGCAGACTGGCTAACCTACAGCAACTAATCAAAGAATATAGTTTGGTAGTTGACATCAAACTGACTACGTAACAAAGGAAACTGGCCGATAATTTGACTAGAGTGCCAAAAAGATCGCTTGACATGTTGAAATAGGGATCAGAGTAACCAACATGTGTGGCCCTTACAATCCAGCTGACCATCAAACAAATCCACACCATACCTAGTAAGAGCGGCCATCCTGGCATTCGATATTCATCTTACTTAATCTAGAAAGCATACCCTGCAGTGACAAAAGCAATGATCAGGTTCACCGTATCAGGCTGCAAGAACAGTGGACCCTGCCCCAGTCCAGTGGAATAAGGGCAAGCTTGGGGTAGACAAAAACTTGTGGCAAGTGGGCATGGATGTGACACATTACAATGGCAGTCATTTTTTAACTGACACATTTCACTGCGTGGCACGCACAGGTGCAACAGGATGCATTGTTAGTTATACAATTAAGAGCTTCTATGAACATGGTCCTCCCATGGAAATATTGACAGACAATGCCCCAACTTTCTGTAGCCAAGATTTCAGGACTTTGCAGTCAAATGGGGAGAGCGAGTAAGGTACAGAGTTGCATACACTCCAGAACATGGTGCTCTATTCAAGAGGCTGTGTATTAGTACAACATCACACCCAAACATGATGTAACACCATCAACTGCACTAGCCAATATATACAGTGGATAAAGGGGATAAACCAACTAATGCCAAATATTCCAAAGAATAGTAAAAAAAAAAAATAAATAAAATAAAATTAGTGATCTATTATGGCTCAAGCCCCCAAACGAACATTTAGCAGAGGATGCATTGAAGTTATTAGCTCCCAAACAGTCTGGGTCAATGGTGTGCCATGCCATGCAAAGTACCTTCACTCGCAACATAAGTAAAACACCTCAAAAGAAGAGCGTTACAGCGAAGATACGTTGTCTGATAGTCATTCAGAAACAACAATGTTTTGCACAATGCAATCAGACGATCTGCCCCCTGTATCAGAGTGCAGAAATTTGGATGATGAGGAAGGTTGTGATGACACTAGAAATAATAAGGACCCACAGAATTTAGACATGACAGTACTGTCACTAGAAGTACCCCTTCCACCTCTACGAATGAGTGTTTGCTGAAGGCATTCGCTCCCTACCACTGTCATCTGTATGATCATAAGGTCAGGGGGAGTGTGAGAAACAAGAAGATTTACCTCCTGCAAAGCAAATTTGCTTGGCATGTCAGGTCTTGTTGAAAGATCATGATCACCATTAAAAGTGAAATGGATTATTCCAACTTCCATGGTCTCACATGCAGATGTAAAATGAAAAAAAAACACTAAATAAGAAGTCCTGCCTAAACGAGAATTGTGTCTCATATGCAAATATTGTTCCCCCCTCCCCAACACAGACATAAAGAGTGAGTCTGTGAGGTAGAGATTAGAGAAAAAAACTTTCATTGACGTAACGTCATATGAACGAGAACGGGAGAAGAAGGAAGCGGTCTGTAGTTTCAAAGCAAGCACTTTAAGCAATTTCAGTTATCGCAAACGACTGGCAACAAAGTAACCACAAAAACTTATCAGGAAGAGACAGATGAGGTCCCTAGGACACATAAAAGAGTGTTTGGAGAATCTGATACTCACAGGATGGATTGAGGGAAAGAGACAGGGGAAAGCAGTGCAAGACATATTTGATAGACTTGAGCCATGGATGGTACAGCAGGGTTTGGGAGAGCCAACTAAAGGGACAAGGAATAGGGGCATATGAAAATCCATGATTGCCTACATCCTGAAAAGACATAGCACAGGAAGAGCCCAGAAATTCCAGCCACCCAATATTTGATAAACAGAAGCAAACAGGTTTTTCTTTTATATTTTCATTATTCTATAAATCAGAAGATCACATGCAAGCTTTTTTGTGTGAAACCATGAATTTAGGAAAGTGCACAGATTTCCCATGTGTTTGTGGTCAGAAATTCAGGTCCCAAAAGGGAGCAAAGATTGCCCTTACAAAAATGGGTTGTGCTTCTCTAAAAATGGTTCAGGAGCAGCACTCTGTCAACGCAGATAAGACGTCAGAAAAGCAATGCCAGGATGCTTACCACAGTGCTAAGGATATCCAAGCTGTTGAATCAAAGGACGAGATGCAACCCAAACTGCCAAGAATCAAATTTCCACCAGCATCCAGATTGGAAGCATGGTGTATGCTAGACAACATCATTAGCAAAACATTACGTAAAGAGCTGGGAAGAAAGAAATATCATGACTGACCGTGAATACATAATGAGATTCACGTTACATTCTCAGAACGCAAGGTTTGCCATTTTTCAAAATTTTTCATAAATCTAATTTCGCCGTAAGACATTTGAGCTTGTATATCTACAACATACTTGTATATCATTATAATGGGGCCTCACATCAGTGAGGGGGGCAAGTGTATAGAGAGGATGGCCCTGAAACGGTGCACATTCTCTCCTGATGATCCCCAGTTTAAATATAAATTCGAGAGGAACACATTAATTTTTTAAAAATTAAATGAAGTCATATATCATAGAGAATCTCAGCGGAAATGTCATTGGCATGAAGAGCATTACACATTCAGCTCACTTCAGGTGAGTTTCAATTACTTTTCAGTAATTTACTTCTTCATGCAAGCTTTTCTCTGTGAAACCAATACAAGTTATCCCTCTGACCATGGATCACTATCCATCCCTATGAATGGAATAAAGAACCTTGTACAAAATTCCAAGAATGGTACTGAATACAACAAACAACAAAGAAGCATACTGCAGCCAATATGTTATGACTGCATCAAACAAAATTAGAGCATTCATATACTTATTAGTATATTATGAAAGGCAAAAAAGAGATTCTCTTTCAGTCCATTACACCCAATGAAGCATAGACCATCAACAACCGCTCACCATTGCACTGTTCTGGTCAATGCTTTTTTTTTTTTTTTTTTTAATTATTTTTACAGGTAGGGGTATTAACTCTATGCAAACCTCTTCATCCTCTAAGTAAGATAGTCTACCTCCAGGCTGATTTTGAATTCAGAATTTTTTGGGGGGTTTTTTTTTCCCCCTAGACTGGTTGTGACCCAGTCTGTCCTACTATTTACCCATAGCTGGGAGTAAAAAAGTTGGATTCATACCTTTCCAAAGAGTATTAGCACATAAGTGAACATAATGCACTCAACTGGAATTCAAACTTGGCTCTCCAATTACTCAATCAGAGCTGATATTCATTAATCTACCATGCCTCCACAAGGAAGAGAGAGTAATGAAAATATTTTCATACAAAATTAATCTTTAAATAAAAACAAACCAGATATTAAAATAAAACAAATGATAAACCTATTGCAATTACCCAACTCTGATACAAAATTTTCAAAGTATAAACATAGAAACAAAAGCATTTTACAGGAAAAACTCTTCGATGCTTGTAGGATTGTGAATTTTTCCACATGCAAGTTATCAACCTCTTAATTTTTAAGCAAAATTTCATCTATCTTAATTTTTGTTGCATTTTTTTTTTTTTACAATTTAAATCTTCTATCTCTGGCAGTAAATTTATGTGCTTGTAAAATATTTTTCCTTTTTAGGTTTTATTTCTTTAAATTAATCAACGTTCCTACAACCTATTTCAGAAAATAATTTTTTTTTAAAATTTAATATCTAATTCCAACCAGTCCATGGTAAAATGGATGGAAAAAAAATCTAACTCGTATGAAATGTGATATAAAGAGAGTCAAGGGCGTCATTCCGCCTTGTTTATCTGGTAGAGCATTAACCATTAAAAGTCCTAAAAGAAAGCCTTTGCAGTAATAAAAAGCAAAAACATTGTACACGCCATTTGTGGTTGATTTGTTCATAGCTGATGACCAATACACAAAGCAGCTGTGCACAGGTGAATCTGTGAATGTGTTTTTAGTAGAAGTATGCAAATCGACAGTGTTGTTTGGTATCTAACACCTTGACTAGTAAAACCGGTTTAAAGACCAATATCACTGGTGCGATGCTAATAAGCCAGCTTAATACCTTTTGTGTATAATCTTTGTTGGTATGTAATAGTGAAAATTAAAACAGAATTTAGCAAATCAACTTTGGTGCCATGGAAATAGTTCAGCATGGTGTAAAAAGGAACTGAGTCTATTCCATGTATGCTGCCATTTTAGAAGAACTGAACTTTGATCAAATAATAGGAATTAATCAGAAAAATTCATTTTATTTTAAAGTTAATTTAACACAAGTTTAGAAAGCCATTCAAGGCAGAGTTACTGAAGGAAGTGTGTGATAAGAATGTAAGTGGTAGAAGAAATTATGAGATTATAGATACACACTGACTCTTGACTCAAGTTCAGGGAAGCGACTATAGAAGGATCTGTTCCATAAAGTAACATATCTTGGAAAAAGCTAAGTGGAACTTCCTCCTTACAATTGGAATACAGGAGAAATGGAGGGGATTAAACTTCATGAACATTGTATGAAAAATCTTGCATGTAAACATCTGAACTGGTGGAAGTAAGGAACAGAGATCATCTGAACATTTGCCATGAAAATAATAGTAGGCATGCAACATTGTGTCTGTAGGAAAAAGACTGAAGAGTAGAAAGTCATCCAAGATCAAGAGAAATGATTTTAAACTATCAAAGTTGGAAAGTGAGGATAGAACAACTCCAGTCCAGATCTGACAACAATATCCCATTTTTAGTATAATCTGGCTCTTGTAAAGAAAGCATGACAAGAGTCAGGTACTTTCTGGTGCAGTTGTTCAGTTCTCACAGGTACAACCCTTCTCTCACAGATGAAATGTCACAAGCCTCTTAATGTTCTATCACTATTTTCATAGAAAGTACTCAGATAAACTAGATTCCTTGGTCCCACCAGTTTTAACTTACATAGTTAAAACCCATCATGCCACTCACATTGTAGCAAACCATCCTCATTCCTTTGTATTGCATTGGTGAGAAGCAAGTTCCACTTGAGTAATTTCTTCACTCAAACCACTGCTCTATAAAACTGACTCCCAAGGGCATGTACCCCCAGCAATCACTACATGTTCATGTTCAAGGGCTAACTTATCTTTCCCACATAAATTGTCTTACTCACCACCTCGAGTGGCTCTCAGGCCTGGCACACGGAGAACAAGTGAGTTTGCCCTACCAAATCAAAAACTGCTATTCATCAAGGGGTGAAGAAATACAGCAAGTCAACCGGCAGCACTGGGACCAGTACATTTGTTAAAAGAAAGTTTACAAGCAATTGATACAATTCTTATTTTAGGTCATTTTTGTTCATGACATGTGTGACCCAGGTTTTGTTGCCTGTGAACATTACCATGCATCTTCCAGGATTTGGAGTTTTCTTTCTCCCAGACTGGTTGCCAACCAAAGCTAAAGATTCCCGTCTACCCTACTATTTAAACCAAAGGTGGTGAAGAAAGCGATAGATTCCGAACTTTCTCAAGAATATTTATGCAAATGTCAGTGTAATAAACTTGACTATAATCTGAACTTGGCTTGCCAATTTCTCATTCCGAGCTGCTAACTATTATACCACCTGCACAACCACATATCTCAACACTAATTAAAAAGACATTACTGCTAGTCATGGCAAGTGTATAAACTTCATTCTCAGTTCCTTTTATCCTCATAAAAATAGCTCAGAAGATGTTAAGAAAATAAAGCTAACACAATGCAACCAATGAATATACAACTGACACAGGAAGTGGATTCAAAGTAAAATATTCAAAAACAATTAAGAGAAGGAAAATAAAGTCTGCAAAAAGAGGGGACAGTATCAAAGAGCAGAAATAAGAGTCAACAGCTCAACTGATGGCTATGTTTGTATTAAGAATCTGACAGATTCTGACACTGTTTACAGGAGAAAATCAGTCGTAGCAGATTCAGTTACAAGATCGTCACTAAAATCTGTTTTAAATAATTAGCTGCTTGGAAAATGTTCGATAAGCAATTCTGCTTAAACTTTTGGGAATCAGTTGACAGAAATGAATACAAGAGATAATTGTCAGATGCTTTCTGGGAGAATAAATATTATGGTGAGCGGCTGGGGAATTTCTCTGTTTGGAAAAATATATTATGTCGTACAAAGTAGAATTATATCTAGTTCCAGGCAATCAGGATTGATTAGGACAGTAAACTATAATCAATTATAAATCATTAAGATAATTACTCACAAAATCATTTGATATCAACTGTACAAATTAGATAATTACAAAAATACATTTAATTGTCCATTAATTAATTCTGCTTACTGTTATATATTTTATCTACACTATTTACACATGGATTTTTGTCCTTATCTTTGTTGTTGCTATCACAATATTTTGGCTAGAGTGCTCGTCAACAGATCTATGTTAATCTGGATAACCTACAGGTAACTCTTTATTTAATCTATATCGATAGATTATTTTTATTTCACTGCCCATGTTTAGTTTTTATTTTAGTACAGCTCACCATTTTCATGGAGTTCAAGTACACACTGCCAAAATCAGGGATTGAACTCATAATTACTATATACCGAATTCACAAACTGGTGTTTGAATCCACTAGGTTTTTGTGCCATAGGACAATTCTGTTGGTAGGTGTCTGTATCACTAACAAGAAATGATCAGCATCAAGTGTACCCTTCAGAGTAACAACTACCCAGAAACATAACATCAATGTCTACAGGTGGAAACAGGAAGGTCAGGAGGATGACCCAAAAATTGCTCCAGTCTGCCTACCTTATGTCAAGGGTTTATCAGAAAAGATTCAGAAGATCTTGGTTCATAAAATATCAAGACAATATCCAGAAGTAGTTCCATTCTATGGAGAAATCTGTTAAAATTTCAATATGTGGAAGAATAGGACTAAGAATTGCATGTATGTCATTTCTTGCAGTTGCACAAAGAATATAAAGATGATATTAGCTACTCTCCATAAGTAAGGATGGAAGAACATCAAAAAGCCATAGTGAGGAGTAAAGATAGATCTGGCACGGCTAATTATATATAAAGAGAAAAGAGTAATCATCAGTTTCTGTGAAATAAAGTGAAAATACTGGACAAGGAAGAACATTGGAGAGTTAGACATCTGAAAGACTTGGCACATATGCTTAGCTAAGAAGATCTCCTTAGTAATCTTAGCTTAGAAATAAGAATCCAATCCTCAGGCCTGGCAATGTGTAACTGGACTCAGTGGAAACAGGGCAAGTAATAACTGAGCAACATTGTAATAGCAGCAAAGATGAGGACAACAGGCCACATGGAAATAGTGTAAATAATAATAAATCCTCATCCCAGAAATTCAGGCACAAGTCATATTTTATTTGCCACTCTTTGTTCTACTTATCAGTCTTGAACTTACTTTCACTTCGCATGCATTGATCAAACTGTCAGTGGAAATCCATAAAATCTTTTTCAGGAAAATAGGCTTCTCAAGTTCACCATTATTGCTCTTTCTAGTGTAAATAGAAGTTTTCTTTTGCTTTTTTTTTTGGTACTTGGTAGTGAGGGATGTTAATATCTTGATTATATTATTATTTCCCTTTCTAGTTAAATGTCTCCAAGCAGTTCTAACAGCGTTCAAGTGATGTGGTTTTGTTATTTGGTTATGGTCTTTGTGATTCTGTAGCACCAATCTATAAGATTTGACAAAGGAGTTGTTTTTTTCCTTTAAGACCCAGAGTATTCATTTGCTTCAAGCCATTTTTAATCACTGATCTGAGAAATAGCTGCATAATTTTGCTGACAGTAAATATTTCTGAAGGAGTCAAATGACACACGTAGAATCTATATGAAAGTCTGTACCTGACAAGTGGATTTAAGAACAACTTGAAACTCTGGCTATTTTATTTCTTTGCACAGATGAAAAACTGTTTATCTCATCTTTTTTATTATCCATTAGATGTGTGCAGAGAACAATAGATAAAATTGTCAAAAATATGTCCATCCTAATAGCCATTTTGATACAGGTCACTGGTGCCCCCATATATGAATTTACTCAAGCCACAAGATTAGCAACTAGGTCCCACCCTTTTACTGTGAAATCAATAAAATGTAAACACAAATTCTACTTCAGCAGCTTCTTTTCTTGCACTTTCCGCCTGTGTAATTCCCTTCTGTTTACTTACTTCTGCGACAGCTACAATCTTCAAGAATTTAAATGTAAATTCAACATTTGTCTCCTATCTCACAAACTTGCATCCTCTCTCTCATGCTCCTTTCTTCGTCCACTCCACTCAGTATTCTCAGCCTTCTCTTACCCACTTCTTGACACCCACTATAACCTGTCACTCTTTCTCATAACTTTCCTCCTATGTAAACCACTGCACAACTGCCTTGCTTAAGGTGATATGATCTAAACTTATTTATAAATGGAACTTTGTGTGTCTGTCCGTTACCTATAGATTCCAAAAATGCTGAACTAATTTTCTTGAAAATTTACAGTTGTACCATAAGCATCTGCAAGTGTTCTTAGCTAGGTTTTGTGTCAAGGTACACCCGATAAATATAAAAAATTGAAAAAAAATCGGGTTATAGAAGGAGTGGTCTGATTTTAATCAAATTTGATACACTCATAGACAAAGACATAAGAAACGATATTCAGAAGTTTCAAGGTTGCAGTTCTTACAATAGTGCAGAAAATTGATAATATATGTATGTATATATATATATATATATATATATAAAAAGGCAAGACGTTTGTGTGTGTCTGTTTATCTGCCTGTATGTTTTTTTTTCAGCCCTTTTATTTTAGTTTTTGCTTCAGGTTTGGCTCTAAGTAGGTAGAATTGTAGTTCTTAGTCTCAGCCATGATACCATTTACTCAGAGGAATTATTTAGCCTTCAAAATTCAGTTTATGATGAAAAAAAACTTATTTGATATCTATACCAGGAAATGAAAATTTGACTTACATCCATTCATTTTTCTTTCAGTCTACAGTTTTGCTTTAATTGGAAACAGCTATTGCTTTTTAGTCTTTTGTGCCAATGTCCAAAGAGTCTGAGCTCCAGGACCATGGATTAGGCTTAAAGCTTTCATTACACCCAAGCAATGCCAGGCTATACTGCTAGTTATAAAAGAAATGTATAAGTTGATGAATCTGCTTATGATGATTGCACACTTGACGAAACAATGATTTAACATTTATTTATTTGAAGATATAGTTCTGTTTACCATTTAATTAACACAATGCTTAAAAGAGCAGAACAAAGAAATGTTTATTAGGAGTGGCTCTGGCTTTAAAAGGTTAAATAACAGACAAAATATAAAGTAAAGCATGGCTGTTCATTAAAAAAAAGTGTTGAAAGAAAAAGCAAAAAAACATTAAAACCATATATCATATGTAAACTCAATATTGTACATTTGGGGAATAGACATTTTCTTTCTTTTATAAACCAACCTTTATATCCAGTCACACTAAAATTTCTTTATTTTACATCCAGCTGGGGTTGAAAAATGTGGGTTCAAAGAACCTGTAGAAATGGCTATATCCCAAATGTAAAATATTGAATTTACATATGAAATAAATATCTGCTCTGTAAATTAAATTTACATTAAGGTCTCTATTGGATTAGTTTTAATATTTAATCTATTACTAGGATCCAGTGGGATTATTTACCAAATCTTCTCCTAGATTTATTACTGCAATATATATATATATGTACACATCGCTCATTCACTAATGAATTGGAGCACTCTGGCTATTGGGCATGTATAATGACAATATACATGCTAAAAAGTCTGCCTTCTTCTGCCATGCACCCATGGCCCAGAGGTAGAACCACCGACTGACGCCACTTTGGTCGGGTTTCAATCCTGGATTAAAAGCAATCGGAGTCTAACCATACTGATGAGCTGTGATACAGAAAAACAGATCTGTCTGCAGATGACTATATATAGCATTAATAAATTGTTCATTCAGTAAAAGAATTTGAACATTATCAGTTACTAGCTTGTGTTTACATTGTTTATAACATGCTAAAGTCCACCTTCCTCTACCAAGCGCCCATAGCTCAGAGATAGAATCATCTGCTAATGTCAATTTGGTTGGGTTTCAATCCTGGATAGAAACAATTGAATGTCTAACTGTACTGAAGAGCTGTAATACAGTGAAACAGATCTGTCTTCAGATGACTATATATATATATATATATATATATATATATATATATATATAAACATAAACACACACACAGGGCGAGTCAAAGTTATGTCAATGATTCTGCTGCCTTTGTCTTAATCAAATTTTCTCAAATCATTGGATAGGTCACAGCAGACTGTTGGCATGGCTACCACACTTCCCTGATCTGACACCCGGTGACTTCTAGTTATGAGGTATGATAAAGGATCATGTGTATAGCAAAAAAGTTAAAGACATTAAAGAATTCAAAGATAGAATACAAGATGGAATGTCAAACATTCTTCATTAAATGTGTGTCAAAGCACTAAATTGTACTGTTGATCACTGGTTTTTGTGCATTAATCATGCTGGTGGACAGGTGGAGGCTGTTCAGTAAACACTGAAATGATTTCTCTCATACTTGTGTTAACATAATTTTGACTTACCCTGTATAAATAATGTTGAAAGAAGCACTGGTTAGTGATATGTTTGTGTATTTTTATAATTTTCTTTGGACATTTTCAGTTTTTTTTATGCAATCATTTCACTCCAAGCAAGGCAATTTTACTGCCACTGGTGTGCAGGGGGTTACATAGGAGGAGAGTGATGAGAAAAGTAGAAACAAATTATAATAGGTGTCAGAGAATGAGTAAAAGAAGATTGAGAATACTGGCATGAAGAGAGCTGGTGAGAGTAGAGTGAATGGAGAAAAGAACATGAGGGAAAGGATGTAAGTCAGAGATACGAGATGGCAATTGATCTTACATTTAAATTCTTGGAGATTGTAGCTGTCAGGAAAGCAAGTATACAGAAAGGAATTCCACAGTCGGGAAGTGCGAGAAAAGAAGCTGATAGAGTAGAAGTTGCGGTTAGATTTTATTGGCTTCACTGTAAAAGAGTGGGACCTAGTTGCTAGTCTAGTGCTAGTCATGCAGAGGGGGCAACAGTGAGCTATGCTCATCAGAGCAGAAGCCGTGAAAGTATTTGTAGAAGAGACAGAGGGAAGCCACATCACGCCAGAGAGAAATTGACTGCAGCTGAACTACCAAGTTAAAATCTATCACATTGCAGATTCTCCATTGGAGTTTGTCAAAAACCTTGTGGTGAATAGCAGAGGCACCTGACCAGATGTGACAGTAGTATTCAACATACGGGCAGATGGTAGATTTATATATGTGCTGGATGGATTCAGATGGGGGGAAAACTTCCTGGCCCTACATAGTGAACTGACCTTCCAAGCAGATTTAGCGATGGATTCGATGTAGTCATTCCACTAGAGGTCTCCTGACAGAGGCTGAGGTTGTGCAGTGTTTTGATTTCAGGGAGACTAGCCTGATTTATGCTAATGGGGGGATAGGAGCTATTGTCTGTGGTGGTTAACAGATAGGATCTTTGTTTTGGAAGCATTAAAATTCGCAAGCCATTTCTTACCCCAGTCCACTACAGATTGGAGGGCCTTTTCCAGCTCAGCAGTAAGGTTCACTTTGTCAGCCTCAGATGTTGAGGCATTCTGTGATGGGTATGTTTGTGTATAATGATTTGATATCTAAGCTTGCTATAACCAGGTTATCCATATTTGTGTTTCATATTATCAGGATAAAGTCACCAGAGTGTCTGATTTGTGTTGTGTTGATGGTTCCTAGGAAAGGAGTTAAGACTTTTGCAATGGCTCAAGCTAACTTGTTGGTTGCACCGTGAATTCTGGACATAATGGGTCTCAGAGGTAAGTTGTATAGTGTGGGTGTGGTGATATTCTATTAATTACTCATTTCTTAGATGTTCCAATTTTAAGAACTTTTGAAGTTCCACTCAAACAGCTTTTTCTTCAAGAACTGCTACATTGCTGAACATAATTCAGCTTGGATGCTTTCTGGAACACTAATCTTAACCACTTCAAGTCAAGGTTCAATTGTTATCTGTTCTAATTATTATTTACCACCATCTCTTTCAGGTCACATTCCTTATTTATCATTACTATTTTATCAGTAAACCTCTACCTTGGATGACTCAAGCCTTGTATTAAGTAAGCTTTAAAAAAAAAAAAATCTCAACTTTATTATACAATCAAGTCAATATTAAGAAAAATTAACACTGCCATTACATGCAAAAAATAAGTAACTGTTTATAGTCAACACTATTTTCATTGATATTCACTGCCACTTTTAACATTTGAACCTTTATATAGTGCCACAAGATGTCCACGTGACAGTAAATATGTTAATATGTAAGTGTTGTCAGAAATATTCTAATAAATTGTTAAAAGAAAAGAATATTAGAATGACAAATCAAAAATTGATAAATGACTGGAAGAATGACTGTGGTGATACCGACCGAGCATAGCGAGGGACCAGATGTTTGCACCCTCACAACCAAAAAGCAAATGACCAAAACTCGACAGTGCACATCCGGGTTCGCGCAGATGTTCCGGTTGAAAAATAAAAATTAATTAAATATTAAATTTCCAGTTCACGAGCCTACGCAAATTTTATTTATCAGCCAATGGGAAGCCCAGAACCAAATACAAGTGTGAAATCCTAAATGAGCTGCTGTGATCCAAAAACAAGATACAGAAAGCATCGCCAGGCAGACAAAAGAGAGTAATTAGTATCTCCCTTGACCTAAGTCAAGCAGCTATTATGTTCGCCTCTCTTCACCTCTCCTTACTTTCTTCCCTGCCTCAAAACTACTTACTGACCTAAGGAGCGAATACATCAAAGACATTCCTTACTTACACCTCCCAAATTCCTAAGCATTAATTCGCTTTCAGTTTTTTATTGCCATGAACATTTTAACCTCCATTGGGCCTATATTTCAAGTATTACTTCAATTGTAAAAACATTAATTGATATGTGTTATATATAAAATGTTATCTTTCAACTCAATTTGCTTTCCTTGGTTTATAACCTTTCTTTATGACTTATAATCATTGCATGACTTATAGTGGGCTATCTACAACAAGGCCAAATTCCGTTAACCTGCAACAGTATACAACTACCCTTCACTAGAACGGACTCTCCACTACTAACAGAAAAGAATAGATAAGCAACCCACTATAACTTACAGGCCTAACCAACTTGTGTTTTAACATTTCTGCTGTATGAAATTAATATATTCAATAATATTTCCATAAAATTATTACACAGATTATTAAATACCAGTTGTTATAAAATAAATTTTATGACTATACCAGTCATATAAGAAATCAAATATTCCTTCATAATTTTGTACAAATGGTTGAGTAGACAAGGAACATAATTGGTCGACTACAAAGACAATTTCTAAAAGACATAAAAAACAGGTTATTGCAATATAACTTTTGTAAACCATTTGTACTCATAGGTAAATTATTCAGTTCTTAAGGACAGGAACTCCAAATAAGGATTTCCAAGAAGCTGGAAAACAAGAAGCAGAAAGGCATTGGTTGCAAGTGAAGGAAAAAAAAAAAAGATGATAGAGAAAGATTATAAAGAAGTTAATAGTAAAAACATGAAAAACAATACAAGTAAATTGAACATGAAAATTTGCAAGGAAGAGTAACAAAAGGAAACAGGAAAAAAACAAGGCTGAAACAGAGCAATAAGAAAACAGAATGAAGGCGAGGGACGACGGGCCGGGAAGAAAGAGAATGAAGGCGAGGGACGACGGGCCGGGAAGAAAGAGAATGAAGGCGAGGGACGACGGGCCGGGAAGAAAGAGAATGAAGGCGAGGGACGACGGGCCGGGAAGAAAGAGAATGAAGGCGAGGGACGACGGGCCGGGAAGAAAGAGAATGAAGGCGAGGGACGACGGGCCGGGAAGAAAGAGAACGAAGGCGAGGGACGACGGGCCGGGAAGAAAGAGAACGAAGGCGAGGGACGACGGGCCGGGAAGAAAGAGAACGAAGGCGAGGGACGACGGGCCGGGAAGAAAGAGAACGAAGGCGAGGGACGACGGGCCGGGAAGAAAGAGAACGAAGGCGAGGGACGACGGGCCGGGAAGAAAGAGAACGAAGGCGAGGGACGACGGGCCGGGAAGAAAGAGAACGAAGGCGAGGGACGACGGGCCGGGAAGAAAGAGAACGAAGGCGAGGGACGACGGGCCGGGAAGAAAGAGAACGAAGGCGAGGGACGACGGGCCGGGAAGAAAGAGAACGAAGGCGAGGGACGACGGGCCGGGAAGAAAGAGAATGAAGGCGAGGGACGACGGGCCGGGAAGAAAGAGAATGAAGGCGAGGGACGACGGGCCGGGAAGAAAGAGAATGAAGGCGAGGGACGACGGGCCGGGAAGAAAGAGAATGAAGGCGAGGGACGACGGGCCGGGAAGAAAGAGAATGAAGGCGAGGGACGACGGGCCGGGAAGAAAGAGAATGAAGGCGAGGGACGACCGGCCGGGAAGAAAGAGAATGAAGGCGAGGGACGACCGGCCGGGAAGAAAGAGAATGAAGGCGAGGGACGACGGCCGGGAAGAAAGAGAATGAAAGAGAAAGAAGGACTGAGAAGAATGAGAAATAAGCAAAAGAAAAACATGTGAAAAAAACGTTGAAGAACAAGAGTGTCAAAGGAATGAAAGGAAGCTGTTGAGTGTCACAACTTGAAGCTTGTAGGGAGAGGGAGGAAATAAAACGAGATCAAACAGAAAGAGAAACAGGAATAGTAAAGAATTGAAAAACTGCAGATAAATTTTTCTTTTTTCTTCGTTTGCTTTGACAGCCAAGAAAGGACAGAAATGTTGCAGTTAGTATGAAGACAAAGAAGAAACAAATATCGATATTGAAGATCTTGAAAGCAGTCAAGTACAAGGTCAGAAGGATCACATGACCCAAAGCAACAACGTAGAACCTTTTCTTTTGTTTCTAAGTAGCAGAAAAATAAACAGACTTCAGAGACAATCAGTTTGTAATCATTCCACTTCAATTTAACACACAGCTTTCAGATAACAAATAAACAAATGGCCAGTGAAAGTAGAAACTCAAAGCGTAATTCTGTCAGTGCCATCTTTGCATAAGCCACAAAGCATTTGCTAAATTGTAAACAGCTCACCTTTTAAGTAAATTCTATTACAAAATAACTATTGATTTTGAGTCAAAGAATTCATTGACTTGATATTTTAAACATATTTAAACTGGTTGTCAAAAGAATGATGCATGTCCCACATCCATGATTCTTTGTTGCATCACATTTACAACATGTTATCCTCACAGTAAAATCAACTTCCTTCCTCAGAAAAATAAGTCTTTTCACTTTCAATTTGTTATTGAAATGAGCCAATTGCTCATTAACATTTTATAGTAAGAATCTATCTAGCCACTAACAATTTCTAACAGAAGTATTAAGAAACCAAAAGATTTCATCAAAAACAAAGAAAAGAGTACTGAATTGTTACATGATATCAGTATATGATAGTGAATGCTGGACAATCTTTTCAAAGATGAAACTTGAGACAGAAATGTAGTCCTACAGAACAATACTGAGAATACCAAGTGATCAACAACATTTTTAGAGAATATGGAAACAAAAATGACATACTATACATCATTTAAGAGTTGAAATTTCAAGGGCACATAATGAGGAAAGAAAGCTTGGAAAGTTTGATATTCACAGGACAGATTGAAAGTAAGAAAAGCAAAGGTAAACAATACATAAACTACTAAGTGATGATGACAGACCAGAGCTTAGGAGAGCTAAAAAGACAATTTATTAAGAGCTACAAAGAACAGGAAATCGTGGAGAGCTATTATTGCCCATGTTGTAAAGAGACATGTCAAAATAGAATACTATTTTGAGAATGCTATCTTCTTGAACCCAATTCATCTTTTATCCTGTCTTCAATACACCCTGTACCCAGTTTTTTCTCTCACTGTAACTGCCTACGCACTTGGGGGTGAGAGGATTTTAAAAAAAAAAAAAAAATTAAAAATTGTAGTGTATAATATTAATACTTCAGTAAATATTAACTAGATTTTATTTGATATTCTATTCCACCAAATGGTTAATCATAAAGTATATCACTACCACAAATAGGCGTTGATATGAATTTAGTTTATTAAATTACAGAAATAACATAATGGTTGTGATAAAAAAGCAATCAGGAAACAAGTTCAAATTCAGGATAAAACTATTTATATTGACTTTGCACTGATGTTGGCTGAAAAGCAGGAATCTACACCTCACTGTACTGATTTTCCATTATCAGATATTTACACAAAATGTTTCAGTTAGTATGCTATGACAACTAATGGAGAAGAGAGTAAGTGAAGGACCTCTCCCAAAACTACCTCATCAACGCAAGCAGCAGCAAGAAAAAAAAAGAGAGAGAGAAGAAAGAACTGTTGCTCCACTATAAACCATGACAGGATCCAATCAATGTAAACACTTGTATTTCAAATGCATATTCATTGAATTTGAACCTCTGGCCAAATCCTTGCATTTAGCCCCATAATTATTTATGCCATGGAAACATTCTTGGTGACTTCACATTGTCATCCACACATCAAGCCTAGCTGAACAGTAATGAAACTCATTACATCCTGTATTCGTCCTATTATTTCTAGCTTACTTGGAAATTGAATGGAAATAAACATTGTGTTTCAGCTCAAATAAAAGGAAAGATCTTCAATACTGATTTTAAAGACAGGAGAGCTCTCCCTAAAAGAGAGAGTCCAATGTAACAATCTTACATTCATTTAGTGCACATGACCTTGTGCTACACAAACTAAAGTAAATATGGCGGATTACTAAGTCAGAAAAATATACAAAAATTTTCACACTTAATCAGTTCCAGAAAAATGTTCAATTTAAAATAATTTACAAGCCTGTTTTAAAATTGGAGTAAATCAATTAATGGGAGCTATAAAGAAAGGATAAAGAAATGACTAAAACTACAAAAAAAACAAAAAACAAACAATGAATGGTCATCAGTAAAAAGAGCGAGTTTTGTTTAATGGTATATCAACTTCTGTGGGTTATTTAATGCTGAAAAGGTGGGTTTTATGGTACTTTTTAATGTTCGGTTAAAGTGAGAAGGTTGATTTAGTCAGACTTTTTTTTTTTTTAAAAACTCAAAATGTCTTCTGGTTTTGAATTTTTGAAAAGGTCCTTTAAGTTTGTTCGAAACTGTCATAGTTTAAGGGTATGTGTTTAACTGTGAGGGGTACTTTCCACATTGAGCATATTAGAGTGTCTTCCCTTTTTAGGTGGGAGTCAGTGATATGGGTGTGACTAATACAAAGTCTGGAATAGCTCCTTCCTTTCTTTTTCTTCTGTAACCTGCCAGCCACTCACCGATGGTGGACCTTGTTGCACATTCGATCATTCCATAATTTTTGTCATTTGTCATGTATGAATTTCTTAATTGGTTTTAGATCAGTGTATGAGATTTTTATTTTTGATATGTCTATTAAGGGTGCTTCTTTTACAGTCTTGTCTGCCCTTTCATTTCCATATATACCAACATGGCTTGATATCCAGGTGAGGATGAGATTATTTTTTGCAAATAGTGTTTTTGTTTTGGAGTTTTGTGATGAGAGGGTTAAATGCATCTTTGTTTTGTGCTGCTAGGAGGGCTCATTTGGAATCTGAGTAGATAATAAACTTGGAAGATTTGTGGTTAGTAATAATCTTCATGGCTAGGTCAATAGCTGTGACTTCTGCACTATAGATTGATGATTAATTTGGGAGACGTTTTAGTGATTCTTATTTTTGAAGGCTAGCAGCACAACCAACTTTCATTCCCTGTTTAGACCCATGTAGATGTGGTGATGATCTGGGAAGTTATTTTGGATGTTAAGGAATTTCTTTTTGAAAGTGATGAAACGTGTTTTAGTTTTAGATAATTTAGTTAGTTCAAGTTTTACTTTAGGTTGATTTATGGTCCATGGTGCTGCTTTTGGGAGGATGGTATTACGTATTATTTTTGGGTCAATTTTGATTTCATTGAGAAAAAAAATGTCTGATGGCCTTTACTTTATTTTCAAATAGATTTTTGTATTTTATTTTCATGATGCAGTTTTAGGTAGGGTTTTGGGAGCATGAGATGAATTTGCTATGATATTGGAGTGCAAGTTAAGGAGAAAGCGGGATTGTTAGCTTCTATATATAAACTTTCTACTAGAGAGGTAGTGAAGGTTTCTATGGCAATACAGAGTACCTGGTGGTAGATGGTTTCAAGTTCTCAAAAGTAAGATTTTCTGGCTGCTTCATATAGGAAGCAGGCATAATCAAGCTTCAATCATATTAGATCTGTATAATTTGATTAGTGTCTTTTTGTCAACACCCAAGCCTGTTTGGGCTATGGTCCTCAGGAGTTGGATTGTTTGGTTGCACAAGGCTCTCAGTTGTTTGATGCTGGGGATGAAAGATAGTTTGGAATCAAGAATAATGACTAGGAATTTGTGTTGATAGATTATGGGTATTTAAATATCATTTAGTATTAAGGTAGGGTGGTTGCACATTTTGTGGATTTTGCAGAAATGCATGCATTTGATTTTTTTATTTGAAGTTTTGAATCCATCTTCCATGGTCCATCTTGATATCTTGTTGATGTATTTTTTTTTCTATGTCATTGATATATAGTGATCCATTGATTTCTGGAGGAAGACAGGTTATCTTATTGATTTTAATTATAAATAGGATCACAGATTGGATATTACACTGAGGAACACCTATTTTGGTCTTGGATCGAAGAACGTATTGTTTACTTGTGTTTGGAAAGTGCAGTCCTGTAAGAAGTGTTTTATGAAGATGGGGAATATGCCTCATTTTAGGGATAGTTTTGTTAGCTATGGTAATGAGGGTGTTGTTAAAATGTAATATAGATTCTTGATTTGTATTTGTTTCTGGGATTAGTGTGGTAAGACATTTTTTGTAGGATTGCAGTTTGCTTTTTTAAAATTCCATTGTATGGGGTCTTAGAATCATAGACCTGAGATTTTATTATTGAGTTTTCCATTATTATTGGGTAATGGTCACTACCACAGAGATCTTTGTATACCCATCAGTTATATTTTAAGAAGATTGAGGGTTAAAGCTATGGCAGAGACGAGTCAAGTTGAGATTTCTGATTGTGAAAGCATAGATTGTTATGATTTTTTTCAAGAGTCTGACCTCTTTTGTTTGTTGTTTTACTTCCCTATATTTTATTATGGCTATTAAAGATAAACAGTTTAGGGAGTTGTTTCATTAAACTGTTTAGCTCTTTTTCATTTTTGGGATGATGAGATGAGATGTATAACAAACAAATGGAGACAGTTTTGTGTAAAGTTACTGAAATTGCAATTGCTTGTAAGCAAGGGTAAATGTTGATTTTTCTTTGGGGATATGTCTCCTAAGTAGGATTAATACTCCACCCAAAGCTCTCACTACAATATCGTGCATATAGCCATACTGATTGAAGTTTTTCATATATATTTTATCACATTTTATTTTTTTAAAGGTTTCTTGGGGGCATATGGTGGTAAGGCTTAGTTCAGGTATTAATAGAAGTAGCTTTTTGTAATTTGCCTTCTAACCACAGCAGTTCCATTGGATGATTCTTTGAGTCTTTGTTATGTGATTGGAGTTTATTTTGGCATAGTTTCGGTTTAACTGTTTTTGTTTGAGATTTTTGGAAATTGTTTTATTTTATTTTTATTAAATGTCTTTTTTGGATTCATATATTTTATTTAAACTTCTGGAAGTTTATCCAATATTTTCTTTTTTTGGCTATCCTTGCAGTTGATAGGGTAAATTCCTCCTACAAGTTTGGGTTTATTGTTTTTTTGATGTGTTGTGACACATTTTATGTTGAGTTTTAAGTTCTTTTTTATTGTAGTTATGATAGAGCAGAGAACAATATATTTTTGTTTGGGCTTTTTGGAAATTTAGGGTTTTGAAGGATATTACCCCATCTGTTTTTATTAGTTCAAATCTGTTCTTTGCTTCTATTGGTGAGGTTCTTGTTCTATGTTTGCTATATTCCCTCTTCTTAGGAGATCTTTCTTTTGGGGTTAGCGATGAGCTTTCAGTGATTTTTTTTGTGTTTTTTGTTTTTGGTATAGAGGCTCATTAGATTTGGTAGTGGTAGTATGAATGCTTGGGGTTTGTTGTTTGATTTGTGTTTGGTATTTTGGTGTCTTTAGATTCATTAGTCTGGGCTTGGGAGTTCTTTAGATTTGGTTCAATAGGGGCTTGGTTGTTAGGTTGGTTAAGCTGTCTTTTAGTGGTTCTATTAATGTTTTGTGTTCTTTTATTAGGTTTATTATTTAGTGATGGACCATTCCTTGGGTTTGGATTGGGTTACTGGTGAATTTAGTTATGTTTGCATATGTTGTTTCTGTAGAGTATTCAAAAATGTTCTTGCTACAGGGTATGATATAATTTTTTGTGTTTTATTTGATATTTTTTCTTTTTTCCAGTCATCACTCTCGAGTCAGCTGAATGATTTTGTTTGCAGTTTGGGCAACTTTGTCATTTTTCACAGTTCATGTGGTTTGTTCCACTTTCTTTCCACCTTTTACAAACTGGAGGCCTGGTGTGCTTTTCTTTTTGGTGCCCAAATTATTGGCAGTTGTGACATCTAATTTGATTTGGGATATATATATATATATATATATATATATATATATAAATCTACTTTCATTATGGTATATCTATCTTCATCTTGGTAGAGGTCCTTGGAGTGCTGAAGGTGAGTTTGTTTATATTATTTTATTGTTTTCTCTAACAGATTCTGCTGGCATCAATCACACTTAGTGTCTGGAAATTGGTTTTTATCTTATCTAGTGTGCAAAGGGAGAACTTGGGACTTCTCACTACACCCTTTGATGAGTTTAAGGAGTTGTAGAGGATACGTTTTTATCTTCATATTGTAAAATGAATTTTGTTTCCATAGTAGGTCTGAAAAGTTTTTTTTTTTTTTACTTCTACTAGTAAGGTGTTATTTACTCATTTTTAACCAATTTTGGTTTTATTAATACTATTTTTATTGATTCTAGTATGATAAATGGAGGGAAGAAAGTCTCATTTGAATCATTTTCAGAATTAGTTTCAGCATGAAGACACTTTGGAAATTTTGGATTTTTTATTTGGGATTTTTGTTTTTTTTAATTATTTTTGGAATCCATAAAGATTACTGACTGTGCTTCCCACCCACCACAGAGCCCTATAATGAGAAATGTCAAAGAGGAAACCCATTCAACTTCGCAAAATCAGAGCTATACAGTCAGTATACTCACACTGAGGAAAAGAATCAATAATTTGGGATCACAAGGTTTTTGTTCCAAAGATGGCTACTCAACTAGTGTTATAAGGGAAACATTGTGCTTTCTACAACATGATTGACCATATAGCCACCACTTTCTGATTCGGTGAAAAAAAAAAAGAAAAATTCTGAAAGAGCATGACATAACCAGCTGATTGGTTGGATCAGGCCTCTTCAACCACTTGTCAAACCCAGTAAGGGCCAAAGCAGAGTGTTACAAGTCATGTGGCCACTTAGGTAACCAGGTCAGACTGCTCAGCTACCAGGATCCCATCCTAAAAGCACCCACAGCCAACAGGTGGCCCAAACGGTGGGAGGGGTCTTACCCCTCTACTGAGGTGCAGTCAATGTATTCTACTGCCCCAAATGACAGGGCAGCAGTAAAAATAGGTACCCAAAATACAAACTACAATTTGGGTATACTGAAATCAACCAAATACAGAAGTTTAAATATCTGGGAATGTTCTAACAGAAACAAGTGCAACACTGAGATCCAAACGTGTATTGACATGATCAAGGATACATTCTAAAACCTGATTAGAGTATTGAAAGACATGGAAATTTCAGTAGAAAAAAGAGAATACTGGATTGTTATGTGATATCTGTCCTTCCATATGGCAGTGAATGCTGGACAATCTCATCAAAGATGAAGAAAAGACTTGAAGCCACTGAAATGTGGTTTTACAGAAGGATGCTGAGGATATCATGGACTGAACATGTGAGTAACAACGAAATTTTGGAGAGGATGGAAATGAAAAGAAAATTTATACCAAACATCAGAAAAATACATTTGAAGTTTCTGGGACATGCATTGAGGAATAAGAGCTTGAAGAATCTGGTACTCACTGAACAAATAGTGGGAAAGAGACAGGGGAAAGCAATGTATGACATACTTGATAGGCTTGAGCAAATAAATGGGATAGCAAGATTTGGGAAGAGTAACGAGAGAAAGGGTGTTAAGAGCTGCAAGAGACAGAAAGCTGTGGAGAACCATGATCGCCTGTGTACTGAAGGGATATGTCACATAGAAGAGAAAAATAGCAACTTTCTGCTCATAAGTGAATATGCCTGGAACCTTAGTTACAGTATCTGGAAGAGTGTGTGCAATCTCGTATGATCAATAGTTGAACCATACAAGTACACGTAAACACTCAGTCTTGATGACTTGTGAATCTGTGCCAGCACAACTAGCTATTATTTATAAACAAGTTTGTTGAACTTCCCTCACAAGGTTTGGCTCAACTTGTAACATGTTTTTCAGGCACTTCACAGCAGTGATGCCTGTGGGGATAATCTCCCAAGATTGATAATTTTATATTACCTCCTGAACATTTAAACTCCGGTCTTATGGTCAAAACACTAATCATATAATCTCTAAGGCTGTGGACACATTAAAAGTCTCAAACTTTACAATTAATTTAAAATACATATACACACACACACACACATATATATATATATATCTCACGCTCTGATTGAGCACTCTAGAACAGTGGTAGACTTTGTAAACAGTAGCTACTCCGGCATTTACGCACCGCTCATTCGATAATGAATTGGAGCACTCTGGCTATTGGGAGTGTTTATACGCGCTAGAAAGCCTGCCTTCTTCTACTGAACGCTTGTGGCCTAGGGGTAGAATCGCCGACTGATGTCAATTCGGTTGGGTTTCAATCCTGGATTAGGAAGTAACTGGAGTCTAAGCCGTACTGATGAGCTGTAATACAGCAAAACAGATCTGTCTGCAAATGACTACAGTATATATATATATATATATATAAAAGCACTTTTTGATCCTTAGCACCAGTATTAATTCCTGACAAAAAATATTTTCCTTCCAGATTGTTAAATCCTAACATATAGATTAAGTAAAAAAAATGTTAAAAATGTTAAAATTAATTTGTAAAATCTCAAATCAAAAGTGCTTGTATTAATCTGGGGATTATTGTCTATCCTTTTCCCAATGTTAGTGCAACTCTCACCAATTATCAGCCATAACAAATTTTTCTGTGGAAAAAAAGATAAAAATGTATGGTTCTCATGTCTCAGAACTTAATATTTTCATAAGTTTTTTTAGCAGGATATAGATAAGTGTTAAATGACCAAAATTTTGAATTATTAACATATCTAGATTTCTTGAATTTAAGTGAAGTAATAGATTGGATTTGATCAATTTACAGTTGAGTTGTCTAAATGTAACCAGATATGCTATCCTAACAATTTTTCTTGCACTTTGCTTGTGGAACTACCTTCCGGCTCCATGTTTTCCAGCCAACTTTAATCTTCAAAAATTTAAATATATCAATTGATAGCAGTCCTGATTACTCTGTTCTCGCACATTAGTAATATTTCTAATTCTTCCACAGCCAATAAGCCCTTGTCTTAGTGGCTTGTTGCTTTATATGAAATGTGTGTGTGAATATATTATATATATATATATATTAGTCATCCACATACAAGCCCGTTTTGCTGTATCACAGCTCATCAGTGTGGCTAGACATATCCACTTGCTTCTGGTCGGGATAGAAACTCGACCGATTTGGTGTCAGTTGGAGTCTCTACTCCCTAAGCCATTGGCGCATGGGATCAGAGGAGGGAAATTTTAACGTCTTGTATGTAAGCAGTGTATACAGATGCCAGTCACCGAGAGAACTCAATTCATTTCTGAAGAGTCATGCATTATAGCCAAAGTGGAAACTGTTTTTAAAATTTTCTTCTCCAGAGAGCTCAATATATATATATATATATACATACACACTTTTTTCATTAACTCAGCATAGTGCCATGGTGAGTAAGCTCATTTGGCAGATCAATAATTGCACCCTTATTTGTGGCCTTGTCCTAAATCTAAGCTTAAACTATAAGTATGATCCTCACTGGGTGTCCCATAGTTGCTGCTTACATCTGAAACTAAGCAAACTTTGGAAATAATTATTAACATTTTAATTACTGTGTCTGTTCACATACTAAATTTTTATGCTTGTTTCCATTCTAGATATACTTTTAGTATTTGTTGCATCACAGATCTACTAGTTTAAAAAAAGGAAACAACTGAGAAAAAAATAATTGCCTGAGAACCCATAAAAAAACTTAGAATATATTAAATAACATTAGAATCATTTTTGTTTGAATTTCTAAGTTATTTACAATCAGTTTAATGTCGTTATCTTTGCTATTGCCACAGTGTTTCAGCCATTACGCTCTCCAGCAACCTGTTCATGTCTAAGGATGTCAATTTTTTTTTAAGAGCTGAAAGGAGTAAAGGAGTTGGTTTGTAAACTTGCTGAGAGTAATTGTAAATTCATTGAAAACAGGACTAGCTATAACTATGCAGTACTAAATAAAAGAGTACTTATTCTTAGACATGGCTAGTGGAATGAGAACAATGTACTAGCACAAATTAAATTAAGGATTTAGTTTGAAATTACCTGAAGATCAGAGGGCACATTGGCTGACATGATATTAACAAAGCTGGATTATAAACAATGGAAATCATATTAGAACAGTTGTCTACATCTTTGTAAAGCTTGAACCCTATTGTGGTATCTCAAATAACAGAACTACTCTGGAAATATTAGGTGAAAATCCAATGAAAGAAATACATTAATGATGCTAAGACCCAAGAGGGCCGTCATAGAATCCATCATTGCTCTTGACGGCTCTGATAACCAGGTATGATCATTAGAGTGAATTAAAGTTTTGATGCATTATTTTGTCTGCTTTTGATCTGTTTGCACCCCGTGAAATGATGTATGGACAGAATTTCTGAATGAGTGACCCAGTGACCCATTAAGACAGGTAAAAATCTTAACATGAATGTTCTAATCTGCCACAAATTACCCTATACAAATAATTCTGATAGACAAGAAAAATATGTTATGAAAACATGTGGATAAGACCTCACTGTTTTGCTGGAATTTTCAGTTGACTTTGTAAAAATATTCTTAATGCAGGTACACCTGCAGAGCAACCTACAATAGTATTTAAAATATAGTAAATATCAAAAACTTCCAGGCTACTCATGTTCTACCATTAGCCTTAATCAAGTGCTGCAAATGAGTCTTGTATAATCTTTATGACTTCAAATGTTAAAGTGGATACTTGTGCTTGAAATAGACACCCACATTTTTATTTTAGACAGTGTGCATGTGTGTAAAAAAACAATGTGAACAAACAAAAATAAAAAACTTATCTTAGCCTACAAAAATAAGATAAGTATATATAATGTGTGTGTATGTGTATTTAGGCAGCCAATGTTATTAAAGACATTTTGTGTTGATTAATTTTACTGATCGACTTTTCCAAAACAAAAATAATCCTTATCAGATGAAGAGAAAATTCCATCAGAAATTGTTCAAACTTCATTTCTGAAGAAATTTGGTCCGAGATCTCGATTTAAGTCATCATCAGGATAGGTAGAAACAAATGGTGAGTTTCATAGGCCTGGTGAGTATAGTGATGGCAAAGAGTGTTATGAAGTAGGTATGGTGTGACGTATGTGTGTGTATGTATATATATATATATATATATATATATATATACACACACACACACTTTCAAGACCCTCCAATATCCTATTTCATATTCAGTACAAAACAGAAGGCTTATAAAATATTCCAAAATAGAAAGTGACTCCTCCTAATAAACCAAACAAATCAAAAAAAATATATATATTGTTCTATGCCCTATCATAACTACAATAAAAAAGAACTTATCTAAACTCAACATAAAATGTGTCACAACTACATCAAAAAAACAATAAACCCAAACTTTAAGGAGAAATTTAACCTATCAACTGCAAGGATTACCAGAAAGAATATATTGGAGAAACCTCCAAAAGCTTTTTAAATAAAAGATTATATGAACCCAAAAAAGACATTTAAAAAAAGTTTTTTTTTTAAATAAATAACTGAAAAAGCAACATTAAATGCATTAGTTGTTCCCTGTAATGAGACTGACCATAATTTTGATATAAAAAATGCTACTTGAATTAAAGAAAATAATTCCTTCAGGTAAAAAAAAATAATGATTAGAAAGTGCTTTAATTGCTAGTTCATCCACTGTAAATTTCCATTCAAGTGTTTCTGTTTCACTATTCTTGCGCTTTGAAATATTCTGACGAAGCGTTTAGAATACTATACAAAGCTTGGTTGGCTAAACATTTATGTTGTTTAGAAGCTGTTCATATCAAGCTTCATCAATTGACTTTTTGCAGAAGGTAGCTGAAGAGAGTGAGTTTTGTTCAATGGCATATCAACCTCTGTGGGTATTTAAAGGTAGGGTTTTAAAGTATATTTTTTTAATGTTTGGTTATAGTGAGAAGGTTGATTTAGTCAGATTTCAATAAAAAAATTTAATTTTTTTATTTTAGAAAACTGAAGATGCCTTCTAGTTTTGTATTCAAAAATGTATTACTGGTATTTTTTTTCCTTCAAAAATGTGTTATGGTAATAATTTTTTCTTTAAAAAATGTATATATTTCTATAAAAGTCTATTTTTATACTTTCATAGTGTTTTGACCCCAGTTTGGAGGTTAACTATTTGCCCATAGCTGGGACCCTAACAGGTGCTACCACTCCGGGTCAGGGTGGACCTGAGAACAACAGCAATTAAGAGGTGGTTCCATGCTCCTCACAACCTCCCAATCAGAGGCCTTGCTGCTTGATGCAATTTACTGTCATACTCAGGACCATAGCTGAAGAGAGTGACAAGAAGGGACTACAAATAAATTGCAAGAAAATCAAATGCATGGTCATCACCAAAAAGAGCAGCCCAAAATGCCAAATGCAGGTGGGGGATACTAAAATCAAGCAGGTACAAAAATTTAAATACCTGGAAAGTCTTCTAATAGAAGACAGAAAGTGCAACACCAAGATATGGAGGCAAATTGGCATAGTGAGGGACACATTCCATAAGCTGAGTAAAGTCTTAAGAGACAGAAAAATTTCACGAGAAACAAAGAATAGAGTACTGGATTGCTATGTGATGTCAGTTCTTCAATATAGCAGTGAATGCTGGGCAATCTCCTCAAAGATGAAGGAGCGACTTGAAGCAACTGAAATGTGGTTCTACAGAAGGATGTTGTGGATATCATGGATTGAGCATGTGAGCAATGATGAGATTTTAGAAAGGATGGGAATGAAAAGGAAATTAATACTGAGCATTAGAAAGAGACAGCTAAAGTTGCTAGGACATGCAATGAAGAAAGAGGGCTTAGAGAATCTGATACTAACAGGCCAGATAGAGGGAAAGAGAGACGGGGAAAGCAGTGTGTAACATACTTAACAGGCCTGAGCAGATGGATGACAGAGCAGGGGTTGCGTGTGTAACAGGAGAAAGCATGCAAAGAACCACCAAGGATAGGGAGATGTAGAAGGCCATGATTGCTTACACCCTGAAAGTACAAGGCACATAGGAGAAGAAGAATACGTATAAATATACAAATCTTAAACCCCGAGTTTGACTTTCACTATTTAGCATGAAGGGTGATTTTCTGATATGGGGGTTCTGTTGTATAAATTTGTTTCATAATCAGTTCCATAACTAAATATGTCACAAGCTTCAACTTCAGTGTTTTCATTTTAAACACAAGAATGTGAAACAAATTCATTAAAAACAATTCTGTACATTTTCATTCAAAATATTTCCCCTCTGCCTCAATATATTTTGTAACACTTAAGCAGCAAGTAATCAATTCTCTTTGTAAAGAAAAGCAATTGAGCAATCAATTGAGAATGTTACTTCAATATGGTCCTGATTGAAGAAGTGGTCCAAAAAGGTTGGGTGAATAGGCAAGGTATAATGAAGTCCCCATCTTTAATATTTTCAAATTTAATGACATACTTTTAACATGAGAGCAACCATCATCCTATAGCAAAAATAATATTCTAGGTCCTACTAACCTTGGTCACTGTTTCAGCTATTTAACTTATAGCTGGAGTGGGCAGTACAGTATAGGAGTTATAAGAAAATAGAATTGGCAAGCAGAGTCAAAATCCCATCAAAGGTTACTACTTACACTTTTGTACAAATATTCTTATGAAAATAAATCCATTATTTATTCTACCCAAATTATGGGATAAATAACCAAATAAACAAACATATCTTTATTGCCATACTAGCAGTATAGCCCGGCATTGCTCGGGTGTAATGAAAGCTTTAAAACTAATCTATGGTCCTCGAGCTCAGACTCGAGCCTAAAGAATATTTGTATGAAGTTTGGTGAGAATCGGATAAAAATTGTGGATTTGTGTAAAGGACATACAGACAGATAAACAGACAAAAAACACAAACATCTTGCCTTTTATATATATATATATATATATTATCAATTTTCTGCACTATTTTAAGAACTGCAACCTTGAAACTTCTGAATATCGTTACTTATGTCTTTGTCTATGAGTGTATCAAATTTGATTAAAATCAGACCACACCTTGTATAACGCGATTTTTTCGATTATCGATATTTATCGGGGGTACCTCAACATAAAACCTAGCTAAAAACACTCATAGATGCTTATAG
Source organism: Ascarosepion bandense (assembly GCA_037127315.1). NCBI lineage: Eukaryota > Metazoa > Mollusca > Cephalopoda > Sepiida > Sepiidae > Ascarosepion > Ascarosepion bandense. The sequence continues at coordinate 365,155 of JBBBDQ010000478.1, forward strand.
TACAACTGTGCAAATTTTCAAGAAAATCGGTTCAGCCGTATCAGAGTCTATAGGTAACAGATATATATACACACACAAAGTTTCATTTATAAATTCCCAGTGTTTCAGCTGTTGTATGCTTCAACTTTCTTCAGGTGATTGGAATTGAAAACTTGATTTTGATCACTGGGGATAAATTGTTCTCATTCCATGAGTCATGGATGTCTTAGTTATCTTGCTTTAACTCAACCAAATTTTTGTTCACTACTGCTGTAGCTAGGTATTGAACTAAGAACTCATTTAGTCAAGTCACTTGAAATAAAGGGTCCAGTTCAAAATTCCAGTCACCTGAAGAAGGTCAAAGTGTACAACAGCCAAAACATTGTGAATATGGCAATAAAGATGAGGACAACAGTTCGAATAATGTAAATAATTATAATACCTCAACTCAGAAATATGGACAAATATAGAATAGACTGTTGTCTGTAGCCCATGTTAGCAACCAGTTTAAAAGGACTAACTCAAAATTTAAAAACCAGTAGGACATGGGGCTAGAATCTCTACGTTGTAGAATCTACATGTAACTGAAACAACAGCAAGTTTCCCTAGCATGTTTTGTCTGTGTCTCTGTACTCAACAGAGGAGTCTACAGGTTAAAGAAAAAAAATATGAGAGAGTCAAGAAGAGGAGATTAGTGTGAACATGACAGGCTTGGAAGAAATTTAAACTTTGACCATTGATAGTATTTTCCACAGCATTACTCCTTTTGCTATACTCATATCACCAGAAAGTTGCTGAGCTTCTAGAAATATTCTGGAGAACTGAGAACCTGCTATCAACATACACAAAACCCAAAAAATATGTGGGAGAATAATTGGTCACCTACTCACAGTAGGTTTTTAGGGAGAGAAAGTCAAATAAATTAATAAAGATACAAGAGGAAAAATGGTAAACATAGAAAATAGAACTTGGCTATCCAATTCTATTTTCCGAGCTGATAATCATTCCTTACCTCACATCAATATAAAAATGTTTTAATTTCAGGTGAAAGCAGACAGAAAGGACAACAAATAAACTACAAGAAAATTGAATGCATGGTCATCAGTAAAAAGAGGATTAAAAAATGGCAAGTACAGGCAGAGGATACTAAAATCAAGCAGGTACAGAAATTTAAATACCTAGAAGTGTTCTAACAGAAGATGGAAAATGTGAGACAGATCTGAAGGCAAATTGGCATGGGCAATGATGCCTTCCAGAAGCTGAGTAAAGTATTGAGAAACAGGAAAATTTCGCTAGAAATGAAGAAGGGAGTACTGAATTGTCATGTGATGTCTGTTCTCCAATATGGTAGTGAATGCTGGACAATCTCCTCAAAGATGAAAGAGAGACTTGAAGCAAACAAAATGTGATCCTGCAAAAAGATACTGAAGATGTCATGGAAGAAACATGTGAGCAACAGTGAAGTTTTGGAGAGGATGGAAACAAAAAGGAAACTCATACGTAACATCAAGAAAAGACAGCTGAAGTTCCTGGAACATGTAATGAGGAAGGAGGACTTGGAGAACCTGATACTCACAGGTCAGATTGAGGGAAAGAGAGACAATGGAAAACAACACATAATATAGTTCACAGCTTGAGCAAGGGTTTTAGTGGAGTAACAGGGGAAAGCAGGCTAAAAGCCACTAGGGAGATGTGGAAGTCCATGATTGCCTACATCCTGAAAGGACACAGGACATAGACGTTAACTTATTAGTTGAAATAGTGATTTGTCAATGGAGATATTAGGAAACCCCTAAAATGTCCTTAAGAGAATGCAACAAAAATATTTAGGTGGTTTGAAACTCAAATGATAATATTGTGATGTTCATATTTGTGCATAACAAGATATATATATATATATATATATATATATAAAATTTAACTATTTTATCTCATTAACAGACAAACCATGTATGGAAACTGAAAGAAAAAAATGACGAAGACTGATATAATATGGAGCATATTAAAAAGTCAGACCTTACGACGATGATGATGTCTGCAGATTGTGCCAAGAAGAAAAGTTAGCCATAATATTTCCAGAACATGAAAAATTACTAACTGAATGATCCGAGGTATTGTCCGGATATAAACACATCAGAAAATATATTTTAGGATCAAACCCGGATAAAAGTGTTTACAATTCTTTAAAAAATCCTCCTCTATTTTGAAATTTCAGTTATTTTAAACTTCCAGCCATGTGTTCTGAAAACCCCTGCTATACCTTTGAAAAAAAAAAACAAAAAAAAAAGTTGGAGGATCAGTTGATATAAAACACCTGAAGATACCAAAAGGCTGAAATCAAGGTTGCATAATCAAATGAATTCCAAATGAAAATTTATATATATATATATACATACATACACAAGAGAGTGAAACTTAAGTAGTGGACTAAACTTCTTTTTTGAGGTGTGACACTGAAGCATTTTTGCTGTCTTAACCTAGACAGAGCACTTGCTAATTACTGTTTGAGGTAGGTGCTTGCCTTTCAGCCTTTGGTTTTTTTTTTTATCCCTCTCTCACCTGTTCTTGTATTGTATTGATTTGTTAGTAAATGATTTTTTTTTTCCCCCAGTTTTCTTTGGATCACCTGGCAGGCTTTCTCCTGGTCGTACCAACACTTTGCATATACGAGTTGGATATATGGATCGGAATTCAATAAGATGATAGAATAAAGTAAAGAACAAAGAAGGAAACATACCACAATCTAACATGTTTCACTTTTATTTAAGTAAAAACGTTTTCATTTTATTAAACATAAAAATGAAAAATTTACAAAGAGGCAGTATACTGGTATATTGTGATTGGGATTGATTCTTATTGGTCACATATGTGTCATTTATTAAAGCAATAGATAATTATTTTCAAATGTATTTTTTTATTTTTACCTCCATCTCTGAAGAAGCTTAAATAAAAGTGAAACATGTTAGACAGATACGTTTAATACTTTGTTCTTTTTTTTTTGACATCCACTGTATACAAATTAAACAATTTCATTCAGCATTGTTACTTAAAAATAAATTAAAAAGAAAGAAATGCTATTGTTTTTAATTATGTCACATTTGAATAGCACTCATGCTTCTGAGGAAAGAACATATGTTTTATGATGCTATCTCCTTTCTTCATAAAACTACTACTATTGCAAGGTGGGATCATTAAAAACAATATCAATAAAAATAGAAACAAGAATATATATATATATATATATATATATGTGTGTGTGTGTAATTTTGCCATAGTAACAATACTTGCTCAAAATACTTGTTGGAAATGCAGATAGAACAAGAGAAAGCTCTCCATATTTGAGTAAATACCACAGTATGAAATGCATTGGCACTACTTATTAGTTCCAGCCAGTGTAAGATTTATTTGAAGTCTAGTGGAAGAAAAATGGTTCCTTTTTTGGCACATAATACACAAAAAGTAGCACATGGATGTCAGGGATAGGATTCAAGGAATCTTATTCCAGTATAATTTTCTGTTGAAAGATAAACCCAACAGCTCACATAATTGTTGAGCATCCCATAAATCCATCCCATATTTTAGAATTTATTTCTTTTACCTTCATTTTATTCTAAATATGTGACTAAATTATATAAATGAATAAAAGTTAGCATAAGATTAAGAAAATAAAGTTAATTCTTGTTTACCAAGCAAAAGTCAGTTTACTTAATCCTGTATTCCTTATACAAATATATCGGACATTCCTTGATATCTCCAATTCTACTGGTAACGATATTCATTTTTTAAAAGTCTTTTGGCCAGACTAAACTGTCATGCTAAAACCCAGACAAATCTACCTTATTTTCAGGATTAGTTCATCACTTAATTGCTCAAATGATATTTAACAGAAAAAACAAAAAATAGTATATTTTGTGATCTTCAGGGTCACTTATTAAAATCGTTAAGAATTCTCAACATCAACAACTTCAATCGACTACAATGATATCTGAAGAAACAAATGCTAGACATTTTCTCTTGATGCGCCAAAAATTGGCAGGATTCCAGAAATGGCTTTGAGGTCTACAGAACAAGACAAGACAAATTTGTGCCAACAGAAAACAACAAACAGCAGAGAGAAGACTAAATATACAAATGAAGAATTTGCATTATCTACTGATCAATCTAAAAGTTGGCTTACATTACAATCAACAGACAAGATGGATGCACATGTTTATACAAGTAAATACAGATTTTGAATAAGACAAACACTGGCTGGGACTAGTAACATCAATATGGAAACATCTAGAGGCTTTTTGTCATTTCACCTGCATTTCCAATAAGTCTTTTACAAGCACATACACATGAATGTAAGTGAGCAAGTACTGGATCATCATAACAATACATTTTTTAAAAATTAATATAAAGACAAAAGCAAAACTTATCTTATCCAATTCTTGGTCATGAGGATTTCTAACTTCATCTAAGCACAATCATCAGCAACTATTAAAACCAGATGATTTGGGGATTAGCATTCTGACCAAGTAACTCATTGCACCATCTCAGTCTAAGGTTTTCCATAGAACAATTTTACATAATCCGTTTTCTAAGCCTTCTGTTAAGAAAGTCAGTTCACCAAGTCATCATATTAGACAATACAATATTTTTGCCAGAATCTTTCTCGAACCTTTATCATTCTTCTATGCATTGAACATTGCTGCTTCGTCTGGTCTCTGGTGTTTCTGCTATGTATTGAGAGTTTCTTGACAAAATACAAAGAAGAATCTCTAATGTTATCAGTTCAGATGTGTTATCTTTGATTCAGTCACTTTCCCATTGCCATAATATAGCTTTCCTTTGCTTTTTCTTTAAATATTTTCATGGTAATTCTTTTGATGAGTCTTCCTCTTTGATATTTGGACTGTGACTCAGCACAGTACTAGATTGGTAGCTAGGTTTCATTTTACATATGAAATTGCTACATGTAACCATACATTCTATGCCAAGTGTTCCCCCACATCTCACTTGTGAAACTCTTCTTGCTTCTTTCCTCTCAAGTACAATCTTCAAAAATTTAAATCCTGGTCCTCTCTTGGTATTTTTTTCAGTTTCTTTCATTCAGTAACACCTTGTATCTTAGCATTTTTATTACTTTGCTTGGAACAAAATGTTAAAAACCATATTTGATTTGCCAAGACGGTGGAATGGAAGATGATCACAGAATGCAGCAACACTTGGAATTGCCTGATAACCATAGCACGGGTTCACCCAAATGTTTTTTAGTGAAACTAGATATGCTTTGAAAACCTGCATTCCAAATGTAGTTTTTGCCTGGAGATTGAACACTCAAACCACTGGGAAATATACAGCTGCAGTCACTATTCAATCTATCCATAAGAATGCAAAAAAATCACCAAATAATGTTTTTGACATTCAAATGTAGGAGTTTATCAGTGAGTTAAGTGTCATACGTGATACATGCTTGGGGGATCATGTCTCAAAAGAAACATGAATGACTAGGCAGAAAATTTTTCTGCAGTAGGTTGCCACTACTTTCTGTGGTAGATTGCTTGCTAACGAAGACTATAGAACCCAATCTGTTCTGCTATTTAACACATAGCTGGAAGGAAGGGGTGGATTCATACCTTTCACAAGGGTATTTGTACAGAAGTGAATGCAATGAAATCAGCTAGAATTCAAACCCTGCTCTTCGATTTCTCATTCCAAGCCAATATCAACTGCACTACAATGCCCATGACTGGTCAGATCAAAATTTGCATGGCTTGCCGAGTTCTCTGCCTGAAACAATTGTTTTTTTAAATTTCTAAATTATTTTTGAACAAGGTAAGTTACTGTCATTGCTACACAGGATTTAAGAGTTACATTTGCATCAACATGTTGAATCAAATTCAAAAACATATGACTTGGAGGAAAATGGCACCAAGCATTTAAATAAGATAAAATATTCAGAATAATTTCCAACTACTTACCAAGATAAAGTCTCAAAAAGCCCATCAAAGGAAAAGGTCTGAGCCCAAATTAATACATGATTTATTTTTGCAACCAATTGAGGTAAAATTTGGGTGACTTACCTGAAAGAAAACAGAAAATGATTTTAGATTTCTTTCACAAAAAACACATTACCAAACAAAAATGTAACAATTAGCTTTAAGTTATTAGCATAATAAAAAGGTAGACATAGACATTAGCCACTTTGAAATGACTGCCCTGGCATGAGCATTTTGCAAGCTTAACTGTCTTAATATTCAAGAGGATCTTAAATAACTTTTAATCAAAACAATTTATTTTTTATATATTCAAAGTTGATTCTGTGTATATTTGCATTCATTTTCAGTTTCAGGTTTTTTTCAATGCAACTCAAAAAAACAGTATTTCTATCAGTAGCTTTGCAAATTCAACATAAAAAAATGAATTAAAATGGAGTTGATATGAATGTGCAAATTGTAATTAATAAAAATTGTTTTGACTACAAAGTTTTTTAAAAGTTCAATTAAAAAATGAGAATGATATCTGTCCTTCATGTAACATTTTTTGTAAAACAGTTTTCACTAAAGTTTACACAATACATAAAGTTATTTTATTCAAATAATTGATTTGTTTTGTTTTTTAATTTATCAATCTTTTGTTATTTAAAACCATAAAATATTTTTAGATTGTGAGAATTTTTTTTTTTTGTTTTTTGGAGATAATAGTTTAGTAATACACGTCTTACTAATTAACCCTAGCTGGGGATAGAAATGGTGGATACATACATTTCCTGAAGGTGTTTGCACCTAAGTGAATATAATGAACGCAATTGGAACTGTAATTTGGCTTTACAATTAACAATTGCAACCTATTATCATTACAACACCCACACATTCATCCATTACACAGATCAACAGATACTTTGGGAAGTTTATAAGGCATAACAACCAAACCCTACTTAAAATGTGGTCATTAATCTGACCATGAAAAAATGTAAATAACTTAGAAATTTAGATACAGATACAATATAAATATATATAAGTTATTTGTTCACCACTGTTGTAGCCTGGTATTGAACCCACAACTCAAAAGGGAGATAACTACGTAGTTACCAGATATGGCATGATATACTCCAGTGATCATAATGAAAGGTTCAGTTTAAAATTCCTAGCACCTGAAGAAGGCTGGAATGCACAATGACCAAAATGTCATAGTAATGGCAATAATGGTGAGGGCAATAGTCTGAACAATGTAAATAGCAGAAATACTACCTCATTTCAGAAGTATAGACACATAGAGAAATACTTTATAAAATTCTTAAGATTCTTTGTATTATCAGAAAATGTATCATGTCTGTGGAACAATTGTAAAAACAGCACAAAACCAGGATTCAAGAAATGATGAGCTTTTCTGTAAACAAGTCAATGCCTTTTTGAAAATCCTTTTAATAGATGCATTTAGATTAAAAATTGCAAACTCGTGAGTACAGTTTTTTGGAAAGTGATTGCAAAGACAGTAGCAATACTTCTAACATCTGAATTTAGTCACTTTGTCAGTTTATTTTTCCATTCCGACAGATCTGCTCATTTAAGTCTAATCACCAAATGAAGCCATTATTAGTGGTTAACTTACAGTAATCATCCATGTCGAGTCTCAAGTGTCCATTTTCATCTTGTAAAGCATTTGAATTACTCTTAAGGTGGCAATCACAGAAACAGTTACCAGTCTTCCAATATAATCAGCACCATTTGTAAACAGAATCAAATTTTTATCAATGCCATTCCCTACAATTTCACAAAAAGAATTGATTGCATTCAATCATTTTCAGTGTTTGATAATAGCCATTTACGATTTATCTCTTAATACAACAATCAATGCACAATTAATTATCTAATGTTTCAGGTTATAAACTTCAGCCAGATATTTTCCAGTCTTCATCCTAACCTTTTCTAGAAAGAAACAGTAACTTTACTATGAATGCTAAGCTTTAGGTAAATATTCACACAGACTGCTGGCCACAAAGACAAACAATATGACTGATGTCTCTGGAGTTTAAGAAAGTCAGTTAAGTGCCATACATGATACATGCTCGGGTGATCATGTCTTAAAAGAGACATGACTGGGCAGAAGATTATCCCGCACAAGGTTGCCATTACATTCTACGATAGGCTGGTTGTCAGCCAACCCAATCTGTCCTAATCCATAACTGAAGGGAAGAGACAGATTAATACCTTTCCCAAGAGTATTTGCAAATAAGTGAAAGCAAGGAATTCAACTGGAATTCCAACTTGAATGTCCAATTTCTCATTCTGAGCCGATATCCACTGCATCACAAAACCTATATCCGTATATCTAAAAAATTAGCAAGCCAAAAATCACAAATCAGAATAATTCCTTCCTTACAAAGTGGGAAATTAAACTTTGAAATCTTTCTGAAAATGAACTGAAATAATTCTTTGTAACTCTAAAAAAACAAACAAAAAAGATTCATTCTTCACAATGCAATGGTTTCTTTGTGGCATATTTAATGGAAGTAGATTTTCAATCTTTGCAGAATTTTTGAAATTATATATATATATATATATATATATATATTGATTTGCTCAGACTTTTGTTCAAATTTCAGTTGATATTTTCACAATGCTTTTGTCATTGTACACTGGCTTTTATTAGGGGTCTATTGCACCAGAATTTTCAAACCAAACACTATTCAATCCTATTGTTCTCATTCCAGTGTCCATGCTAAAAGAGAAGCTGTATCATAATATATTGAACATCTGATCAACAGCTAACTAGAGTTACTTAACTAATGCATTTATCTATAAAGACAATATCAATTGGAGTAGATAGACTAAACTATCACCCGGTTCACACTCCACCCTCGTCTATTGAACAGGTGTAGAGGCTCATCCCTTGTTCCCTGTTTAGAATGTGGTTTCCAGCTTTCTCTTTTCCAATCTTTTCACTCTTAAGTAGCCCCCTGCACAACAGTGGCGTTACCGCCTTGCTCGGGGTGATATAATTAAAAAAAAAAAAAAAAAAATAACCCAGCCGTTAATCAGTTGCATTGCAGTAAAAGAACTTTTCTCTTTGAAGACTTACTAGACTGTTTATTTTTAGTTATAAATCTTTAAAAACTTAACTCAAACTAAACTGGAAATATGATGGTTACATTTTGGCCAAAATAGTAAGAATGTAGCACATACACACATTATATATATATATATATATATATATATATATATATAACCAAATGGTATTAACCACTATTTATTTAAAAATATTTGTTTGAACATTCTTCTTCATGGATGCTCATATTCAAGTGGATACTGTTTTACTATAATTAAGCAGTGTATTTATATACATCCACTCGCTTGAATATTCAAGCATTTGGCCTTGTTTAACTATGAAACATTCTGTGGTCAATTGATTAAAATATGTCAGATCAATTGATGACTTCTGAGTATATAGGAGTCACAGGTTCAAATCCTGCCAGAAGATGCAAATTTTCCTAACAAGATTTCTCAATTATTCAGGTAGTATATAAATATGTTTAACTATAGAAAAACAGTAACCACACAAAGTATACATTAAAAATAATGTTCATATATATATACACACACACACGCATACACAAAACGTATAGTGTGAACTTTTATGAAAAAAAAAATAATGGTCAACTGGTCAAACTATACATTGGTAATTTTTCTGAAGAGGTTAAAAATCATGCATCTTCAGTGGCCAGTTACTTTAGACACAGGTTAATTTTTTTTCTAGAATGGTTAAAATTCATGCAAAAAATATTCAAGGGTTATTCAGATAAAGTCAGTTTATACAAAAGTATATATAGTATTTTTTTCCCAATATCAAAATTGCTAAACTTTTTCTGTAGAATAATCTCTTTGGACATATTGGAAAATTATTGCCTCTTTAATCATTTCAATTTTGACATTTGCATTTTTTGTTTTTCCTAAGAAAATCTTCCTTTCATATTTTTACCATTGCTTTATTCAATTTTTTTTTCTTTCAGTCAAAAAAGCATTTGTTGTTTTGACTTATTTGAGAGTTCAATCTGACTGTATACTTTATAAATGCAAGCTTTTGCTTAAGTTAGCTTTGTCAAAAAAACACCTATTTGAGGTGGGTAATTACACTGAGATTTAGCCAAGAAGCCTTACTAAAAACAAAAAAAACAAGCATTTTTGGTAGTTCCATTGGTAAATATATTCATTCTTCATTTGACCTTTATGCCATAATGTCTGCTTTTGGAATGTGTATATTGGATGAAATGTTATATTTTTAAATCTTTTACCGACATATTGGCCACAGCCCAGAGTCCCAAGCTTAGAGTAAATAGTACTTTGTTACAAAACATTTGAGGATTTATGACAAATTAAAAAAGAAAATCATTTGTAACTAAGATTTGCCTACCAAAAGAAACTAAGCTTTGACTCAACAATATTTCACTGCTTTATTGTTTACTAATAAACAAAGTAGCACATTAGACACAATTTCAGGCCAGCTTAGAGCATCAAACTTTCAGGTAGAAGTTAGCAGATATAAACTTTGAAAGGACCCAACAAGAAGGATAAACTTACTTTTGCATAGAGGGCTTTGTAGCCAAAATGGTATAGCACAAGTGACTAAAAGGTAGTTTTCCCAAAATAAAGAGAATAAAGTTTCAGTCCCTGCCATGAGGTAAATTTTCTGTAAGACTTTGCAGACTAATTTCATGGTTAAAAACAAAAACAAAAAAACTGGTAGCAAACTAATAACACAAAAAGATTTACATAAGAGCAACAAAACATCCTTCAAAGAAAGATTTTTAAAAAACACAGAAAAAGATAAAAACTATCAAAATACATGTGGGACCAGAAAGAAAATAACATTACTGAAAATTAAATGGAAAATACTAAAAAGAGCACCAACTTTTTGGGTTTTTTATCACCTGAAAAAGGTCAGAGCATACAATGGCTAAAACACTGGGAATGTTACAGTTCGAATAGTGTAGTTACAATACTTCTCAGAAACATAGATAAATGTAATAGACTTAAATATGATTGTGACATAATCGTCATCATTTTCAACAAAGCCAATCTCATACCCCATCATTTCCTTTTGACTAATGTCAGTCATTTTGCAAGGAAAAACTTGAACTGACTGTTTTATTCCTGAATGTTCATTGTGGTGCAATGGATATCAGCTCCTAATAAGAAATCAGAGAGCCAAGTTCAAATTCCAGTTGAAAAACTGGCCTTTGGAAAAGGTATTAAATACCTCTCTTTCCTCAGCTATGGGTCAAATAACTGAACAGATTGGGTTCTATAGCCTTGGTTGGCAACTAGTTTACAATTAATTTACAAGAAAGTAATGGCAACCTAATGAAGATCATGTATGGCACTTAACTAATTCCTGAATGTCCTGGCACTGAGGAAATTTTGGAACGGATGCAAAATTATAATCCAAAAGGTGAATGTGGAATATGAGGTAAAATTTCTCAGCCTATTAATTTTATTATCTCTTAATTTTGTTTCATGGAGTGAAGCAAATTCTGGACAATGACATCCTCTTTGTTCACCAAAACTGAATATTTGCATTGTGATGAATTATTGACATCGGTTTCTTCAGGATTCAGTAATTTATTGCATGTAGTTTTTGTCATGTTGCGTTAAGTGTTCCAGGTATGACATTTTGGGATCAATGTTGGCATCAGTTTGACAAAGGGTGATAACCTCAAGACACCATCCATTTATTATCTGTAACAGTTGGGAGGCACGGACACTTTATATTTTTAGATTAATGCAGATGCTTGAATGATGAACTGTTTTCTACTGACATTTGATGCAGAAGCTGAATTCCATCTTTTGATGTCTTTCAATATGTTAGTGATCTTTGTAAAAAGGTTTGTAGAAAGCATCACATCAAATCTTATGACTTTTAGCAAAATACCTGGTGCTTTGGTAAGGAACTGCTTCAACAGATACCTTCAAAAGATTATTATCTGAAAGAATTGTTTGTCTTGAACAAAGCTCATCAGAAAGATTGCATTAAACACTATTTTAAACATGTTAAACAATTACTCAAGTTTTAAAAAATGAATAATAAACCAAAGAGAAGATATAAAAGATCAAGAATTGTTTAGAGAAACAAAAGACAGGAAGCTGTGGAGAAAAATGATCCCTTATCTCCTGAAAGACGAAAGTGATTTGTCAGTATTTACAAACACACACATGCGTATTATATATCTACCATCAATTTCAGCACATGGGGACGAGACAATCTCACTTGGTGACACCTTTGTCCTACTAATGAATTACATACAAGCACACATATTGTACAACAGTGAAGCTTCAGGCTGGATTGAATTCAGTTTTCTTTCTAGACCAGTTTCAAGGCTATAGAACCCAGTCTGCCTTGCTAGTTACCCATTGCTGTGGGGAGAAGAAATGGATTTATACCTTTCCAAAAGCTATTCGTATATAAGTAAAGGTAATGAATTCAACCGGAATTTAAACATTGCTCTCTGTTTTCTCAATTCAAGCCCCAATTCATTACTCCACCATGCCTAAACAAACTGGTTCTCTACCAGGTGCTTTTTTTTTTTTTGGTAAGGAGGATGACTATGACACTCAGCAGTATTAACAAGATCAGTCAAGGGAAGAGATCGTTTTATGGGACCAACACTGGTATGTAGGGAGGAGATGTAAAAATGCCTGTGTTGGTGTACAAACACTGGGAGTGTTGGATCCCTTAGTCTTCATTGAGATATTTAACTAGGAGAAAGAAAGCTGAAGTAATACCTGGGCCTAGACAGCCAATGAGGTTGACTGGTTCTTTTTGGGTAGATGTTATTTTCCAGTAACAGTTTTTGCAACTTAAAAAATTCATACACTGGCACTGTAAGCTACAACTATACCTAAACTTATTTATAAATGGAACTTTGTCTGTGTGTGTGTGTTACCTATAGACTCTAAAATGGCTGAACCGATTTTCTTGAAAATTTACACAGTTGTACTATAAACGTCTACGAGTGTTCTCAGCTAGATTTTGTGTCAAGTTACCCCTGATAAATATCAAAAATCAATAATCGAAAAAATCGGGTTATAGAAGGAGTGGTCCGTTTTTAATCAAATTTGATACACTCAAAGACATAAGAAACAATATTCAGAAGTTTCAAGATTGCAGTTCTTACAATAGTGCAGAAAATTGATAGTATATACATATATATATATATATATATATATATATATATATATATATATCTAAACTTATTTATAAATGGAAATTTGTGTGTGTGTGTGTGTTACCTATAGACTCCGAAACGGCTGAACCGATTTTCTTGAAAATTTACACAGTTGTACTAGAAGCATCTGCGAGTGTTCTTAGCTAGGTTTTGTGTTGAGGTACCCCCGATAAATATTGAAAATCGATAATCGAAAAAAATCGGGTTATAGAAGGAGTGGTTCAATTTTAATCAAATTTGATACACTCATAGACAAAGACATAAGAAACAATATTCAGAAGTTTCAAGGTTGCAATTCTTACAATAGTGCTGAAAATCGATTATATATATATATAAAATAAAAGGCAAGATGTTTGTGTGTGTGTGTGTGTGTTTATCTGTCTGTATGTCCTTTACACAAATCCACAATTTTTATCCAATTCTCACCAAACTTCACACAAATATTCTTTAGTCTGAGCTTCAGAACCATGGATTAGTTTTAAAGCTTTCATTACACCTGAGCAATGCTGGGCTCTACTGCTAGTATATATATATATATATATATATATATATATATATATATGAAAGGCAAGATGTTTGTGTGTGCCTGTTTATCTACCTGTATGTCTGTATTTTTTTTTTAGCCCTTTTATTTTAGTTTTTGCTTTGGGTTTGGCTTTAAGTAGATATAATTGTAGTTCTTAGTCTCAGCCATGATACCATTTACTCAGAAAACTTATCTAGCCTTCAAAATTCAGTTTACGACAAAAAAGAAACTTACTTGACATTGATACCAGAAATCAAAATTTGACTTACATCCATTCATTTTTCTTTCCGTCTACAGTTTCACTTTAACTGGAACCAACTATTGCTTTTAGTCTTTTGTGCCAACGTCCAAAGAGTCTGAGCTCCAGGACCATGGATTAGTTTTAAAGCTTTCATTACACCTGAGCAATGCTGGGCTATACTGCTAGTATATATATATATATATATATATATATATATATATATAAAAATAACAAAAATATATATGGAGGGCAGTAAAAGAAAAAAAGAAAACATCCTCAAAGGCCCTAAGCAGCAAAAAGTGCTCAATACTATGCTGAGAAAGTAGTGCAAAAATACACTTACAAGTTTTTGAAATCCGTATCACACTACCCGGGTCTTGACCATTAGGACTCTTCAGGCATAGATACAGAAAACCAATGGATGTTGTCTCTACATATAAACACCAGAAGGAAGAGTAGTATGATTATAAATTATAAGTGTGTGCATGTTTGTTTGTTTATATATATATATATATATATATACACACACACACACTTGAATTTAGTGTATCGAGGCAGCAGATAATTTTCTAAACATATTATTACATATAAGAGACAATGAGTGTCTATTATGTTTAATCATGAGCCATTCTAAACATCATATTTTGGCTTTAATTTCAGGTGAAAATAAAGACAAAAATTCTCCAACATTTGGATAATTTTATATTAAGTTGGTTCTAAGCTTTCAGCTCACATGAGCCATCTTCAGAGAGGTTACAAGGATGTTAACATAAAAACATCCACCATCAAAGACAATTTTATCTTGTGTTGACATAAAACTTTGCTAAGCAATGATAACAGTTACCAAATAGCAAACACAGTTTGTACATTTGTAATGCGGTTCTATGACATCACAATGCATGAGAGCTCAAAATCTTAACAGAACCATATATTTAAATGCAGTGTAATGTGTTATGACCAGATTTAAACATGATTTTATTAAGTGTGGGTTGTTTGGATTTAATGTTGATGGCCTCCAATATCTGAAGTTTTTTTTTTTACTGTGTCTATGAGTGAGGATTATTGTATTGTTGACTAAAATCCGTCTGATATTACCTACATGGCTATGTTTTTCTAAGAAATGTTGTTTAATTGTACTTTGATCAGAAAGGTAACAGGTAAGTCTACGAGAGAGCATGGTTGTAGTAAAACCAATATATGTAGTGGGTTTATTATTAGTACCAGAGATACTATCTCTGAACGGGCATGTAAATTGATACACTACATTGGTTTTCTGTAGAGGATTTATATATGCATACAGTCCTGTTTTGTTGTATCGCATCTCATCAATACGGCTAGACATCTGATTGATTCCAGGATTGACCACTCTTATTTGTGGGTACTTGTCTATCAGGGTGATTAGATAATCTCCATTGCAGATGCCTGCACAGGCACACTTGTGTTTGTTCAACATCCACAGAACCGACCAAAGGTTTATACTGCAACTATGCTGAGCAAATCTTAGTTACAGTTTCTAAGATAGAGTGCATTATCTGGTCTGAACAAGGCCAGGATGTTCAAACCCTTGGTCACAATATCTTGTGACTTCAAACTAGCACAACCGTTGCCAATACCTTAAAGAGAGGTGTCTACCTAAATTCACTCAAAAGGCTTGGGTCAACCTGTGATATGGTTTTCAGGCACTTTCCAAAGGTGCCACATACTGGGATTGCCTCCTTCGGACCAATAACTGACAAATCAACCATGGTGAGATTCAAACCCAGGCTTCATGGTCAGAAAGCAAACATTCTAACCACTTAGTTACACACCCAGACATACATCCACACACACATATATATATATATATATATATATAAAAAAGGTAGACTTTGAAAAAACAGTAGCTACTCTAGTATCTACGCATCGCTCATTCAGTAATGAATTAGAGCACTGGCTATTGGTGTATGATACATGATATGCTAAAAGTCTGCCTCCTTCTACTGAGCGCCCATAGCTCAGAGGTAGAATCGCCGACTGACGCCAATTCGATCGGGTTTCAATCATGGGTTAAAAGCAATTGGATATCTAACTGTACTGATGAGTTATGATACAGCAAAACAGATCTGTCTGCGGATGACTATATATATATATATATATATATATATATATATATATATATATATATATGGGGAAGAGTTGTTAGGTATTCATGACCAGTTTCATACTGAGTTCTGAAATTTGGTATGTATATTTGAGGGAAAAATTTAATATAAAACGATTTTTCTTCCTCATGGGCAAAGTGGCCCACTACTTTTCGGTTAAGCAGAAACATAATTTATAGAAACAATTATCGTTTGTTACCATCTAATGTAAGACCATAAATTTTCCTATTAATGTCCAGACAAGAAAATATTTTTGTGCTTTGAAAATAATGTGATAGAACTATTCCCCACAAAAAAAAAATATCTTTCCCTTTTTTTACATTGGAAACTCAAAAATGAATGTTTTTATCAGGCTAATAATTTTGATATCTTTAAGTTTGGTTGTTTTATCAGTATATTAACTCTCATTGGTCACTTAACTATCCTTAGGACTGGTGCTGCTAAAATTCCACATTGGTGCAAGTGCATAATGAATTTTTCAATTAACAAAAATATTGTAAAATACACATTTTTAGCTATACATTTGTGATTAGGTATCAACCAATAAGGCCAGTAGAAACAAACAAAAAAAGAAATCTGTACGCCAACACTAAGTTCAATCACAAATCTGTTGTCAACAGTCCAGCAGGCAACATGATAACAAAAACAGGGTCAGAAGTTCAACTTTCTGCTCACAACAGTAAAAATGCACTTTCGCTCACCAATCTCAAAAGCAATGGCCTTTAGTCACCAAGTGATTTTTCTGATTGGCCATGCCAGACAGGAAGGCTAGAACATTAGCATAGCTTCTGATACTTATAGCAGCTCTTTTTGTGCTAACAATTTTCTTTAATTTTCCTTTGGCAGACCACAAAACAGAAGCTCTTTTTGGAGGTAGGTGATACTCTTTCATTATACTTGCCCCTGTCACATAGGTGACACCTATGGGGGGGCCTCTTTAGTCTTGAGCTTTTCCAGAGCAGGATGATTGCTGGAGAGCATTAAATGGTACATTTAAAAGACTCGTCTCCTGAGGAATCCTCTGGTCTAACAAACTATGTACAAAGTCTTCACTATCTTATGAGGTACTGGTTCTACCTGCAATGGCAATTATCCTTCCACTTCTTGAACCCTCACTGCTAGGTTCACTCGGCAAAGTGTCCAAACCTATACAGACACCCAACTCTTATGTGTGTGAGTTGTTGATTCCAGAGATCAACACTCAGTACTGAGTTGTACACCAGCTGTGTGGGGCTTTCACCCACACACAATTACCCAGGTTTTATGCCATTCGTTCTTTTACTTGTTCAGTTGAATGCATCAAGTCGATACCTTAGCCAGATTTTGTACCAGTAAATCATGCTGGCTGGCACAGTTGAGGGTGACACATTATATTTAGGGGTGAAGTTGTGACAATATACTGCTTCCTGGCAGCAATTCTCTTGATGCTGTAATGTAATGTTATCGCTTGATGCGACATATGTGCAATGAAATTGGAGGTGGACTCCCCATGAATCCAAATAATCTTTAAAGAGTTCAATATAAAATGCAGTGTCATTGTCAGTGAGGAGTTCCATTGAAGGTCCACATTCAAAGAATAATGCACTCAAGTGGTCAATCATACTTGTGAAATTCTGTTAATGCAGAGATTGCCAAATAGTGAACCAGGTTGGACCGCAGTCAATTAGAGTTAAATACTGGTTTCTGTTGTGGTGTGTGATGTCCATTCCAACATGGTGCTACACTTTGCTCACATTCAGTTTTCCTTTTGGCTATAATACAGGCAGTGGGTTGATGGACTGACATTCCTTTCATTCTCTGACCACTGCTCTGATGGCACTTTAGATACAGAGAGATCAATTTGCCTCATGAAATACAGGGTCCGTTTTATATTGGGATGTTTGCTTTGACAATGCACAGATTTTAGTAGATTTGAGTTAGTCATTTGCTGATGTTGCACTGATATGTCCCAGAGCTCTACCTCTTTCTTGCTGTGTGGGGAAGAGGCTGGCACTGACATCATATCCCCCATTTTATTTCCTGGACTTAGAGGAAATGTGGACTAATTTCTGACATTTAACATATTGTAGATCAGGATGTGCCTTCTGTGCTAACCTGCAGTACATCTCTTCACGTTGATAGTGGCAGTCTTTTGCAGAATGTTTTGGTCCAGAGCATCGATAGCAAGTAACATTGCCATGGCAATGGATGGCTGAGGTTGAATCATTGTCAAGCATGATAGCACGGACTCTTTTCAACAACTGATTGAACATCATGTCGTTCATTCTAAATGATGTTCAGAGTATCTGCTTCACATGGCTAGAAAATCCAGATACAAAAGCACAGGTCATCCAGTCTTCAGGTAGTAATGTGATCAGTAAGGCAAGCTGTTTTAGTTTAGCAAAAAATACATCTACTGTCTCGCCAGGGCACACGCAACATGTCTGGAATTGGTTATAGACCACAAACCAGTCAGTTCCATATGCAGTTATTGAAGCTCGCTTTATTTGCTCAATGTAAGCTTTTTGTTCATTGTTCAGCTGTTTATACATGGCAACAAGGACTCTGCCTTTCGAACACAGTTGAAGAATTTGTTTGAACTTCATGATCTCACATAATTTACAAACCACTTTCACATTCTCAATCCACTCAAACACAAGATGTCCATTCTTATCACCAATGAATTCAAGAATAAGTATGTTGAAAAGTCTTTCTGCCATCTTTCTGGAGACAAAGTGCCAAAAAAGCTTGTAATTAGTTATTAACTAATGAGGTTAGTAGAAACAAACAAGAAAAAAATTTGGGGGCCAACACTAATTTCAATTTAAAATCTGTTGTGAACAGTCCAGCAGGCAATGCATAAATGAAAATGGGATCAGAAAACCAACCTTCCCCTCACAACTGCGGAAATGCACTTTCACTCACCAAGCTCAGAAATCATTCTGCACCCTGGTAAGCAAAAGTAACAGCCTTTATTTACCAAATGATTTTTTAGATTGGCCATGCCATCCAGGGAGGAAATGATATTAGCATAGATTCTCTAATACTTATAGCACTTTTTTTGTGCTAATAATTTTCTTTAATTTTCCTTTGACAGACCACACACAAAACATCAGCTCTCTTTTGGTGTAGGTGATTTTCTCTTTCATTACAATTTTTTTTTTTTTTACACTTCAATATAAACAACTATATTGGACAACTTTTCAGACAAATATCCAACAGTTTCATCTTAAAGTTTCACTAGCTCATCACAATATTCAGGAATTAGTTGATATCTTACCTGATATGGACATGTATTTCAACTAGACCAATATATAACACTCAGTTTTTGTATCCCATGTTTCCCCTAAATTATACATAACAGACACTGCCTAATAAAAAATCTTTAGTTCATTCATTAAGATTTGCAGTAGATCGTTGGTTCCAAATTTATATATTTTAAATGTAATAAGAAAGTATAACAGATGGAGTAAGAGAGGGATTAGTGGTCAAAGGCTGGCAGGCATATTGAGACAAAGATCAGACACAAAGAGAAGAAATAAAAGAGTATGTTGTCAAGATAGAAAATACTACAGCCATAGTTATCATGGAAAGAGTTGGGAAAGGCTTTTGTTCAGCAGTTACTGATGACAATTACTTTCCAACCAACCAAAGACAGAGTAAACTGATAGCTTATGTTTTTCGAAATAAATTTCCCTTTCTGCTTTCAAAGATCTTCACATGAGTTTAAACATTTTTAATAACGTTTTCCAATGATATAGAATATATTAAATCAATCATTAAATTTGCAGCTAGGAAAGCTGGTTCACGGGGTAGAACTAGACAATGCTTCTTACCAGAATCTATTTTACATATTTATAAGACTACCATTTATCCTTGCATTGAATATTGTTGCCATGTCTGGTCTGATGCCCCTGCTATATATATTTAGATTCTTGATAAAATTCCAAAGAGGAAATTGCAATGTTAATGGTCCTAACCTGGCATTTCAGCTTCAGTCACTTTCCCACCACTGTAATGTAGCTTTCATGCACCTCTTCTATACTTTATCGTGATTGTTCTGATGATCTTTCCTGTATGGTACCTAGACTTCATGAATTTAAGTGCAGTACTAGATTGGCAACAAGGTCTCCTCATTTTACAGTTGAAACAAATAGATGTAAACTTAAGATACATGCTAAAAGTGTCTTATATTGTACTCCTTGCTTGTAGAGCTCTTCTGGATTTTTGCTTCCCTGTCAACTTTAATCTTCAAAAATTTAAATGCAATGTCAATTGTTAGCTTTTAACTTAATTGTTATTTTATTGTCTTCTCTCCTTAATAGTATATTTTTCTTATAGTCTTACATTCAGTAAACTCTTGCATCTTAGTGGCTTTATTACCTTGATTGGATGAAATGGTTAAAAAGAAAATGTTTATACTAACATAATTAATGAAAAAGCAAAAATGTACGCCAGTCATAAATGACTACTGTAGAATAACTGACTGAAGCTGGACCCAATTATTTTATAACACAGCCAGTTGGCTCAACCCACTATCAATTGGATTCATATCAGAGGAACTGAAAATGTTTTAAGAATCATTGAGTCTTTTCCTGACAATATAGTCAAGGAGAAAGTGAATTGGAACCATCCTACACAGAAATTGAGTTCGCCCACTGAAGTGTTCCCCAAAGGTTCTCAACTATTCAACTCAGCATGAATGGTCAGAAGATGCCAGAATTTGTTTTGCGAAGTGTTCTAACAGAAGACAGAAAGTGTGATACAGAGATCTGAAAATGAATTGGCATGGTGAAAGAAGCATTCCAGAAGTTGAGTAAAGTATTAAGAAACAGGACAATTTCACTAGAAACAAAGAGGAGAGTACTGGATTGCTATGTGATGTCGGTTCTTCAATATGGCAGTGAATGTTAGACAATATCTTCGAAGATGAAGGAAAAACTTGAAGCAACTGAAATGTTCTACAGAAGGATGCTGCGAATATCATGGACCGAGCATGATATGACAAGGTTTTGGAAAGGATGGAAACGAAAAGGAAATTAATACTGAGCATCAGGAAGAGACAACTAAAGTTCCTGGGACATGCAATGAAGAAGGAGGGCTTGGAGAACCTGATACTAACAGGCCAGATAGAGGGAAAAAGAGACAGGGGAAAGCAGCGGATAACATATTTGAAAGACCTGATCAGGTAGATGACGGAACGAGGGTTGCATGGTGCAACAGGAGAAAGCATGCTAAGAACCACCAGGGACAGGGAGATGTGAAAAGCTATGTTTGACTACGTCCTGAAGGGACAGGGCACATAAAAGAAGACTCAAAAACATACCTCCCAGATGATCTGGTCATCAGAAACACTGTGTTCAATCAAGTTCTTATATTTTACTAAAGTCAACTCCAGATAAAATTACAAAAGGCTCTTAAACTTTTTTTGTTCATTCTATCCATTGTTCACAAAGCTTTTGATTCTACATTTACCATTTCCACAACTATTACAGAAGTTGCAGGTTTCAGAGTTTTCTTGTTTGGCAATAACAGCAGGCATTGCACAATGGTTACAATACTGTATGGATGCCCAAAAGGTTCTAGCCAACATCAAAATTTTTATAGATTGATTTCTTCAAATTCTATATACCCCAATTTCAGATATTCTTTCATAAAGATGATATTTTCATTGACAAATATCATTAAATCCATAACCTGACAGGAAGTGGATTTTCTGATTTAAAATTTTCACTATGCCTCATGTATATTATTAAAAGAGAAGTATTGATTAAAGTGCCTTGACAAGAAAGGAAATCATGTAAGAAAAAGATTTGGAATATAAAATAAAAGCATTTTTCATAACGGGGCTATAAACTTATATATATATATATATATATATATATATATGAGGACTGGAGGAAAGTGGAAGGATGAAAACATATCAACCTTCCAAGTAAATAAAAAAAAAAATTAAAAAAAGAAAGTCAACATGTATTAAAAGTACTTTTAATGCAATTTATAAACATCAACTTCTGCTAGTGTTAAATTAAATATACAAGTATTTCAGTCACAAGGCAACCTGCTTTACTTTCTAACCCACAGGACACAGGAACTTTTAGTAACACTTAATAGAATTAAAAATAAAAATTCTAAATAGTACACTAATCGAATTAGAAAGCTCTTAACCCAAGTAGCTGAACATGGCAAGTACTAGAAACGTTAAAATGATCGATCTATCCAACAATAATCAGCAGAAATGTCCAATCCATCCAATAATAATCGACAGAAATGGTCAAGCTGTTAACAACTGTTCATAACCAGAAGTTGGAACAAATTATCCAAGATTTAAACATTTCAAGAAAGTGTCTGAAGATTCTGGCATTGTTGATATGTATAAATTTCTAGAAGAAATGTAAAATATATATTTTTTGTCATATACAGAAATAGTTTAACTGACCATTTTTATATTTTTGATTCTTTGTTTTGTCAATTTATACAATATGAATAGCCTAAAAAGGCAACACAAAATTTTCGCAGAACAGATGAGAAATTCAAAGAACCTACATTTTGTACAGAATAAACAAGAACATTAGAATTAGTTTGCAAGCATTTCCATATTCCAGAATTCTCAGAACCAAGCAGCATATTAAAGCAAAGCAGGAAAGAAAGAGTAAATAAGTCAAAATACTTACTACCATATTTACAAAGCTTAGCTTAACACTATTAATGGCTTTGGTTGTTAACACTCCTTTGAAAAACAGGGCTACAACAATTTATGACTGCAATTTTTTAGTGGGTAGGCTTTGAGATTGATACCCAGAGAGTAAAGGGCTCCAACTGCCTACTTCAAGATAGTGATGAAAAGTGCTTCACCCAACCAAGTATCCCCAAGGTCAAAACAAAAAAAAAAAGTTTGGCCATTTAGTCAGATTTTAGAAATTTGGCCAGATCTTTCATTTTCCGTACCACCTCATTTACCAATAAATAAAAATGGAAGGTGGATTCATTCCTTTCTTAAGAACATTAGTCTCAGCCAGGATTTATAATCTGTTTGCTAATTCTGTCATTAAACACTGGGCTACAAACACTTACATTTTTTTTTCTTTTTTTACATGTACTGCAAAAATGTTTAAAAAAAAAAAATCATTAATTCAGAGTTCATTCGAGAAAAAGTGCAATAAAGAGTTTTCTTACCAGATTTATTTAACCTGTTCAACAAGATGCTTCTGTGGTGATTAGATAGGTAGTAAGTAGTAAAGCATATTGAAATATACTCTTTTACTCTTTACTAATAGAGTGACAGAGACACTTTCTACACATACATCCCTTTCCTTTTAATTTTTCCATATATCTGGTAACCTAGATATAACCCAGACATAGATTAATGGGCCAATTGACGTCATGCAAAAACCAACCAATGACTAACATTCTTGCTAAAAATCAAATCAGAAACATGCGTTAAGTAAATATAAAAAGAACAGGAAACACATGTATAGCCTATTTAGTTGGTCCCAGTT
Organism: Ascarosepion bandense; assembly: GCA_037127315.1. Taxonomy (NCBI): domain Eukaryota; kingdom Metazoa; phylum Mollusca; class Cephalopoda; order Sepiida; family Sepiidae; genus Ascarosepion; species Ascarosepion bandense. The sequence goes on from JBBBDQ010000478.1 coordinate 388,727, forward strand.
TGCCCACCAGGCATGTGGAGTTCATAAGCAACTGTCAGAGATTCAGTCAACAGACCAAAGGAATATGTACCTTAAATAATCTTCACAAAAAGAATATGCAGAAAATCAAGAGCACAATCCACACACTCAAAAATACCTGGAACAAACTAAAATAGCAACCTGATACTACATTCCACCACACATACTGAAGAACAAATATGCTATACTTGCACAAATAATCACATACAAGGAAAGAAAAACACTTTATAACCTGAACACAGCAGTGCATATATAATAATGAATATTCATATAAATATCACAATAATTCATAGAAGAAACATATCAAAGACACAAATTGCAAAAAGAACATAAATGATAATCACATAACAAAAGATGTTACCATATCGAGTCTAAAATAAAAAGTGTTATAGTTAATAAAACCTGGCCTTTACTCATTATCTCAACTTCATCTATACCATGCTTCTAAAAGAAGTAAAGGGTGCCACAATTTATTATCAGCAGTAAAATAATCTTAAAATCTTGTGAGGTGTGAGATTCAAAATCTTAAGTGCCTTCTTAATTTGTAGAAAGGACTAAACATACAATCTATGTGCTCATGTTAATTAGGCAAATCTCATTTCGATATCACATTATGGCATCAAGAACCAAAATGAATTAATTTGAGGAAAGTAAGAACAAAGAACTAACTATTAATTGTAAGAAAACAGAATATATAGTCAGAAGAAAAAGAGACAGCCCAGGATGCAAGTTATACATTACAGAGATGTCAAAATTAAATGAGCAGAAATTTAATTATCTGGGCAATGTAGTAACAAATGACAGAAATTTGAAGAGACATAGGAATAACAAAAATGTACCTTATTAATTTTTCTTACAGTTAAAGTGATCAGAAAATAACATTAGAAACAAAGAGTGCACCAGTGTTACACCTACTAACACATCACTCAATAAGTTCCGGGTCAGACATAAATGGTACCACTAATAAAAAATCCATATGATTTTTATGAAGTACTCACCTTCAAATGGTATATGACAAAATTTTAGCCCAATCAGATTATTAGTCTACAAATTACATTTAAGTGAAGCTACTGCTGCAAATTCTCAAAGCAATGGAAAAATCTGAATTCCGTGTGTTGATAAAGCATTGCTTTCTGAGAAAAAATACTATTCAAGCAAAGCAATGGCTTGATAAGTGTTATTTGGATTGTTCTGTCAGAAACAACAGCTAAAAGGTGGTATGCTGACTTTAAATGCAGCCGTACAGACATAAATGATGCTGAACGCCAAGGTAAAAAATTCACAAATGTGTTTTGGCTGATTGTAAATTGAAGTTACATCAGATAGCAGAAAAGTTGAACATATCAGAAGACAGTGTATTCACCATTTTGCATGAACATTTATCAATAAAAAAGCCGTGTTCAAAGTGGATGCCATGTTTGCTCACAGTTGATCAAAAATGTGTCGATTCAGAGCATTGTTTTTGCAACTGTTTCAATGCAACAAGGAGTTTTTGCATAAATATGTGACAGTGGATGAAACATGGATCTGCTACTTCACTCCAGATTCAAATTGGCAGCCAGCTGAGTGGACAGCAGCAGATGAAAACCATCTAAAATTACCAAACAATCAAACATAAACAGGCAAGTTTTTAGCGTCCATATTTTGGGTTGCTCAAGGCATTTTGTTCAGCAATTAGGAAGAACAATCAATAGCAAATATTATAGTATTATTGGTGCATTTGAAAGAAGAAATCACCAAAAAATGGCCACAAATGAAGAAGAAATCACCAAGACAACGCACCGTGTCACAAGTTGATCACAATGACAGCATAAGTACATGAACTGTACTTCAAATTGCTTCCGTATCCACCCTATTCTCCAGATCTGACCCCCCAGCAACTACTGGCCACTTGCAGACCTCAAAAAAATGATGAAGGGAAAGAGATTTGGCTCTAATGAAGAATTGATATTGAAAACTGAAGTGTATTTTGAAGCCAAAGACAAATTGTTCTACAAAGAAGGCATCAAATTGTTAGAGAAGCTTTGGAATCAGTGTATCACCCTAAAAGGAGACTATGCTGGGGAATAAAGTTAAATTTTGCCTAAAAGTTGTTGTTTTATTAGTTAGGCCCAGGATTTGAGTGATGTGTTATTTTATGGCAGTGAAATGAAAATAAAAAAAAAAAAAAAGATGGACATAGATAAGACATGGTTCTACTAAGAAATATTGAAAATACTATTGCAAGAGCATATGACAAAGAACATAAGCTACAAAGAAAGTGTCGACGCCAATCAGAATGAGAGAGCTAAAAATTCTTGGGACACATTTAGAAAAGGCTTGGAGAATTTAACATTCACAAGGGACATTGAAGATAGGAAAAGCAGTACATTTAAGAAAATGAATGGAGGAACACATACCACAAAAAGAATGAGCATTTATAAAGAAGCAAATAATAAAGAAAAAGACTTAGTACATATACTAATAATGAGATATATATATATAAAAAGACGTATAACAAAGTGGGAAAAGGTTTTGTGATGTGTTTCATCCATTAGGACTTCATTGAGCTGGGTTTGCTTATGTTATTGTGACTACACCTGCACACAAGCAAGTGACACTTGTAGTTACAAAATTAGAAAAATATTTGAATTAGGAATTTAGTGTATCACTTGCAAAGATTGTCAGGAAAAATAAATTGAAAAAACATTTAAGAGATGATATAAACACACACAAAAAAAAAAACATTGGTTGTTCACCATAATGAAACAGACCACAATTTTGAGAGTCAAGCAGCTCAGCTCTTGAAACCAACAGCCAGTTTACCCACATGTGTCATTTGGTTATAGTGGTAAAGGCTTGTGCAAAACCAACCGCACTTTTTGAAAAAAAAACAAACAGAACTAGTAAAAAGTATGCCAGAAGATCCTAAAACAATCCTTCACAGATTTTTGAATTCATAGTTGTCTTCATAGACCTTTCACTAATCAAGGTTATAGGACCCAATCTGTCCTGCTATTTACCCCTAGCTAGGGAGAGAAGAGATGGATTCATACCTTTTTAAAGAACATTAGCATGTAAGTGAATATAATGAGTTCAATTGGAATTCTAACTATTTTCAATCCTGGCTGGAAGCAATTGGAAGTCTAGCCACACTGATGAGCTGCGATACAGTGAAACAGGCTTATATGTGGATGACTAATAAATTATGCTCTCATTACAATTGAGCTCTCTAGAGAGAAAATCTTTTAAAACAGCATTTCTGCAATTTACTCATTACTTTTCAGTAATGAAATGAGTTCTCCCGATGGCTGACATGTGTATACACTGCATATAACATGCTAAAATTTCTTATCTCATTCCATGTGTCAATAGCTTAGGGAGTAGGCACTCCTGACTTGCACCAAATCAATCAAGTTTCAATCCCATCTAGAAGCAAGTAGATATCTAGCCACACTGATGAGCTATGATAGAGCCAAACAGGCTTGTATAGGGATAAGTCATATATATATATATATATATATATATATATATATATAGTTACACACAATGCCCCAGTTGGAAAATCCTTGAATCTCCTTAAAAATAAAAAAAAAAGCATCTAACTCAAAGATAAAGCTCACTACCAACAGTAATAAAATAAAAATATGCTGTCTCATCACCAATCAATGCTACTTGACATTCAATAATGATTGTCAAAAAACAAAAATTTTGGATTACCAATGGGATCACCTCTCAGTAGAGTGATGGCATGTATCTTAGAATTTCTTAAATTTGGTCCTTTCCAAAATGTTTTACCCAAACAATCAATATACTTCCATTATATTATGCTCTTCTTATATATCCTTTTGATACTGATTTACCTAAACTAGATCAACTAACAGTCAGACACACAACTGAATTCACATATGGTGATTTTCTAAGCATAGCTTAGATATGGCACAAAACTGAAAGGGGCACCTAGTGAGGATCGAACTTACTACACATTTGTAATGATTCTAGCAAGACAAGCTTGCTAACACCACCTTGAGGTATGCCAACTGAATTCATATATGAAATGGAAAAAACAATTCCTTACTATTCCTAGATATCAAGCTACTCTGCATTAACAAGAGTTTAGAACCCATTGACCAACAAAAACAACTTTATAATTTTCTATTCTCATCATAAAATGAAATCCAGCATAATCACTGGATTCTACCTAAGATCACTAATAATATGCAGCTTGGATTATTTACATGAAGAGGAGAAATACATTGAAAACACTTTCAGACTTCTCCAGTACCTTAATTATTTTATATTTAATGCAAAATAAAATGCAAAATAAAAGACAAAAACAAAACAAAAAAAATCCATCACCCCAGATAAACCCCCAAAATATATCCTGCCTACCAACTATCACATCCACAATTGAAAAGAATATCTAAATGCAACATAAAAATTGTTACTACTACATCCAAGCAATAATCGACTTAGTCAGTACAAAACGAAATGATAAACTAAAACCTGAGGGAGAACTTTACTCCATTACCTATAATAATTCTCACAAAGAATACATAGAAGAAACCTCAAGGAGTCTAAAAGCATATGAACACAAAACATTTTATAGAATATGTCAAATACATTGGTTGCCCACCATAATGAGATGAAAACAATTTACTATGATGTAAATGACTAGAGTACCTTAATGACAAGGTCATCCACAGTAAATTTGAACCTTTGCCCTTATGTTTCACAATCCCTGGCAGATTTTCTAATATTGCAGTGTGACATACCAACTTACGAATAAAGATAGAAACAAAAAGTGTCTAAATAAATTTGGCTAGATAAAATAAATAAAAATTCTAGTTTCCTGGCATTACTGGATTGACACATGCATGTGCAGTTGCACCAACTTAAAAATTTAGTCCAATAAAGTCCCGAAGAACAAAATGTGTCAAAAGTAAACTTTTTCTACTTTGTCATACAACTTCCCCATTTTATTTATATATATATATATATATATATTCAGAAATTATAACATGGATATGTTACAATTTTTTTTTTTTTAATCATATCACCCCGAGCAAGGCGGTAACACCACTGAAGCGGAGGGGGCTACATAGGAGTGAAAAGATTGGAAAAGAGAAAACCGGAGACCACATCCTAAACAGGGAACAAGGGATGAGCCTCTTCACCTGTTCAATAGACGTGGGTGGAGTGTGAACCGGGTGATCACTAAAAAAGTAGCTATTTTGTTTCAACACTTCTTGTGTCTTGTCAAGTGATGTAGTTTATTTGTATTGAGCACTTTTTTTAAAAGTAGTGTTTCTTTGGACAAGGAATATTATTCCATCCATACTTGTGGATATATATATATATATATATATATATATATATAAATTAATTTTTTATCAGACATCTTTTATTACTAGTAATTAAGAAATATTAATATTAAAGAAAAAAGGCATATAAAAAGAAAAATCAAATCTATTCAAAACTTACATTTTGGATAGCATACTAAAGTTCTCAGATTCATGGAAGTCCTAATGAGAAATGTTGATTCTTTAAAAAGGCAATTACAAAACCTTGTTTATCAACACAAAGGCACATTTTGGCTATGGAAGTGGTGCTAAATGTTACATTCCTGTTGGAGCCACAATTTTTCTTTAGTAGGATTTCTCAATCTAGGCCAGTTGTCATTAATTTCAGTAAGAAAATCAGTTAAGTGCTGTATGTAGTACTCATTTGGGCAATCATGTCTTGAAAGAAACATGACTGACTGGACAGAAGATTTTCTTGCAGTAGGTTGTCATTACGCTCTGCAATAGACTAGTTGCCAACCAAAGCTACAGAAGCCAATCTGTCCTGTTATTTAACCCATAGCTGGAAGGAAGAGATGAATTAATACCTTTCTTGAGGGTGTTTGCACGTAAATGAACGCAATGAATTTAACTGAAATTTGAACATGGATCTTTGATTTCTTATTCCAAGCTGATACCCAATGTACCACTGCGCACATCTTGAGAAAAACAAAAAAGATAGCTCAAATATGTGCCCCACACTAAAAATAACATTTATAGTAATAAAAAATAAATATACATATCTGAGGAGATAGGAATATACTATATCCAGACCAGGTCTGAAGATTGCACAGAAGTGTGAAATTGACAGTCAACATGCAGAGTCAATTCTTATGTCTACTTTGTCTATATTTATAAACACCATCTCTACAAATGAGCACTTTTCCACCATACAGAAAAATTTCAGACAAACATGAAAATGTTTATAAAATTTTTTAGTAAATCATTATTCATGGAATCCTTATTCTTTTTTTTCCTGGCTTTCTTGGATCTTACACCAGAGTCTTTTACAGAAATTTAACAATTGCAGTTTTAATTGGATTAACTATCTGAGGAAATTTTTTCAATATCTGTCCCATGCTAGAAGCACTAACCAGGGCAAAACAAGTGATAGTCTGTAGATGACAGCGCTTGAGAATATTATCTATGTAGTAAAACTTGCCGTTCCTGTTCTGAGAGAAATATGTCTGTCGACATGCAGCAATATCAATCAACTTCCTGACACAGGTCACAGAAGGCTTAGGATTAAAGTGTTGATTCATGAACTTGGTGACATAGTAACTGTGAGTTTAATCCATGGTCTGGATAGTGTGTGTGTGTGTGTATATATATGTGTGAAAAGTGTATGTATATAATTATGTATATATATATATATATATATATGCAATTTGTTATATATATTATATTGTTTACATATTATACGAGTGGTATTTGTTTAAAAGTGCTCAATATCAGTGATAGAGCAGACATATTCATATAGATATGTGTGAGTTTGTAACCCTGGGTTTCACGCTTTTGCAATCGTCAGACAAACTGATTAATTTTTTTAAAAAATTGATTATATTCGTGTATTTTTGTGGAAGTGGGGGAAATATGTCGTCACGACAGACGCAAATATATATATATATATATATATATATATATATACCCACACACGTTTGCATCCCCCACTTCCACAAAAATACACGAATATACATTTGCGTCTGTCATGACGACAGATTTCCCCCACTTCCACAAAAATACATGAATATAACCAATTTTTTTAAAAAATTGGTCAGTTTGTCTGACGATCGCAAAAGCGTGAAACCCAGGGTTACAAACTCACACATATCTATATGAATATATATATACATATATATATACCCCCCCCACACACACAGCATGGAAAAAGAACTATCAATAACTAAGCAGTATTTAAAAAGAACAAGTACATCTCAAACACATGGCTATGTGTTGCAAAGTCTTTCATTCTTTCACCTTGATTAAAGCTATCTGCAATTCATGCTACAGTTATCCTTTTAGCAAATACCTAAGGGGAAAACTTCTGCTTCTTTCTTGCATTGATAAATCTTGACCACGTGGTAGTCATTGGTTGGTGATTTTTTTCTCCTCCTCAGACCACTCACAACTAAACAGCTGTTTTAGAAATGCTTATCTAATTCTTTAGCTTTAAGAATTTGGCCATTATCAAAGTCCTCCATATCTTTTTTCTTTCCCATAACTGCGTGCATCAGACATCAAAATAAAAGATTCAAGGTCAGATTAACTGCTTATATACCTTAGCATGTACAGTTATGAGACAGTAGCTGTTATTCTTGCCACATGCCACTACTCAATGTTCTGGCATGTAAAAATATAGTTATCTTGAAAGGTGAATATGTATTGATCTGTGTAGACAAACAGATACATTAATATGAAAATCAAAAGCTGTAGATGAAAAAGAGAAATTACTATTAAAATAGCTTGGCTAAAAAGAAATTAGAACCAGAACAGAGAGATTGATGACAGTGCATAAATATAAGAGATATCAGTTCCCCTTTCTTGTCATGCTATACCCACCATGTAAGAGAGGAATTCCAATTCATTTTCCAGCACCACCCTAAAAAATTCTTTGAAAACATTGGCACAGGAAACTGTGGAGAAGACCACCAACAGACACTTATTTGAAACTTTCTCATCCATGCAGTTTCGTCCTCTAATTTGGGTCGTCTCAAAATTTCTCATGTCTATTTCTCTTTTTAATGTGCTTTCTCTTGTTGGAAAATCCTTGAGCTAGACTCAAACATGATCTAACAGCTGTGTATCAAGTGTTCATTATTTGGATGATGATCAGGTCTTTGAGCTTACTTGGATTAACATAGTGAACCCAAACAAGATTGCATTCCATTCTTTTTAAGGTTTGCAATTATGCCAAATGCCATAAGATCAGATTCCTTTTTTTCTGTAAGTATTGATGGTAGTGAACTGGAAAATTTTACAGTTTCAGAAATTCTAAGAACTTTTGAAGAGTGGTACCAATTTATTTTTTAAGACTTGTTAATCACCCAGGATACAAAAACTTATTTCGATAACTGGCCATTGAAATTAAATTAATTGAAAAATAAGACTAAAAGATTTTTTCTTACATATTGATTCAAAAACAATTTTTTCTTCTCAGAATTATATTTTATAACAAATGAACAATATCACTTACTATATATTTGTCAATACTAATGAAATGGAATAAGAAGTTTGAATCAACCCAAAAATAGAATTCATTTTAGTTGCTAGATGGCACGAGAAGTGTTTAGTTATAAATTTGTTAAAAAAAATGCTTTATTGTATTGTAGAAGGCTGCCATATCCATATACGTTTAAATCAAAATTCTGTTTAACTTAATTCTAAGAGATGGAAGACAATAAAAAATATTTTTGGCAGATTAATATTTTATTTCGAAAGTTAAAGTAAAATTTTACAGTTCATGCACTTTGAACAAAGTGATTGGCAAAGTTTTTTGTTGAAGTTGATCATTCTATCAAGGCATTACTTGAGAATAAGCTAGGCTTCACAAAACTAAGAGCTAACATTTTGAAAATATCCAAATCAAAAGTTGATCATTTACATACATCAATTAAGGCAAAATATGAGGAAGAGTCAGAAGTAATTTCTATTTTTAGAAATCAATTGTAATGACAAAGGCATCATCCTAACTAATCATCCCTTAAATATAAAAGGTGATAAAAATGATGACATATGACAATGTGCAAAAAGCATTGGATAGATAGAGATAAATCTTCACAATCAATCTGGAAAAAACTGATCTCTACGAAAGAAAGGTAATACATTATTTTCATTGTCGTCATCATTATTACCAGATGTTTTGGTGATTATTTACAATGTAAATAATGTAAATACTACCTAATCTCAAAAGCATAGACAAATAAGCAAGGTAATGTACAGTTTTGGGGTAAAATTCATTGAGTTTTAAAATGCAATGAAACGTTAAATGCACATTTTTACATTCAGCAGTATATCCATAAAAAAATTGTACACTACTTTTGTCAGAAGAAAAACTTCTCCATCTTGACAACTGAAGGTCGCATAAAGCAAGAATATAGGAAAATATTTCAGGAGGCAGTTAATCTGTGCCCCCCCCCCCTTCAATATCATTGTATTAACCATAATTATTACATTTTTCGATTCGGGAAAAATGCTTTGATGGGGAGAAGTTTCTCTAATGACAACCAAATTCAAAAGTTTGTTGAAAATTTTCATATCAAAACCTGTGGAATTTTACTCAAAGAGCTGCCTGATAATTGGGAACAAGTCATTGCAAATAATGGCAAATATAGAATAATATAACTAATTATACTTTATTTGCTGAAGAATAAAGTTGAATATGGAAAATATTGAAAACAATCTAATAAAATTCTGGATTAAGTTATTGTGTATTAACAAAAATCTTTAAAAAATAATAATGAATGTGAGACAGAAATCATGAAAAGGATCAAAAAGCAGCCTTTATCCAAAAAATATGACAATGCATTTATTGACGTCTCTTTGTCATAAGCTCCTTTCATCAAATAACTGTTTCAGATAAACCAAACTTCCAATGAGATTAGCTGAAAGCATGAATTGATAAAAGTGTCCAAAACTAGTTATGAGAAAGGGTGCAGTTTCTTTAAGGACAAGGCAGAAACTGTTACAGCTTGAATTAAAGATTTTCACTTATCCACCATATTGTTCTGGTATTGTATCTTCAGATTATTCTTTTCTGTTTTTACCAAATTCTCTTAAATGAGAAAAACAGTCAATTCCTTAACAGTAAATGTTATTTAGAAATATTTTTGGCTGAAAAGAAAAATTGTAGGCAAATTTAAATATGAAGTTGGCTAAAAGATGGCAGAAGATAAAGAAACGAAAAAAGTTAACATAAAAAATATTGGTTCTAAGTTAACCAAATGAACATGAATTTTATTTGTTGTTAATAATGTTTATCTAAGACAAGGCTTGAGTTGTATAGTAACTGGCCAGGATCAAATGTAATTGACAAAAATGCACAACAAACAATTGGCAAAGTTTGCAATAAAAATAGCAAGAGAAAGAAAAGTGCAAAAAATAATATTAAACAAGCAAACAAGATATGTAAAACAAAAGTAATAAGACAAAAAGTTCTAAGAACGGTGTTAACAGACAAAAGGGATACAGACAAGTAATCGCAGACAAATAGAAGAGACCCCCCCCACAAAAGAAAAGACAGCTTTCCATCTACTGAACTCTCCTACTTAAGCATGCAGTTCCTGCAGACATCTCTTCGGATTCAATATAGGACTACATTTTCACACAGAAGGAAATGTCAATGAGCACCCTTGGCAATGAGTTCCACCAGTTCCTAAGTCAATTCACAGATTACGCCTCTTACAAACTTAAAGTAAAAAGCTATTTTTTATCCATGCTTCCATTTTGTATTTCTTATACAATATTTATATAATTCTTAACTTGCATTTGATCCAATGAACTAACATACAAATTTACCAGGACAACATTAGCATAAAAAAAACAGAAAAGAATTAAACAGCTTCACATGGAAGTCAAATTGTGAGCAATTTTGTCTTGGCCATTTGTTATCTTCACTTAATTTATTCTGCTAAACTGAATATTCTGCATTGGTAAAATTTACCCAAAATTTTCAGAGACACTCTCAGGTATGTAGCTAAATAAGCACCTATACACAAATGTTTCTATGATAGCCAAAAAAAATCCATTATTTGCACAAAGATAAAATATCAACAATCTGAATCTTTGTCTCAATTTACTTAAGATTAGATTTACATTTTTTTTTTAATAGCAAGATTATAGAAACTGATCCTATATACAGATTAATGTATGCCCACATCCCAAGACAAAAGGGTGTATGTACTCCTTAAGCCTTGACAAGAACCTGTAGCCTGACACGACTATGATTATACAAATGATAAATACCATCCTGAAATTAATGCATGCCTCAGAATACAATATAGCAAAAGTTGAAGGTGAATAAATCAGGTATTATCCCATCATGCCATATACAGATTGAAGTGGAGAGGGAGGGAGGCAATTGTATCAACTAGAGAAGTTTCATAATATATTGGATAATCCAGACATCATATAGACAACTGTACATTGCTTCCCATGGCCAAAATGGTAGCAAAACATGAGAAATGTTCAGGATTGACACAGTGTTTTTCAATATTCCTTCTACAAATCTCAAAGGCTAGTTAAATTTTTAACATATGGCCCCATACCATGATTCTAGGAACTGAGTTTGCATGTCATGAGCAGCTACTCTTCAGCAGTTCACAGTGAATTGCAAGGTTACGTTTGGTGCATATTTTCTCACAAGAAGATTAAATAACAGAATTTTATCAGAATACCTACTGCACTAAAGCATATACATACTGTAACCAGGTCAACAAACAGTCCTCAAGGTAGTGCCATTTTAGTTTTTGATGGTGTAGACTAAATAGAAAAACAAAGCAAGAAATTGTTATAGATTATTTTAATTTCAATTCTAAGAGGAGGTATGGTTAGAATTCAATTACACCCCCCACCCACAAGACTAACATTGCTATCATACAAAAACATTTAAGACAAGGTAATCCTAGTTACAGTCAATCTTCAGAAAATGTCATAAGGACCACTTTATTTTTTGCCTTAGGGAATATATCATTAGAGTCATCCTCTTTTTTAACCCCATTCTTTCAAGGTCCATCAGAGACAAAGAAAGACAAAAATTTAAATTGGAAAAACTGATAAGTGAAATACATAGAGTTCAATCCTTGGAAAGGGTACAGTGTCAAACTTGAAATTGAAATCACATAAACAATGCTGCCAAATTAACACTCTTTAATACAATTGTATCAATCACCAGCGCACAATATTTCTTAATTAAAATGCAAATTAAGATCATTTCCTTGGGTATGAAGGCTTTTTTACAGTTGTGATTTGCAAAGAAATTAAAATAAATCATTTTCATTGAAATTCTTTCTTCCAATATTTTTATATTTGGAGAGAATCTTCCTTCTCATGTCTGAAAAGCACTAAAACAGATCTCACATGACAATAATGAACAAAAAAAAAAAAAATATGGAATAAGGCCACAAGTATTCAGTATCAAACGATAAACTTAGAACTGGCTGGTAGAATTAGCTCATTAAATTGACTTTAATACTAAAGTGGTTCTTTTTCTATTATTTCACCAAAAGGAACCACTTCAATTTTGTTGACTTATTATTTCTCAATATAAATGAAAATTTAAATTAATGAACTATAAACATAATTTCTGTATGTTTGTTACTGCAACAAATCAGAAACTGTACATCATAGCACAAAAAAACAAAACAGTAATTGGAGAATGCAAACAGTTTACTGGTACCCAAGTAATCTTTACTTCAATAAATTACCAAAAAGCAAACAAACAAAAAAAATCTGTCCCAAAGATAATTTCAGATTAATTAATTGTTAATTACATAAAGGCATAATTTTTATTTACTCATCTGAGTCATTCCAAGTTAAATCAACAAGGGTCTGATCACGGGTTTTTTTAAATTTAGTACACTTACAGGGCTTCAAGACAGAAATTGAATGACACCTATTTACATCTTCAGGTCAAAATGTTCCCAAAATATGACCCTTTGACCCTAGCTAAAAAGGTCAATTTTGAAAAATGGTCACAAAGCTTGGTTGTTTTTTTTTACTCACAGAGCTAAATTATACACCATTTTAAAGTATTTGCATTGATCTAAAAGGTGATCTCTTTTTTATTTATAAGGTCAGATAAGAATTTGACCTTGACCTTAACCATTGACCTTTAATTTCTCAAAAAGCATAGCTTTAATTTTTTTTTTTTGTTTTAATTTGTCTGCTTTATGGCAAGATATGTACAAAATTTTATGGTGGTCTTGATCATGGACTGAGTTTCAAGAGTTTTACAGAGTCTGGTCAAATCCAAATTGGCAGATTTTGTGCTAATATTTTCATGTTTCCCATTATAGTCAAATTGTATATTTAGAAAACTTTCAGAATGTTGATTAATATTTACATGCAAATTATGAACATAAAAAAGAAAAAAACAATTTATGTTATTTGCTTTTAAATGTTGACCAATTAAGTGGAAAATAATTTTTGGTTTTGTTTACATTTTTATTAAACAACAAATAGATTTTTAAATGTTTACATTTTAAATGTTTACATTTTTATTATACAATAGATTTTTAAATGTTTACATTTTAAATGTTTACATTTTTATTATACAATAGATTTTTAAATGTTTACATTTTAAATGTTTACATTTTTATTATACAACAAATAGATTTTTAAATGTTTACATTTTAAATGTTTACATTTTTATTATACAACGAATAGATTTTTAAATGTTTACATTTTAAATGTTTACATTTTTATTATAAAACAAATAGATTTTTAAATGAAAAAGAAACAATGAAAGTAATTAAGTGTCATGAATGTTAAGATAAAAAATATGAAAATATACAACAAATCATTAATGGCTAAAATTTTTGCTATCTTGGTAAACTAAAATTTACAAATTCAAATTTTTAGTTTTTATATATCTGATTAACAGAAACAAGCAAACTTATTGTTTCTACAGCTGCATGATTCTGTTTAATATCTAAACCATAATTACATTTAATTTTAATTTTTTGGCAAGTCAAAATATGTGCTGGTTATAAAAATAAAAAACTGACCTAAACATGACTTTAAAAATAGGCACCTATAAACGTGTTCCTTTGAAACAAATCACTTACTCTCCAGACGGTAAAGATATTGGTGGTTTTTCATAGTAGTTGGGATTCTTCACCAATAGAGAAGAGCCAAGACAGTTGTGTTAAGTAATTTTTAATTTCATATTCAGTTTTTTGGGGTTTTTTTTCAAATTATGTTGGTGTAATGATACAGCATGATTAATAGTGATAAATCCTCAGTGGGCAAGTTATTTACTGCAAAACAATGAAATATCTTTGAAGACATTTTATAATTTTGGTGTTAATTCAAACTACTGGTATAAATAATCATGTAAACCTTTGTTGCTAGAATATAGTATCAAAGAAAATTAAATTTTGACTAAAATTTCTCATCAAGAATCTAAGTGTAAAGGAGCACAAAAGATCTGATAAAAGTGAAATTATCAGACAAAAGTTTGCAGCATGTGAAAAATCGCAAAATTACAAATTTTAACAATACTTCCAAAGAACTGGAATATCCAAAGAATGCAAATAGAATTTGGCACCCCAACATACAAATAAAAAAAAAATTAACTATCAAATACATAAAAATGTAGGTTCCCACAAGAGACAACTGCTAAAATTGCATCGTTTTATATGAGTGCAAAGTTAGAATGATGCCTGGAAAAGATAAGTATTAAAAAAATGATAGAAGAGACCTAGAAAAATACTGTACTCCATAACCATAAAGAGACATACCAATTATTAGAATTATAAAATCAAAACAGATTAAGTTCTTCAAAATTTGCTAAGCTCAGACCAAATAAATGCATTGTGTCTGCTCAATACATCAAAATATGAAACTGATGAGTGTGGGGGTTCATCTCAGTACACTGACCCAAGATTAACAATGTCATTTAACAGAATACCACCAATGGATAGATGCTGTTACGTGCAATGTAGGAAAATCTAACTACTACTTGGGTGACTTCTCAACTTTTAGCAATTTGATTTTATACATAGAAATTCTAAAAAATTTAATAGCCATTGTTTGTAATAAAATCATCTATCAACTGATTTAACCACACTACAAATTTACACTTTGTAAATACTTTTTCACTATGTAACTATCTTTATCATATAAAAATGTAAACAAAACCAAACATAAGGTTGTTTATTTTCCTCCCAAATTGTTAAGCATTTATGTACAAATAACACAAATTCTGTTGATTTTAGGATCATTGTTCTTATATGAATATTAATCAGCATTCAAAGAGCTTTCTAAAGATATATGATTAGACCATATTCGAAAACATGAAAATGTGAGCATATAGTGATATATACTGTCATTTTGAATTTGGATCAATTCAGTTAAACCCTTGTAACTTAGGCCACAGTCAAAAGTCCACAAAATGTTGTACATAACTTGCCATAAGGCAGAGAAATTTGTTGCCAAATTTTAAAAATTAAAAAGATACATTTTGAGAAATTAAAGGTTCAGGCCAAATTATCTTTAAACAAAAAATGTGACCTTTTATATCTATGCAAGTACTTTAAAATGGTACGTAATTTAACTTTGTAGGTGAAAAACTGAGATTGATATGTAAATTTTGTGATTATTTTCCAAAATTCTCCTTTTAGGCAAATATCATAAATCTAAACCTCTTTGACAGATTTAAAATAGGTATCATTCTAGAAGAAAAAAAAAAAAAAAAAAAGAAAAAAAAACTTGTTGATTTGACACAAAATGACTTGTCATCATTTTCTCTGCTCACTATAGTGTGCATATCAGTGATAATGATTTAATAAAAGATAACTAAGCTAAGTTACAGGAATAGTAAAAAAAATCACTTCCTAAAGCTAAGCAAAATAATAAGAAACAGGAAAATTTTGTTAAAAAGAAAAGAGTGCTGACTGTTCTATAACAGGAGAAATGAGCCATTACTGCAATGGACCAATGCATGCTGGTAAACATGGATGTGATATTTTATTTTTATAATCATTGCACCCCAAACAAGGCATTTTACTGCCACTGTTTTGCAGGGGGTTACATAGGAGGAAAGTTATGAAAAAGAGTGACAGGTTATAGGGTGTGTCAGAAAGTGAGTAAGAGAAGGATGAGAATACTGATGAGAATGGACAGAGAAAGGAGCATGAGAGAGGATGCAGGTTACTGAGATAGGAGATAACTATTGACTTTACATTTAAATTCTTGAAGATTGTAGCTGTTGGGGAAGCAAGTAAATGGAAGGGAATTCCACAGGCAGAATGTGTGGAATATACTTGAGCAATCAGATCTCTTCAATTCATGATTGCCCAAGTGCATTTGCATAAGTGAATATAACGAACTCAACAAGATTTGAAACTGCTTTCCAATTCCTCAACCCAAGCCATTATCTATTACACCACCCCTACATCCAAGTTTACAACATTAGGTATTCAACAAGCAGTCACCTATCTCAGTACTGATCAGGATCAACATTACTTTGATGTTCAGATGACATAATCGATTTCCATTAATAGGAATTAACTTGACGTCAAGTAAAGGCCACTGATATTTAAGTGACTAGAGTCAAAGTTTTAGATTCATGCCTTTTATAAGAATATACATTTTAACCAAGTAGCATCTGAAGATATTTAAACTTGCTTTATTCCATTTTCTGATATGCTACCAACTAAGCCCATAGGTGCCAGTGCCAGTTTATACCTGTGTTTCTGCAGATATTTGCATGCAAGGATAATTAGAGACATATGGAAGTGTAAGAGAAAAAAGAAAATTGTCCCCACTTGTGAGGTGAGGCTGAAACTGATGAAAGAGAATCCTGTTCTTTTCCTACTCTACCAGCAAGATCACCTCAATTCAAACTTCTGTTGTGTTAGCGAGGCACATTGCCAATAACAGTGCAGAAATGGAAAGCATATCGATTGGAAGTCGGCTACATAAACATGGATTCTCATAGAAATCAATGCCACCAATACAGTAATCCAAGTTAGCACAAAATGTGAATGCATATTAAAGACACTGTGTTGAAAGGATGGAGATCTGTTGACAAAGAGACCAGTTCTTCAGAAAGAGAGACTTCATTCTCCAAACACACCTTGCTGCTTATCCAAGCACATTTCCACCCACCCACAAAAAAAACAAACAAAAGGTTCTCATATTCTGGGAAAGGAGAGGAACTTGTAATTTGCCATTGCTAATTAGTTACTTAATTTCAATCACTGGAAAATATCTTGAATACCGTTATACTTGATAGAGTTTGTCAACGGAACTTTGTCAAAGTGTCTGGAACCTAAAACTTAACCACCTCCACATCAATAAAATGTGATGTGTATCCATAGATATATTTTGTGTTTCTTTGTTATTTTTTCTATTTCATCAGAAGAATTTGAAAAAGAGATGAGTAAATTAATCATGTTCTTCTTGCAGACACTTCTGGTGATGTAGTGACTCATATTTATACAGTGGACATGTGGTTATTCCACTTTGCTTTGCCAAAGCACTTGCTAGAGGGCATTCTTTAAGTCTATAAAAAGGCAATGATATTCTCTTTTTAGCTCTTTAACTCTTGCTTCCAGATGTAGTTGACATTAATAAAGAATGCTGTCAACAGGGTGCATTCACTCCATTAGCCCTCCGACTTTAATTCTCTCTCGCACACACTTGAAAAGCTAAATAAAAAAGAAAATGTAGAGAGAAAGTGCTGAAGATCAAATTTTATCAAAATCAGAGACTGATTAGCTTCATAAAATTTTGAAGGTTATAAAGGCGGGCAACCGAGGAGCCAGCCCAAAATTTTAGGCGGGGACCTTGGCTCCTCCTGACCTTCTCCCATATCATTACTACTGTGGGCTGAATGTTGCTAAAACCTATAGATGTTTAATATAAAATGTTTATACATATCACAACCTAAGAAGTGATTCCTAAAACATGTATTATTTTTACTCAAGCATACTAGTAGCCTGCAAAAGACTCTTCAGATGATACAGTTTAAATAGAATTCTGTAAAAATTGTAATTTTACTTTCCAATCAATTATTCAATCGTAAATCAAATGTCATCTATTTCGTTTGACATTCAAATAGTTTTGAACTCAAGAAATCACATAACATTAACATTTTGATAGAAATTTTGATAATTACAATTATTACTGAATAATGTTCGTGTTTGATGACACGAGAAAACTAGTTGAATATAATACTTATCGACAGTGTTCTTTTGTTTCACTTGATCAATGAAGATAAAAAAAAATCTCCTTTTAGTTGGTAACATGTGAAGGTTATGAGTCACGCAAACCATTAGCGTCAAAGGTCACTACATGTACTGCATCCATAACAGCAATTAATGTATCTAGCCTTACAAAGCTGATCCCTCTTCAGCTGGTTTTAAATTCAGAATTGTCCTTCTAGAATCCTTGTCTCTTCAAGACTAAAATACCAAGAATGCTTCTTTTTTTTTTAAGTATGTGGGTGGAGGAGTCTACTATTGATGGCAAGTGATTTCAGTCAACCTGGCTATTTAACCCATAACTAGAGGAAGATGAATTCATTTTTTTCCAAGGGTATCAGTGTAAAATTAATGACGCATACTTTATTAGAATTTGAACTCTGTATGTTGATTCCCATTTTCTTGCTGATAACTAACACCACCAATTCAATCAAAAGTTTTAAAGAAAAATACAAATACTTTGCTATCAGCTGCTTTTTTTTAAGCTTTAAATTGTAGATATAGAATAGAGTGCTTAACTGGGATGTCTATCATCCTGTATGATAGTGAGTGATAGACAATTTCCTTTCAGAAGAAGAAGAGACTTGAACCAATAGAGATGTGGTTCTATGAGCAGATGCTGAGAATACTGTGGGCATATCATGTGAGCAACAAGGAAGTTCAAGCAAACAGGAACTATAAATATTCATATTTAAAATCAGAAAGAGGTGTTATGAGGAAGTATAATGGCAAACAGTGAGCAACTAATGTGTAAGTGCAAATGGATGGCAGAGCAGGGACAAGGGGATGGTAAAGAATCAAATGTTGCTTACAGCTAAAAAGGACAGGAAGTTGTGGAGCGTCATGATCCCCCATGTCCTGACGGAACATGACACGTAAGTGGTAAATATTTGTTCAGGATGCACAAAATGTAGACATTGAGGAAATCAAATTATGAAAGTAACTCAATTTCTCTCTTGAATATTTTCTATATGCTGTGTTCTTTCAGGACATGAACGATCATGGCTCTCCCTTACTTCCTATTTTTTTTGTAACTCTTAGTAAAGCTTGTTTTTTCACTGTCCCTCCCAGTCTCTGTTCTGTCATCCATTTACACAAGTTTTTTCAATTGGGTATTTACTGTTCTTTATTCTTATATTCAATGTGAGTACCAAATTCTCCAAGCCCTCTTCATGTACCCTACTGACAATTTGAACAATTATGAATTAAATTTATGGCTAGATAAAATCTGAAAGTTTGGTTTGCTGGCCACCTCTTACACAATACTTTTCATTTATTTATCTCAGGATATTTAAAAATTTCCATCAAATACTAAATTTTATTATTGCATTTAAGACAGATTTTATGAATGGAAAGAAGGGAGCCAAAAGTCCTCTTTTTATAGCCAAAATGAGGAAATAAAAAAATGAAAAGCACTAAAACTAAAAATGGAAAAAATTCTAAATGAATATAGGATATACACATTAATACAGCAATATATGTGTATAAAATAGGATATAGAATCCAGACAAAATTTTGAATATGCCAAAATTAAAACTGCTTCATTGAAACTAGGCTTGAGTACACGTTTTGACTCCACTCAGCTTCATCAGATCAAAATACGAAAGAAAGAAATATATATATATATATATATAAGCACGCACATGTATATACTTTCATTTTTTTTTCATCTGATGAAGCCCAGAAAAGGTAAAAAAAAATCAAATTTAGTTTCAATGAAATGGTTTTCTACTTTTCATTTCTTCCAAACAGCAATTAATGAATACACATCAAAGCAAAACCCAACAGCCATTCCTTCAGTTTACAAAAACAAAGGCTGTAAAGATTTAATGAATAGGACCTTTCAAATACATATCTGAATGCAACTGACTAAGAATATTAAAAAATTGATATCTAAACTTATTTATAAATGAAACTTTGTGTGTGTCCATTACCTATAGACTCCGAAACGGCTGAACCGATTTTCTTGAAAATTTATACAGTCGTACTATAAGCGTCTGCGAGCGTTCTTAGCTAGGTTTTGTGTCAAGGTACCCCTGATAAATATCGAAAATTGATAATAAAAAAAAAAATCAGGTTATAAAAGGAGTGGTCCGATTTTAATTAAATTTGATACTCATAGACAAAGACAAAACGATATTCAGAAGTTTCAAGGTTGCAGTTCTTACAATAGTGCAGAAAATCGATAAAATATATATATATATATATATATATATATATATATAAGGCAAGATTTTTATGTGTGTGTCTGTTTATCTGTCTGTATGTCCTTTATACAAATCCACAATTTTTATTCGATTCTCTTTAAACTTCACACAAATATTCTTTAGGCTGAGTCTGAGCTCCAGGACCATGGATTAGTTTTAAAGCTTTCATTACACCCGAGCAATGATGGGCTATACTGCTAGTTTTCAATAACTTCATTTGGTAAGTAGAACATTTCTTTTTAACTTTTAAGTTTTTTTTGTTTTTTTATAGTTGTAACAAATGAGTAAACTTTTCCTACAATTATATTTTAAACAATCTAACAATGATGGGTCCATTACACATCCATCAGGCTGCTTCACAGTTTCCAGTTTTTATTTGCAGACCTTTAAAGCCCAATTGGCTTATATCTTTTGAAATACACAATTAATTGGCCAATTCCAATTTTTCAGCTAACAAAGTGTTAGTATCCACAACTAAACTGGTTTCAGGTCCAAGCATTTTCGCATTCAACACTTGCTCACCTTAATACTAATAATATACCATTAACACTGCTTCTTTCATAAGTTGGATGAGTAACAACTTCAGTTGAGGAAAACTAAATTCTTTAACTTTGGGAAAGAAAGATGTATCTACAGAGTTGAAGTAACTTCACTTCCTCCACTTTTCAACAATGCCCTAGCTCTTGAGTGAACCTTAGATTTTATACAGACAAGTCCATCACTTGTCTAACAGAATATGTCACTAGAATCTAAAAAGATAACATTTTAGAGGCTAGTGATTTCAGTTCACATAAAAAAAAAAAAAAAAAAAAAAAAAAAAAAAATCAAAAAAATCAGAGAGGACAAAATTTAAAATACTTTACAAGATTTATTTTTAATAACTTAAGATTTTGACCAGCACTTGGCTTGTTTCATTTTTGATGATTTTTTGATACAATCCAAAAGAAACTGCAATGTCAATTGTTTTGACTTGGCATCTCGTCTTCAGTCACTCCTCCCCCAACTGTAATGCATCTTCCTTGTGCCTTTTCTATAAATACTTTCATGGTAATTGTTCTGATAAAATTTCCTCTATGGTACCTCAACTTTATTAAGTGCAGTACTAGATTGGCAACAAGTTCATATTTTACTGTTGAAATAGCTAAGATGTAACACTTTCTATGCTAACACTTTCTATGCTAACACTTTCTATGCTAACACTTTCTATGCTAACACTTTCTATGCTAACACTTTCTATGCTAACACTTTCTATGCTAACACTTTCTATGCTAACACTTTCTATGCTAACACTTTCTATGCTAACACTTTCTATGCTAACACTTTCTATGCTAACACTTTCTATGCTAACACTTTTCACTTCCAAGTCAACTTTGACCTTCAAAAGTTTAAATGTAATGTCAATCATTATCTTCAGTTTTCTTAATTCCTGTTCTTTTGTTATTCCCTCTCTTTAATAGTATTTTTCTTTTTTTCACATACTCTCTAACATTCAGTACCCCACCTTGTGTCTTAGTGGCTTTATTGCCTAGTTTGGGATGAAATGAAAAAAAATACCTACATTACTTAAATGGTTGCTTAATGTTTTTTTATGCTTGGGTCTAAGAAATAGATAAGACAAGACATTTCAGTATAAACTAAAATAATAGAATTGGTATAAATCTTCAAAACATTACATCATGTATTTCAGGGGAATGTTAGCAGGATGAAAAATCTGACACCAAAATACAAAGGTACTTTGGAAGAGTAAAAGATGCCATCCAAAAGTTAAGCAAAGTATTAAGAAAACAGAAAAATTTCATTAAAAGCAAATAAGGTTGCTAAACTGCTATATAATAGCATTCTTCAAAATGGAAGTGAATGCTGAACAATTTCCTCACAGAAGAGGACGAGACCTGAGGCGACAGAGATGTCGTTCTACAAAAGAATATTGAGAATACAATGGACAGTAGAATAAGTAACAAGGAAATTCTAAAGAAAAAGAGGAACTTCTTGATTCTTTATGCTATCTAACCAACTTTAATCTTCAGATATTTAAATGCAATGTCAATTGCTTTCTACCGTCTTTCTGATCACTCGTTCTTGTTTCTTAATAAAATTGCTGTTTTCTAATTCTTCTACACAGAGAACCCCTTGTGTCATCGTGGCTTTACTGCCTTGCTTGGGATGAAACTGATCAAGAAAAAAAAATGCTTATATTTAGAAAAAGACAAGTGAAATTTCTCGAATACATATGAAAAAAAGGCTTGGAAAATTCAACAATCAAAGAACATATTGAAAGTAAGAGAAACAGAAAATAGCCTACTTAATAAACTTGTCAAAATGATGGCAGAACAGATAAGGGTAGATATAGTAAATAGGAACACTACAAAGGATAGGAAGTTGTGGAGAACCATTATTGTCTAAGTTCTGAACGGATATAGCACATTTTTAACTATCTTGTTTAATTTTACCTTTGAATTGCTTATGCCACATTTTTTGAGGAGAGTCATGTCGCACTGCTCTCCTCTTAAGAAAAAAAAATCTAGAGAAGGAAACATATCTTATTTTATAACCAACTTCCTGACAGAAATACAAGCTCTTAATCAAAACTCAAACCCTCCATTAAAAAAAAAACTTCTTTTAACAAATTTTTGATACTCACACATTTACAATCTAATGTTGACAGGAATTTCTCAAGTACATTTGGATAAGGTTCAGTTCAATTAAAAAATCTGACATGTACAGTCTTCAGCAGATAAGATAAACCATACTTAAAATTAAGAAGGTTAATTATTCAATATAAATTAGTAAAACAAATTTCCAATTTACTGTATCGCTTTAACTTAATGCTATAAATTCAATGAATAATTCAGTAAATGATTATTTTCATGTTAAGTATAACTCATTTGCCTTGCAATCTAAGTATATATGCTGTGGATGCTGCTCCAAGCCAGATCTAATAACAAACCATAAAGACAGAAATTGTGCCTTCATTTTTGACATTTTTTTTTTTAATGCAAAACACTCACTTCCCAAGTAATTTCTGTTATGTTGGTGGTATGAAAACAGGTAAATTTTCATGCCAATAACTCATATTGTTTCTTTGCTTTGTATTTCTTTATGAAAGTCTGGCAAATCAGCATTTGATATCCTATTGCATACAAAACTCAGGTTTCTGTGGAACTCGCTCCCATATTCTTGCTTTCCTGATGGCTACAACCTCCAGAAATTTAAATGCAATGTCAATACTCATCTACTAACCACTTGACTCTAGCCCTTCCTCCACCCTGTATATCCTTCCCTTTCTCTCCCCCCTTGCAACTGTCATTACACCTGCATTTTTATCTTTCTATTGCTTCTTTCTAATTGGTTTGTAATCCTCTTCTCCCTCCTCTAATTAATTTTCTTTCAGTTATGTAGTCCCCCGCACATCAGTGGCATTTATTCCTTGCCCGGGGTGAAATGATTTAAAAAAAAAAAAAAAAAAAAAAAAATTTTTTTCTTTATGTGGTAGTGGGGGGAAACAGACTCACATTCATTAACGCTTACCAGGCCCTTGATAAGTCCAGCAAGGCTCGTGCTGTTGCTCTATATATCTCCAAAGTTTTTGATAAGGTTTGTCACACTGGCCTTCTGCGCAAGCTACAGGGTTATGGTATCACTGGATAGCTGCTTGATCTGATCCAATCTTTCCTATTTAACCGCACAATGAAGTTTGTCTAGAATGGGTATGCTTTCACATCCTACCACATAAACACTGGTGATCCCCAGGACTCTAGCCTAGAACCAAATGCTCTTTCTGATCTTCATAAATGATCTCCCAGATGTGATGAAAATCCCAAGTAGGCATCTACACATGACATCACCATTTACTCACACATCAGTAAGAAATCTGGCGAGGCAGACAGATAATTGAATCAATAGCTAAATTCACCGCTAGGAAGGTTAGGTTACTGTGATGGGCCAGGAAGTTTTTCTGCCTGAATCTATTTTGCATATATACAAATCAACCATCTGACTATGCATAGAATACTGTTGTCATATCTGGTCAGGCACCCCTGCTGTTCATATCAGGGTTCTCAACAAGCTCCAAAGAAAAATCTGTAATATGATCAGTCCCAACCTGGCTGCTCAACTCCAACCACTTTCTCACTGGTGGGACGTGGCTTCCTTCTGTCTATTCTACAAATATTTTCATGGCTTCTGCTCCGACAAACTTAGGTCACTGGTGCTCCCACCACAAGAATTTACTTGTGTAACCCGAATGGCAACAAGGTTCCACCCTTTTACAGTTAAGTCAACCAAATGCAGCTGACAATTCTACTTCAGCTTCTTTTCTTGCACTTCCCACCTGTGGAACTCCCTTCAGTATACTAGCTTTCCTGACATTTACAACCTCCAGGAATTTAAATGCAATGTCAATTCCCATCTCTTATCCACTTGACTCCAGTCCTTTCTACATCACCGTGTATCTTGTTCTTTTCCTTTCTCATTACTTTCACAACTGTCTTCAAATCTGTGTTCCCATATTTCTCTTGCCCTTTCTCTGACACCTTCTGTAACTGGTTCATCTTTCTCTTCACTCTTTTCCTGCCTAAACTTTTACCCTGTTATGTAGACCCCTGCACATCAGTGGCAGTACCACCATGCTTGTGGTGTAACGATTAAAAAAAAAAAAATTGAATGTTTACAGAAACTAGATAGTGAATGAGATTACAGAGTAGCACAAATTGTTTCAGACAACACTTCATGGTTGCCAACTACAAAACGAAAAGTGCCTTGGTCAACTCATCCAATGGTGGGGTGACTAGGTAAAGAAATAGTGTTTTGTAGCTGAAAACTAACTCCATGTATTAATGTTATTGTGTTTCCTGCATCTACTGTAGCTTCCTTGGAAATAAATAAGCATAACATTCAGAACATCCACTAACTTACTAATCATACAAAAATACATGTGAATACAAACACCATATAAGACAGTTAGGGAAGGAATTAAAAAAATAAGACAAGTGATCTTCCATGAAAACTGATTAAATGCAAGTATTTCTATAAAAAAAAGTCATAATGGTACTAAAAAAGATTAACATTTTCTTTACTTTCTCAATCATCCCTATTATAATAAAAACCATTATGAGTGTGTGTGTGTGTGTATATATATATTCACACACACACACACACACATTTCTCTTCTGTCATGCTCATAGAGAGAAACAGAGAGAGACAATAGCAAGACAGTATAAGCTCAGTTTATATGAGATTTGTTTTGTTTTACAGCGTATCAACCCATCTTGGGTCATTTAATGCCGAATCGAATTATTAAGTGTATAAGAGAAACAATAGTGATAGTCAACACACAAAACAACACATAGGATTAACCTAATGGAGTAACACTACTGATGTCATAAATTGGTTCAACCATATTAATCACTAAACCAAATGTTTGTTCATCCAGTTTGACATAGGGGATTATTACCCTTTAATATCAAAAGCTTGTTCACATTAACTCTGGAATGTGCCGTGGAATATTCTGACCTCACAAATGAGGAAAGAGCTATCATATTAAACTCCAAACAATTGGTTCTCATTCACAACAATGAAAGTGGACAAAGACAAATTCCAAGGACCTATTCAATATTACAATGGGATTCTTGGAATCTGCAGAATCATCAGATCTTGTAGGTTTATTTATTTTGTACAATCTAACTGCACATAGTGATGTTAATATAGCTGACATCGGGTTATGTAGAGACAATGGTTTCATTATTATCAATAATTCTACAAACTCCAAATTAGATTGAATTTGTAAATTAATATAGAGAGTAATGAAAAATCTCAACCTTAAGATAATAGTACAAACTAACTCCCATCTCCAAAAAAGAAGTTAACTTCCAAGATTCTAGTCTTGATTTAGTTAATAATGCATACTCACTATATGTAAAAAAATAACACTAACCTCATTTACATCCATCCTAAATCAAATTATCTCCACATCTATTATTAAACATATACCCTTCTCTGTAGAGCATAAAATAAGCAACAACTCTTCAACTGACAGTATTTTTTAATAAACACAGTCAATATTACAATACTGCCCTAAAAACAGGGGCTATAAATACAATGACATTAAATATTATAAGCAAATAAATAATACCAAGCATAATAGAAAAACAATTCAGTATACACTACCATTTAACCAAATGGTTACTACTAAGTTAGGCAACAAATTCTTTAACTTGGTTCAAAAACACTTCTCAACCAATAAGCCCTTTAACAAAATTTTTAATAAGAATACACTGAAATTTAGTTATAGCTGCACTGATGACATAGAAATGGCAATACAAGAACATAAAATCCTAAAACAATACAAGAGTAGTATTCTATTGTAAATCAGGGCAATACCAGTATTTGCAATTGTTGTAGCACAAATGAATGTCCTCTGCAAAATAGATGTCTTACTGACTATAGTCTACCATGCTACTATTTCCACTAGAAAAAAAAAAATCTACTATTGGCAGTTAAAACATGAAAATAAAGCCTACAGTGAAATGGAAGATATTAAAAAAAAAAAAAAAAAAAGAGAAAAGGAAAAGCCAGAACATGTAAATTGTTACATGAAAAAATACTTTCTTTGCTTACAAGAAAAATTGAAATAATTCCCAAAAACTAATTTATTGAACCAACGTAATGAAATAACTACTTACTGCTACCACAAGATAATTTATACTATTAAATATATCTAATATCTCAAACCTTTTACTGTAATCCTACTCATTAATTATATATACCTCATGCCTAACCTTAACTGTAACGTTTCTATTTAAGCTTACTTTTACTACTAGTTAACTTTTAAATCAAATAATTCCTAATTAAGTAGCTAAAAATCATGGTTTTACATCTTTTTCCTTCCATAAACTGGAGTTTTTATATCAGCATTGGCAACATTTT
This sequence comes from Ascarosepion bandense, assembly GCA_037127315.1. Lineage (NCBI taxonomy): Eukaryota > Metazoa > Mollusca > Cephalopoda > Sepiida > Sepiidae > Ascarosepion > Ascarosepion bandense. The sequence continues at coordinate 416,123 of JBBBDQ010000478.1, forward strand.
TATTCCTTCATAATTTAAACCGATACAATTGACACTTCCTGTACCCCTTTTAACGTACTTACCCATACCCACACTGCTACACATAAATGTCTCAATATCCGTTGGTTTATACACAAAAATCTCTTAAATTCTAATAACCTCCCACTCCACCACTTTCATCTAATATGATAGCATCTATGTTTTTGATTTTGAATATATATATATATATATATATATATGTGTGTGTGTGTGTGAGCCCATAACTGAACAATATTTCAATGCCTGATGATGGCGCCCTTGTACCAAAACCTGAAAACTTGTGAATTGCAGTCCCATATGGAATTACTATAACACTAATAATAACTATATTTCTGTATATGCTCTACATCTGTGCTGAGCACTTAAAAAGAAAGTAAACCAAACTGGAATATATATCTATTGGTTTATACCACTAATATTATACATTTCTCTCCTGTCATGCTCAGGGGGTTCGAATTATTTTTTTGTTCTTATGTCTTAATGTCAGTCAGTTAAGTACCATACATGATACATGCTTTGGGCAATCATGTCTCGAAAGGGACATGACTGACTGGGCAGGAGATTATCCTGCAGAAGGTTGCCATTGCTTTCTGCAGTAGACTGGTTGCCAGCCAAGGCTATAGAACCCAATCTGTCATATTATTCAACCCATAATAGGAGGAAAGAGATGGATTGATACCTTTCCCAAAGGTATTTGTGCATAAGCGAATGCAGGAAATTCAACAGAAATTCGAACTCTACTCTCCAATATATCGTTCCGAGCCGATATCCACTACAACGCACATCCTGTGTTAATGTAAGGTACACAATAGTAGATATAGCAACATATATGTTACTAGCAGTATAGCCCGGTGTTGCTCGGGTGTAATGAAAGCTTTAAAACTAATCCATAGTCCTGGAGATCAGACTCTTTGGACGTTGGCATGAAAGACTAAAAAGCAATAGTTATTTCCAGTTAAAGTGAAACCAGAGACTGAAAGAAAAATGAATGAATGTAAGTCAAATTTTGATTTCCTGGTATTGATATCAAATAAGTTTTTTTTCGTTGTAAACTGAATTTTGAATGCTAAATAAGTACTCTGAGTAAACGGTATCATGGCTGAGACTAAGAACTACAATTATATCTACTTAGAGCCAAACCCAAAGCAAAAACTAAAATAAAAGGGATGAAAAAAATACAGACATACAGGCAGATAAACAGACACACACAAACATCTTGACTTATATATATTATCGATTTTCTGCACGATTGTAAGAACTGCAACCTTGAAACTTCTGAATATCATTTCTTATGTCTTTGTCTATAAGTGTATCAAATCTGATTAAAATTGGACCACTCCTATAACCTGATTTTATCGATTTTCGATATTTATCAGGGGGTACCTCAACACAAAGTCTAGCTAAGAACACTCACAGATGCTTATAGTACAACTGTGTAAATTTTCAAGAAAATCAGCTCAGCCATTTTGGAGTCTATAGGTAATGAACACACACAAAGTTCCATTTATAAATAAGTTTCGGTTGTCATTTTAGACGGCATATCAATGTAAATATTTTGCCATAATTTTTTATTGCACAGGTCCATTCATTAGAATAGAATACTCAAAACCAAGAAAATGCTAAACTAATGAAATCTCATTCAAAATACTAGAATTCCATTTTTCTAGCATATGACAAAGTCAAAAAACATTTGATATTACACTGGTCGAAAAGAACTAAACAGTTTGCATTTTATGACTATAACCACTAATCTATAGACAAAAGATTAATTGATTTCAGAAAAATACTGTTTTCAGTAAGACATGGCCACAAATGTTTGAATGATAAAGAAAAAAATATACCGTGGATAAAACAATAAAAAAATCGATTTCAAAGTACACAGGATTAAAAAGTTGAGATCAGCAAACTTTGTGTAAGGATGACCCATTTAAAGGGGATTAAATCTATTAATCTGAAATGAACAAGACTGAAAATAAAACTTGTTCTCTTCATGATAGAGGAGGTGGAGTGACAATCAAGATTAGGCAAAAAAATCATCACACTTTCAGCTGACATTTCTGCTCAAAAATAGATTATAGAACATCACGTAGTCAGTGAAAAAAGTGATTAATAATTTTGTAAGGCAACAGTTTATGAATAATAAGAAAATGAAACTGCAGAAAAAGAGAGTTGGAAAATGTATGATCATACAATTCACAAATTCTACAACATGAATTCAATGGGACAATCAAAATTTGGATGCAAATTTTAGAAAGTATAGATTTGAAACCTTTCTTCACAAGATATATTTCCTCTTTAATATTGTATTTTACATATAGGAAAATTAATAATATATTTCATATTTCTATAAATATCTATTGATTAAAAACAACAATCAATGCTAGTGATCCCCATATCTTTGGAACCAACAAACTGTTTTGCATAATGATTACTATCAATTAAGAGAAACTTTATATATTTATACCAAAGAGAAATTTTTCTGAGTAAATTATAGCTTTCTGAACACAACATCCATAATTTGGTGAAGTCAGTAATCCCATTTTATAATCAAGGGATCAATTATACAAAGATGTTAGAATTTTAGCTTGAAATTTTAAAGAAAGGTTAAGATCAATGCCACAAATTTTACTAGTCTTCAATGTTAACTGACATATACAAATAAAACATTTTACTTAACCAGCATAATAAAGATAAAAAAAAGAACACAAACATCTGACAATTATTTTACTTAGAAAAAAAAAAAAAAGAATCTCATGAGATGGATTAGCTGAATTTTGATCTGAAAATTTCACTGTATAATGTTCAATTGATATCATTCATTAAGTGCAATGAAAAAGATTATGCAGAAAATTATGTAAAATTTTTTAATCATTATGCAGCATATTTACTGATTCCTCAATATATGTGTGTATTAAAGAGTGAGAGAATTGATTATGCCTAAACGATAATTGGCTAAAAATCATATATAAAACATACTTTTGAAGCAATGCGTAAGCTATAAAACACTCAAGTTTGTTGATGATGCAAGCAAGTGTCAAAGGTTTTGTAAAAAAAAAAAAAATTTTCTCTGGAAGACCTAAATGATGTTGAAATACAGGAATTTTTAAGGATGTTAAGCTACAGACAATATGTGAAAAAAAAAAAAAAGAAAAAAAAAGGTAATTCAGTCAACTTTTTAAATGATGAATTGGAAAAGGAAAAACAGTAAGGAAGCCAATGGGTGATTTTGCTGTATGAAAGAAGTCCTCATATTGCAAATGTGATGCAGAAAGCAATGGAAGAGCTGGAATGGGAAATTCTTTTGCATGCAGAGTAGAATTTTGGTGTTAATTTTTCAAATTATCTCTGCTTCCAGTCAATGGATTTGTTTTTATGGAACTGTCCTTGTCTACTCAATACTTCCAATAAGTTCACGATATAAAGGTTTCTTGAAGAACCAAAAACCAAAACTAGAATTATTCTTTTATGATAGAATACAAATTTTAACTGAAAGATGGCATAAGATCATGGAAAATGAGAGAAAACACTTTACTGGTTAAATAATGATGTTATAAATTGAAATGAATAGCATTAACCCAATAATTGTTTGCTAACTAATAAATCATTTTCTGTGAGTTTTCTGTTTGTGGTGCACTGAAAGAAAAGATGTTTTGTCATTCATTCACACAAGTTCATGAGGTAAGTTTCAATAAATCCAAGATTATAAAAATGTTCCTTGAAAAAAACATGAAAATCAAAATCATTTTCTTATAATTAAGCTTGAAATCCAGGAAAAACATTTTAATAACTCAATAAACATGCTATGAAATTTTACAAATTAAAAAAAAAGTTTCTATTAAAAAACCTGGGAATTTGCATTCAACTCGTACATAGTGACAATTTCTGAAGTTTCATATCAGAAAACATTTGTAGATCATCTATAAGCATATATCAATTCAGATGGAATCAGGTCTAGTGGCCCTGCTATACATTTAGAGATTTTTGATAAAATCCAAAGAATTTGCAATGTTATTGGTCCTGACCTGGTATCTCACCTTCAGTCACTTTCCCCACTTTCATAATGTAACTTCCCTGTGACTTTTCTATAAATACTTTCATGGTAATTGTTCTGTGCCATGTAGACATTATGAATTTAATCACAGCTCTAGATTGTCAGCAATGTCTGGTTTACAGTTGAAATGGTTATGTGTAACCAGGTTTTATACTAACAGTTTCTTCTATCATGCTTCTTGCTTGTGGAATTCTTCTGGCTTCTAGCTTCCCAGTCAACATCAAAATTTTAAATGTAATGTCAGTCATTATCTTGTCTTATTCTCTCTCCTTATTATATTTTACTTTTTTCCAACTACACTAACACTCAGTAACCCCTTGCATCTTACTGTATTAATTGCTTTGCTTGGGGTGCAATGATATATATAAAATCACTTTAAAACAGATGGTTATATTTTACAAGTTCAGAACATAAAAACCATTTTTAATTTGCATGTTGCTTCCCTATCTTTCCTACAAATATTTTCACGGCTTCTGCTCTGATGAGCTTATCTCCCTGGTGTTCCCTCTACACAAATTGGCAACTTAGTCCCACCCTTTTACAGTCTAAACTAACCACTGCTTCTACTCAAACAGTTTCTTTCTAACACTTTCTGACTGTGGAACTCCCTTTTGTATACTTGCTTTCCTGATAGCTAAAATCTGCAATTGTTTAAGTGCAACGGCAATTACCATCTTTTATCTCTTATCCTTTCCATGCCACCCTTCGTATCTTGTTCTTCCTTCTCGCTCCACTCTCACATAATGTCCTGAGCACCAGTATTCCCATCATTCTCTTATCCTTTCTCCAACGCCCCCTTGTATCTTGTTCCTCTTTCTTTTCGCTATCTGCACACCGGTGGCAGTACTGCCTTGCTTGGAGTGAAACGATTACAACAACAAAAATTTTTTTCAACAAACTTTTCTTATAAATACAATTAATTCAATGATGAAAATTTCATATAAAATTCAAATAACAATATGGCAGGTTTATTCATAATTTCTGATGTGTAATATCCATGCAAACAAAGTACCAAGAGATAAGAAAATCTTATACCATTAAAATAAAGAGGGAGTTATAAAAATAAAGAGGGAGTAAAAGTAACTGAAATAAAGCATTAACTCCTTCCAGTCATGTCCTTTCAGGATGTAGGCGATCATGGCCCTCCACATTCCCCTGTCCTTTGTAGCTTTTCACACCTTTTCTCTTGGTTTTACTCCCAAACCATGCTCCACCATCAATTTGCTCAAGCCCATCAAGTATGTTATGCATTGCTTTCTATTTCTATCCATCCTGTGAGTATCAGATTTTCCAAGCCCTCCTTCCTCATTACATGTTCCAGAATCTTCAGCTGTCTCTTTCTGATGTTAAGTATCAGTTGCCTTTTCATTTCCATGCTCTCCAAAACCTTGTCATTGCTCACATGCTTGGTCTATGGTATCCTCAGTATCCTTCTGTAGAACATTTTGGTTGCTTCAAATTTTTCCTTTAATAAGAAAGTCCAGCATTTGCTGCCATATAGAAGGACAGATATCATATAACAGTCTAATACTCTTCTTTGTTTCCAACAAAATCTGCTTGTCTCTCAAAGCACTTAGCCTTTGGAATGCATCCTTGGTTATCCCAATACGTCTTCAGATCTCAGTATTGCACTTTCCATCATCTGTAAACACTGCGCCTCCTCGGGTTAACTCTCAGACCAGACCTCAACTGGAATAACTATATAGAATCTATAGCTAAATCTGTTGCTAAGAAAATCGGTTCTCTGTGTAGGGCCAAGAAGTTTTTCCTGTCCCAAACAATCCTGCATATATACAAGTCTACCATCCACCCATACATTGAGTATTACTGCCAGATCTGGCCCGGTGCTCCTGCTATCCACTTAGGTGTCCTCGACCGAACCCAACAGAGAATCTGTAATATGATCAATCCTGACTTGGCAGCTAGGATACAGTCGCTTTCTCACCAACGCAGTGTGACTTCCCTGTGTCTCTTCTACAAATACTTTCATGGCTTCTGCTCCGATGAACTTAGCTCACTGGTACTCCCTATATATGAATTTCCTTGAGCCACAAGATTAGCAACTAGGTCCCACCTTTTTACTGTGAAGCCAATAAATTGTAAACGCAAATTCTACTCCACCAGCTTCTTTTCTCGCGCTTCCCGCCTGTAGAATTCTCTTCTACATACTTGCTTTCCTGACAGTTACAATCTCCAAGAATTTAAATATAAAGTCAATAGTCATCTCCTGTCACACTAACTTACATCCTCTCTCTCATGCTTTCCTACATCCACCCCACTCTCATCAGTACTCTCTTCCTGACACCCCCTGCAACCTCTCACTCTTCATAACATTCCTCCTATGTAACCTCTGCACAACAGTGGCAGCAAAATGCTTTGCTTAAGGGCGACACAATTAAAAAAAAAAAAATTTTAATTTCTGTGCCTGCTTGATTTTACTATCCCCGACTTGTAATTTGGCCTTTTGGGCTCCTATTTTTGCTGATGATCATGCATTCTGTTTTCTTGTAGTTTATGTTCTTTATTCTTGCTTCCCTTTGCTACATTATGTAGGTCTTGTAGTTTCCTTTCTGTGTCTGCTATCAACATTGTTATCTGCGTATCTTAGCTTGTTAAGATTGTGGCTGCCAATAATGCCATTAAAAAAACTTAATAGCTTTATAGTTAGAAACTGGTCAGATATGAAAACTGAAACTGAAAAGACCAATACAAATAGAGAGATGTTTTTTTTTTTTAAGAGGAGAAACAAGTTCTTTGTTAATTATTTAAAATAGAGAAGAAAACAGAACTTTTAAAGCAAGCATTCATGGATTACTGTTGAGATACTGGTCTAACAAACTGCTTTCTTTCAACAATCAATTGGTATCAGAGGGACAAGTTTAGGAAATTGTTTAATGAAAGGAAGCCAAGTAAATGCCTTCAGTAGCACAGGGCAGTTGTAGCAAGATTGGAACACAAAGATTTTGATGAGAGATCTGGTGAGAGGACTGCTACAAATAGCCCAAAGTGGTAATAACATTATTAAAAAAGGTTATGCTAATCTTAAGTTAAAATATCAGGTGTTGAAGATATGTTAAAGATAATCAGAAAGTACAATCATATAAGAATCAATATTTCTAAGGTGATACTTAAATGACTATATGTTTACAATATTCAGACTTGTTCTCATCTGTTGCCATATTCACAAACATTTCGGCCATTGGTTGGATCCAGCGACTTTAGTTGTGAGTTCAATACTTGGCTACTGCAGGTTTGGTTGAGTTTTATGGCATATCAATGTCAGGTTATCTAAATGCCAACAACACTTTACTGGTTAGCAAGTAAGTCCAATGAACATCTTATGCAAAGAGGCTCTCACACCACATTGCAAAGAGTTTTTTTCCTTACAAAAATTTATGGAAATAATTTTTTTTCTTCTTTCAAAAATGTCTTGTTGGTAATATTTTTCCTTCAAAAACTTTTGTAGAAAAATATGCATTTATTTGTATATATATATTTCTACAAAAGTATTTTTATACTTTCATTGTTTTGACCCCAGTTTGGAGGTTAACTATTTGCCCATAGCTGGGGCTAACAGGTGCTACCACTCCAGGTCAGGGTGGACTGGTGAGCAACAGCAATTAAGAGGTGGTTCCATGCTCCTCACAACCTCCCAATCAGAGGCCTTGCTGCTGGATGCAGTTTACCATCCTAACCAAGACCTACAGCAGAGGTAAAAAAAAAAAAAGTACAGTAAAGAGTTATAAGTGATACTGAGGCATAACTCATGTAACTAGAACAATCTACCTGTAAATGAAATAAATGGTTCAGTTCTAAATTTCACTTATCTGAAGGCTGAAGTATACAATAGCAAAAACGTTATGAATATGGCAACAAAGATGAGGACAACAGTCCAAACAATGTAAATAATGTATATAATTATAATGCCTCATCTCAGAAATATTGACAGATATTAAATGATTAAGTTCACTAATATTTTCATCTTCAAATGCAAAGATGTATGCAAATGTTTACATATTCATGTATTAATTTAAAATGTATTTCTTTCCTTTCAAAATTGTTTTTTGAAGAAGAATTTCCACTTTGTTCAACTTTTTTCCTCCCTCCAACCATTTCACTACAAGTAAGATAAAATAAAACACCACTGAGACAAGTGCTTACTGCAAGTAGAATATAAGAATTTAGTGAAAAGGATAATAAAAGAACAGGATTGAAAAAGATGGAAATTGATGTTGCATTTTAATTTTTGAAGATTGCACATGTCAGGGAAACAAACTCGAAAAGTTCCATAGGCGAGAAGTGTGAGAAAAACTATTAGAATAGAACTCGTGTTACATCTGGCTAATACAACAGTAAAATTATGAAATGGTTACCAATCTATTTGTTTGCTTAAATTAATGGCGTCAAGGTACCAAGGTGGAGAGCTTATGAGAACAACTGCTATAAAAATGACTGAAGGTCAGATGCAAGGTCAGGACTTATAACATTACAGACATCTTTAGATTTTGTCAAGAATCTCAAGATATATAGCAGGAACATCAGACCAGATATAGCAGCAATGTTCAATGTACAGACAAATAGAAAATTTAGAAGCATGCAAGATGAATTTTGATGAGAAAAATTATTTGGAACAACACAAGGAACCAACTCTTCTAGCAGCAGACCTGTCAAATAAAAAAAATTGTGATCAAAAAGGCACAATGTGTTTCTCTCCTAGGGATTAAACCATGTTGATATGAGCAGAAAAGGTTCTCCATGGTAATTAAAAGTTAGTTTCATTTAAGGCATTAAAATTTATGATTTCTTCACCAAGTTATGAACCAATTGGAGATCACATTTGAGAGCTGCTGCCAGTTTTACTTAGTTGGATCTGTCATCAAACTTACTGTTAAGACAGTAGTAAATAGTGTCATCAGCATAAATACCAAGTCAGAAAATGATGACATTGGGAAGGTCATTGAAGATAACAATGGAGGTCCAAGGATAGAGCCCTGGGGTCCCTTGCATTAAGGTGAAATGGTCTAGAAGCATGCAAACATTCAATGCAACCTCTATTACACTATTTGTTAAAATTGATTAACATTTGGCCAGGCACACCATAGTCCTTGAGCTTGAGACAAACTGTCAAATGCCTTCAAAATATCTAAAGCCACAGCCCAATTCATGCCATTCTGATCCAAAGCTTGATAGATAAATTCATTAATTACTATTAACACATTAGTGGTTTACCTAGAGAAACACAAGCCATATTGTTTCTGAAAAAAGGTCACATGAAGTTAGATGCTTAACCAATTTAAAGTTGCTTTAGATCATCTATTACTTTGAGAAAAAAAAAAGCAATAAGACAAAAAAAACATTCTGTGCTCGGGTTCATGAAAAGTCATCAGGCCAAAAACATTCTATGCTCATGGTCATAACCATTAACGCATTACTGGTTGATCTAAAAGAAATAAAAGCCATATCGTTTATCTGAAAGAGGTCCATGTGAAGTTAGATACTTAACCTATTTTGAGTTGATTTGGAACCTCTAGTATTTGAAAATAAAAGAGGTAAAAACAGCTAAGAGGATAATTTGAGAGATCAGAAAGTTCAGAGTTCTTAAAAACAGGAACTTCAGAAGATTTTGAATAAACTGGAAGGCAAACACTGTTTCAGTTAAAACTTGACTAAATCTAAGATATAAGTCTTTCTGTGTATGTGGCTACAGCTTAAATACTAAGAGTCACTGAATTATAGCAAGCTTTTCAATTAAGGATTAGTAAATACAATTTTAATTTAATAACTATCACTTGGTTGTTACAGAATTTGAATGTTTAAGTTTGTAAATTATATTAATTAAAATTTAATTAGAAAAAAATTAAAATTTATTAATTTCTGATTTAAAGATTTTCTTAAAACAATAGTGTTATTTTTATTTGTAAAAAGGCAATTAAAAGATTTTTTTTAATCAAATGATGTCTGTTTTATTACACTCTTTATTTTTCTAATTCAGAGCCAATTTCTCCAAATGGGATCCTGTTTGGCCAAATTATTTTGATAATTAAAATTCTCCAAGAACTTGTCCTTATGACAAATTCTATATAAATTAAATGAATAGGGGTGGGGAGTAATAGATAGAAAAAAATATATATAAATTTAAAAAAAAAAATAAAGATTTTCTGAATAAGTCTTGAATGTTTCATTAATAAAATCTGACAATTTTAAAATGCATGATGTTTAAAAAAAAAAAAAAATTTATAAATCTCCCATAAGAATTGAAGTGGGTAGCCACATTAATTCTTCAAAATGAATTTGTAATTTAGAAAGACATAAAAAAAAAATAAAATAAAAAAAAAAATAAAAGGAAAGTTTTTCATAATCATCTATACAATAAAAAATACTTTACAAAAATTTCTAATAGAAGAATTTGTTGCTGGTGGTAAATAATAACAGTTGATTAGTTAATAGTTAAGGATAGTTTTTAAAATGAAAATTATTTGACACTTATGAAAAATTCCTAATAGTCATTTTGTTTTCAGTTTCCTTTGTAAAATAAAATTGTTAAAACTTCTTTTCCATATTTCAAAAGAAATTGCATAGCAGTTAATAATGTGGAGACCAAAATGACAGAATTCAAACAAGTGATAAAACTGCAATGAAAAGTATTTTTTGCTCTGTATTAGAAATTTTAATTTAAAATTAAACTGCTGAATAACTACAATTTTAAAAGTTTCTTCCTACTAATTTATTTATTCGTCAATTTTTAAAAAATATTTAATTGCTTTCAAAAGAGAAACAAATGGAGGAAAACAATCTTTAAAAATCAAATTAACATATGGATGAATGAAAGTGCCTCATCTATGCTGTATCAATTTTCTTCTACAACTTAGTTTGATTTGGATGGCTGTTTTTTTTTTTTTAAGCGACGTAACTTATAGATCATATTTGATACTGTTCAACAACTTCTGTTCATCCAGCTAATCCAGAGCATGTAGGAGACCATTTTCGTAAAGAATATTTTCCTCAAATTTTAAGCTTAAAAAATTTGCCCTCTTCTACACTGTTTTCTGCAGTAGCAGTTTTGAACTTGACCCATCCCCAGCAAACAGGCAGTCAACCAGTTTTAAGTTCAACAGTTCTGTTTTTAAAATCTTAGTACCAAATGATTTGTATTAAGCTTTTCAATTAGTCAATATAGTCTTCACTTAACCAAATACATAAAGTGACTGGAAGAAATTTGAAAGATGTTTGAAACTATAACTCATTACTAACAAAGAAAAATGATCGGTCTTGTAAAGATTCATTATTAATTGAATTTTTTTTTTTATTTTTCTTCAGAATATGATATCCTCAAAATATATTATTTGTAAAAGCTTACCTAAATAAAAGAAAAATGATGTTTTAAAAAATACATTTTTTATTTTACTATTTGGAGCAGATTTTCAGAAAGTTACTTTTCGAGTTGGGGGTGGGGGGATAATTTACATTCCCCGATTTGTCATTCTGAGAAGATATCCACTGCACCACAATGCACATCCGTCGGAGTGTAGACAACAAAAAAATGAGGATTTTTCTTCTTTTTTCATAATGGTCTGTTGTTGTGATGAAGCAGGTCCATCAGTACAAAAAAAAAAAAAACTAACACAAACAAAACAATCAAGTGTGAGAAAATATTGTTAAATAATTTGGTCAATTCCATAACTGAAACAAAAAATGTAGACAATGTCAAAGAAAAAATTGCAGTGGAGTATTGAACTTTTCAAGAAAACTGGGAATATTGAATATTTGTGACTGTTTGGCATTTGAGAAATTATGCATAAATTTTTATTTTCTTTTGAAGATGTACTTTAAAACCACGAATGATTCAAATAGTGCAAAATCTTGGCTCCCTTTGACCCCTCTCGTTTTAAAAAAAATAAATAAATAAATAAAAAAAATAAAAAAATAATAATTCAGCTTTGTGAGTCCGCGAAACCCTGGATGGAAATCCGACAAACTCCGTTGTCCCCTGCTTCTGACCGGCTGCACCTTTCCCTCAGCAAGTAATAGCTCTTTTGTGGCCTTGAGTTTGAGACCCCAGAGCTAACAATTGTACATTTACTCGGTGTCATATTAAGGGATTCAAAGGAAGTAAAGGGAAGGCTAATAAACAGGGAGCCCCAAGGAAAAAAAAAAACAAAGATTTACAACAGACGCATCAGAATTGTTCTTATGTTAATCTTTTCTTAAAATCATTTTGTCTGAGTGAAAGAAAAGAATGTTTTCCAGATTGCTTTTTCTTTAGATATGTAGCACGCAGTGTCATGTAAATTAAGGACAAAAACTTGTCAGGTTATTTCTGCTGTTCAATATATTTCTTTTCAGTTTTCACACGTAGTTCAATATGGACAGTCTTATTTACAGGTACTCCCAATAATACAGAGTCTCCTTCCAAAGTAAAACAGAAAAAAAAAAAACTTTTTGTGTCTTATTCTTGTCAAAAACTATTTCCGAAGTTGTTGAAAACAAAGAAAAACTAATAAAAAAACATGAGTAATCAGGTGGTAGCATTTCTCGTTATGCTGACAGAAGATAAACTAATAACAACCCAAGTTTTCATAACGCAAACTCATCTTTTATGACTTTATGAGACAAACAAACATCTCCTCATCCAAAAAACTCAAAATCTTTTCTTGCACTTCCTGCTAGTGGAATTCCCTTTCATTTACTTGCTACCCGACAGTTACAATCTCCAAAAATTTAAATGTGAAGTCAATAGTCATCTCCTATCTCACTAACTTGCATCCTCTCTATCATGCTCTCATCTCATTTCTGCAGTATTCTCATCCCTCTCCTACCCACTTCCTGACACCCCCTTTATTCTGACACTCCTTCTCATAACTTTTCTCCTATGTAACCCCCCCCCCCCCGCACAACAGTGGCCATATAATGCCTTGCTGGGGGTGATAAGATTATAAAAAAAATAAAAATTTTTTGTACTTTCCCTTATGAAAATTTAATGGTTTCAAACTTGAACTGTAACTTGAAAAAAAGCATCTGTAGAATTTTTAACCATACACTTTTCACACAATTTACAATTTTTTGCAAGTTATTGCTTTCTCAATAAAATTGGTATTAAAAAAAAAAATTTGGGTAAAAAGTTTCAAGATAGTGTATTTATCTTAATATTCACTTCTATTACAATACAAATATTTGCAATATTTGATTGCGTGATAATTTATGTCATGCAAATGTTTGTCATATTGGAAACAAATACAGTTGTGTAGTTACTGATATTTTCAATTTTAATTGCATAAAATTTGCCAAAAGGTTGTTAAAAAAAAAAAAAAAAGAAAGATACTGTCAAGTTACTTAGTGATAAAAAAAAAAGTTGAAAACTGATAAAGCAAAAAAAAAAAAAATGAAAACATTAGCAAAACAAAAAGAAACTGATTATAAAAGTGTTAGAAATATCAAAAATAAAAATAGATTGACCAGCAAGTAAATATTTGAAGTTTGTATTGTCACTGTAAACGGAAAGATTATTAAAACATTGAAGACGTGAACTAAACTACTACCTTTAAGATTACAAAAAGCAACATTGTGAATTAGTTGAAGTAGCACATAACTCATTTTTCAACAATCATTTTTAATGACGAATGTTAAGCTATATTGGATGAATCTGAATTGCTGAACAAAAGCTAGAATCCTTCATGGAAATACTTATTCAATTATTGCAAACAGTAAAATACTAAGTTCCTTTGAAGTTGACAATTTTGTCAAGATAAACGCAAAGAAATAACTTCTTTGATAAGACTTTTTTTTTTTAGTAGTAAAGGTCATTCAAGAAAATATAAGCTAAAAAGTTACAAATCTAAGAAAATATATTGTCCCATTCTGCAAATATGATTCCAAGTTTCAAAAAGTTTCAGTGATGTTGTAGTGAATAAAAATTATTGATTAAAACTTCAAATCTGACTCATTGTTAGAAATAAACAAATTTTCTAGAATTTACGAACTTTGCTTCACACACATCAAACTCACAAAATTTCACACCTCAATGTGAAATGTTTGCCGTCCAATGAAAAGGCCAGAATCACATCCGGGAGTGAATTCCCAAATGAAACAAAGGACAAGCAAAAATGACCGTCACTTTAAAGTGTTAATATGAGGACAGTAATTGCGTCGCGTCAAGTGATCGTTATTATTATTGTCTCTCTCTCACCTCTCATCTTCATCGTTCACCTATCTACTTAATAACTGCAAAAACCTTTTAAGTCTAAGTGAATACTTCAAAGACACTCCTATCCAACAACACGCATACATACCTAAACTCTTTCCAACAAGTTACTACTACGAACTCTTGATACCTTTAACTCATTACTTGTTTCTCATGAACTTTTAACTTCTACCAATTCATGTTCTTTTCATTAATAAATTTCTATTTAAACATGCAAAAGGTAGACTTTTATTCTTCCACAAATCCACACATTATAATCTCCAACCCGCTGACAACCTTTCTGATGATTACGAATAAATCTTTAAGCTGTAGGGAGTTCGGTTATGTATGAACACAAGGCCGTCTTAGTAAACATTAACCATCTCAATATAATTTCAATGTCAAGTAGACACCTAGCCTCTGTAGACTTTATTTTTAAAAAAGACAAAAATGAAAAACTTTTTGGGAAGCAATAAAAAAATGATATTAAGATAAAGGCCATTCTTATACTAGGCCTAGCAAACATACAACTGGGGCAAATATGTGGAGATTTGAATTACTAACTAAATAACAATTGCTGAAAACATTTTTAGCAAGGAACTTTTAACAATGTCCAATAATTTGTTAATTAGTAACTATACATAATATTAAGCAGCTTACAATTACCGATTCATTTCCATATGCAAATGTACAAAAAAACAAAATTAGCCTCTACCATAAAATAACTACATGTACAAAAATTACTATGTTCACTATAAATTAGAGATGGTATTGCAAGAGTAAATTTGTTTACTGATTGATGACAAAAAATATAGTTGTATAATACAATCAGAAAGCACTTCCAACATTTTACGAAATAGTGTATCAACAGTTTGAAATTATAAAAATGTGAATTTAAAAGAAACAGTAATTTTGATAATCATTACTAAATTTATTGCTATTTTTGTTATATATGTACAATTTGTTTCAAAGAAGATAAAGAAAATACTTATTTTGCTGATACAATAAAACTAAAAGATATTACCAAAATGCATATTTTTTATTTATTAAAATCAATTTTAACACAAAATTAACAGGATAATTTAGGCTGTTAGCCAATCAAATATGTATAAAAAGGAAGGTAAATTGAAAATGAAAAATATATGGAATGGATAAAACTTTTAAAACCGTCTTTATTTAATGCAGTTTCATGAATATATTTTTTTACTACTTGAAAAAATATGAATTTTTAGAGGATCACCTTATGTTAAAAGTCAAAGTAGTAGAAAAGTTTTTAAAAATATCAACAAATGAATATCTACAAACGGTTAGCAGATCAAGGAGCCCATAAACAGGTAATAAAAATAATTTCCGTGGAATCTTTTGGATGTTACTTGTAAATAAAAAAATTCTACGTTGCACTTCGAAATAAAACTGGATACCCACACAACTACTTATCAATATTTTTAATAAGTGTATATTTTTTCACGTGTTGAAACTTGTACATCTTTAATTTTTTTAGTTTTTTTTTTACAATATCTGGTTATGTTAGGTTTTTATTGAGTTAATGTCGAATTTTGTGTAGGACATCAAATGAGGATCAAACTCGATACTCAGTGTTATGGTGAAACAAATTAGCCCCAATAAGTTAATAAATTATAAGACAATTTGAGAAACTATTGACAAGTTTCGCAGATGGACTGGCTTCATCAGAAAAAGAATTTTATTTCAAAAGTTACAAGAGCGAGACATTAACGAGATTCACATTAAGCATTAAAACGCTTGCGTTTTTACTTTTTAATTGTATCATTAAAAAAAACTGAATTTATTAATTCCAACTGTTTTTATTTATCTATTTTTATGATCATTAATTCATTGTAAGGTTCATGTATCACATTTCGTACTGATTTAAGAATTTAGGTTTTATTTTAATTATTAGAACAATCTTGAAAACCTAAGTTCTTAATCCGATAGATTAATGATTAAAACTTCATTCAACATCTCGAATTTATTCCACAATCCACATCTTCAGAGAAACGAAACAAAGTAATTTTGTAACATGAAAGGATTATTTTGGAAGGAGCTTTTGATAGAGTTATTGAGGTTTTCTTTCATATTTATCAGGAAATACGGCTGAGTCAAACCTTGGGCGCTTTTGTAGAGTAACTTGTACTGTGGTAATAGTAAAATAGTTCGTTTGATTCTCGATGGATATGCCTGCTGAATAAGCTTAGTAAACAATCAAAACAATATTTTAAACAATACAATAAAACATATGTTCTAACTTTAAATTTTGTAGATAAAATTTGTTTCCATAAAACTCTTTTGAATGTATTGTAAATATATATGGGACGCTATTAGTATTAAACAAAAACCTCACCTTGTAAAAAATATTCTACGCACAACATCGCCGTTTCGGAAATGAAGTCTCAAGCTATGCGTATCTGTACATTTGGGGAATTATTGTCAAGATGGAGGAATTAACGCCTTTCATTGAATTATGATTTTTTTTTTCTTTGCAACCGACCTTTTGCCGTAGTCAAATTTACAGATAAACCCGTTACCCGTTGGTGAGGTGGGGCAGATTTTAGAGTTAATCCAAAAATATCTAATAAAAGTTTTTAATTTTTTTTATGAAAGTAACTCAAGTGAGCACCCTGAAACAAACCGAAGTTCAGTGATCAAATTGCACAACCTAAAAAAAAAAAAAAAAAAAAAAAAAAAAAACGCTAATTAATAAAACAATTATTATTCTTAAAGAAAAAAATCGTTTTACACAATGTGACAATAGCAGTCATATCTTTTTTTTTTTCAAAAAAATACCTAATAAGATATTACTTTTAGTAAACTTTAAAGTATACGGTATATAACTAGTCACGATATTACTTCATAACTTTTACGCGTAAGCTTTGGGAGTGTAACAGACGTAAAAAAATATATTTACGAAAATTTTAGAAAATTCATTCATTTGTGAATAAGTACTGAAAGTTTCATTAAAACTTGACAATTATTTGATTTTTACAAGAATTTCCAAATTAATGTGTTCGTCACCGGTAAAAAAAAAAAAAAAAAAAGTTATGTTTTAAAATCTCGTAACGATTTGGATACACGCTAACTAAGAGATGTTTTACCAAAGTTCCGAACGTGTTATGAAGGATTTTAAAAAAAATTTACAAAATAATTAAAAAATTCTTCGATCTTTTCTCTTAATGACAAATATTTTGATAGAAAAAGAAAAGTTCGTTTTTATTAAGTTTGGGGCCTTGTTTTCATACTTACGCTGTTTTTTCAGCGATTAGTAGTGGCACCGGAGGTACCTCAAACTCCATTTTTGATACCTGTTTTAAATTGAATTCTTAAAAATAAACTTTCTTGAAATTTTAATCTTAGCTTAATTGAAAGCTAAATTATTAAATTTACTATTTCCAACAAACAAAACAATACTCTGGTGTATTTCAAACAGAAATGGAATCTAAAATTGAGATTTATTAATTTTCAATTTTTCGGCCATTTTGTTATTGATCAACAACAAAAAAAAGTTAATTCTCGGTACAACGAGACTGAACTAAGAACTTTAGATTTTCAAATAGGCACGGTGGCATTACTTGGGCTGTGAGCCCTTATACAGCGTGACTTTAATTCACTATTACCGGACGTAAAGCTTATATATATATATATATATATATATATATATATATATACACACACGTACGCATGACCATGGGGACGGAATATGGCATAAAAATGGGAATCTGGACAAAAGTTGCTCATGTAGACATATTGAAGAAACACTATTAATAACGTATATAAACAATTATGTACATTTAACACTGCAACATATTTTATTGTCTGTAAAGGGTGAATGAAGGTGTCGATGCACATGTTCGTTTTTAGTACGTAAAATTTTAAATTTATGCTGAGTTCCGACAAAAGGTCGCGAGAGACTTACATTTTAAGAGTTCTTTGTTGATGCGTTAGAATCATTCCGATGTGTAATCAAGAAAGCTTAGGGCATTTGTATGCAGTTGTTTTACAATTTCCCTACGAGCAGCCGCGATACGTCAACTCTTATGGCATCCAGTAGCAGAAAAAGGGAGAAGTTTGCGCTCTTTTCTTATATATTGCTTTTTGGCAACGCCATCTAGCGGTCAAGTGGTGTAATCCTACACTCAAACCCCGTCCTCATTTCCTCTTTTAGAGAAGTCTCCGATTCCAGGACTCCAACTTAGCTTCTTCTTCCCGGACATAAAGTAAGAAGTAATGACGTCCCATCTGCATCTACACATCGATGAGATGTCTTAAGAAAGACTTTGCCAAAAAGGCTCTGGAATATCTCAAAAGGTTATTTTTGCTTTTTTTAGTAGCAACGATAATGAAAAGAGATTTTTTACTATAAACTCGAAATTGGGTTTTCTTGCCTAATAAGCAATGATCATTGAAATTAAATAGGGGGTAACAGATGTAAAATAAAAAGTGTTCATCAGAACTTTGTTAAACAAAATAAATAAACTTCTAAAATAATTTAATTCATTTGTGAGTACGCCCTGAAAGTTTCATAAAAATTCGACAATTATTTGATTTTTGCAAGAATTTGCAAATCAATGTTTTTAACGCAAAAAAGACACTAAAATTTCCTGTACTAATCTTTGGTTCTCCCTCTGACAAAAGTAAAAATAATTTTTAACAAAATTTTTGAACTTTCTAAAAAGGATAAAAATATAATTTAATAATCAAAAAGATCTTTTGGTCTTTCGTCTTAATAATAACAAAGATTTTGACTATGACTTCGTTTTTATTAAGTTTGGCATTTTTTTCACCGTGTATGCTCATTTTTTTAACGAATAAGTGAAGGAACCTAGTCTTATAAAGTCTTGGAAAATAAATAAATAACTCCCCATCGTGTAAAATAACCACAACGACAATGGTAGTAGTAATTCTCAATTACTTTATTCTCGGACCAACGAGATACAAATACAAAAATTCACTTGGTCTTTCTTCAATCAACTGGACGAAGTTTGTCTTTGAAAATCACTCATTATCTAATGAGACCTTCCATTTCTACTCAACATGTTCCCTCCCAATTTTGACCACAGATTGACGTGGTCAATTGAAGGTTTTTCACAGAATATGTGGGCAATTGACCTCGCATTTGTGGGGATATAATTCGAGGCTCTCGCGTGTTTTGACGTGGGTGTTGGCTTGGGTCTGGTGTCGCCCGATATTTAGTGTTCTCGATATTATTTTGTACTCGGCCTACCGAATCCGCGGTGACGTCAATTTCCATTTCTTTTGGTTTATTACTCGCGTTATTTGTTTTTATTATTATTATTATTATTATTATTATTATTATTATTATTATTATTATTATTATTATTTCACCCAAGCAAGACAGGACCGCTACTAGTTTGCAGTGGGGTTAACAGTGAGAGAAAAGATAGGATAAAAGGGGGCATTGAGGAAAGGATAAAAGATAAACGAAATTCAGGAAGGTAGAAGATGGTAATTGACGTTGCATTTAAATTTTTAGAGATTGTAGCTCTCAGGGAAGAAAGAAATTCCACAGGCGGTAAGTGCGAGAAAAGAAACTGTTGGAGTAGAAGTGAGGGTTAAACTGAACTATTTCAACAGTAAAAGATGTCAGTGCAGTATCACGTTTAAATTCAAGTGGTCGGGACACAAAAAAAAAAAACCTCGCCAGAGCAGTTGCCATGAAAATATTTGTAAAAAAGACAAAGGGAAGCCAGATCATGTCGGTGAGAAAGTGACTGAAGTCGAGATGCCTAATCAGGACCGATTACGCTGCAGATCGTTCTTTGGATTTTGTCGAGAATCTCGAGAGAATAGCAGAAGCACCCGACCAGATATGGCAACAGTAATGTACGGACGAATAGTAGATTTATAAATGTACAAGATGGATTCAGACGGGAAAAACTTTCCAACACAGAAACCCAACCTTCCTAGCAGTAGATGCAGCTACAGATCCAATATATTCGTTACACTTCATATCAGTTAAAAATTGAGGCTAAGGAGACGTAGTGTGTTGCTATCAAGGAGACTTGCATCAGCCATGCTGATGGCTGGAAGGAAAGTTTCTCTATGGTGGTTAAAGGTAGAGCAGTTTTGTTTTGGAAGCATTAAAATTTACAAGCCATTTTCTGTCCCAGTTAACCACTGATTTGAAATCCGTTTCAAGAGCAGCAGCGGGATTTATTTTGTCAGCCTTAACAGATTTCCTACTGAGATGGTAGTAAATGGTGGTGTCATCTGCATAGATGCCTTCTTGGGAACTGATGACACCAGGGAGATGAATTGATGAAGACCAGAAACAATGTAGAGTCTTGAGGGACACTCGCATCTGTGTGAAAGCTTATGCTGTACGTAGGGCAGGGAGGTGGTCTTTGATAACACTACCGTGTAATATCATAACAGGAGACATACCAAGATCCTGGACGGGAGTATTCTGTTGGGTCAGTAAAGTACATTAGTTTTATTATGACAGTCAACCATAGGTGTCTGTGTTGTCTATGAGTATACGCTTAGCCGTTTTGACGGCCAGTTCTACCCAGTCATTATTTGTCGGTAGTGATCCGACGAAGTACGTTTCCGTATTCCCCAATGCTTAAGGAACGAATCGTGTTCTTGGGACTCAAAAAGGTGGCCTACTGTCGGAAGCAAGTTCTTCAGTGCATCATATGTGTAGAACCAAGTTCTCGGGGTGTCACATACTGCCCTGGCCTTCTTAGATTATATTAGGGTTACTTTCACCTAACCAGTGTATCGATCAGTGTATATAATATAATTTCTACCGTTTATATCGAAAAAGTAAATCACCGTTCGTTGGAATAGGAATTCAGGGTGAGACGGCGGCATCAAGGGCTCCTTAGTGTGTGAAGGGGCGATAGTTACATATCTGGCATTTGGCTCTGGTCTGCTAGCATCCAAACCAGGCCAAAATAGGCGTTGTCTCGCATTTGCTAACATACCATTTACACCCTGGTGTGCAGAATGTAGGGATTCAAGTAGTTCCGCACGAAGTTGTCGTAGTATAAGAATTTGTTTGTCCTTGATCGGTACTCCTTCGGCGCAGTACAGTTCCTCGCGCATGGGCCCAAACTGAGAGATCACTGACGGGAGGTCATGGTACGATTTGGTGAAACCAGTCCGTATATATTCCATCAGAGTCCGACATTCTTCATAAATGGCTCCCATGTGATAGCCCTCAATCTGGAGTCATGGTCGTATGCGGACATGAATACAGACTTGATTGCACTGTCAATTGAATTGACTGCATCAGTTGTAGTCGTCTTGTAGAATGACTGTCTACGCCTCTGTTGTATATGTGCAGATAATATTTGGGGACGGGGTGTGGTGGGTTTCCATCATGGAGGCAGCGTTCAGTTCTTCTAAGTCTCGTGTGTCTGGGGGAGCCGTCTTTTTGGGGTACGACTACCATCCTTGAGTACCAAATTGTAGGAGTGTCCACTGGCACCGATTCAATTATATTCAATGCGACGTCTCGATCGAGGTTTTGTACCACTTTCTTTTTCCAATGGTGATGGACAGAGATCAGTCTGTGGATCGATAATGGCGTCACATCAGAGACGAAGGTAATGTCCAATGAGTTTCTTGACATGGTCTGTAAGGGTTGGTGCGGACGAGTATTAAATGCACTGAACTTGAAATGATCATGTATCCATCGTTCCAGTAGATGCCTCTTGGATTCCGTCGGAAGTTACGGGTTTTCTGTGTGGGCATATGCGCCCTTCGGCGAGTTGAGCTGTGATGTCTGGGCTGGGAAATCAGGTGGCAATAGATGTAAGTCTTTTAGGCTATATTCAGATAATTCTGATAATCACCAGACGTGCTGGTTGATACATACACCACCTGAAGTGTCTCACACTAGCAAATTCTTGTATGCATGAACAACACACCATTCGTATAAAGTTGGTTGTCTATGATGCCACGTATTCGACAACTAGTTAGCACGAGGTACTCGTCTAGATAGCTGAGTAGTATTAATATCACTAGTCCACTTGAACAAATTTGACCCTTGTACCGGCGAACACGAGGATGCGATGACTACCGTGGCTAACTGGACCAGTTTGGGTGCGTCCAAATGAAGCGTGGATTTGTCGCATTATAGTCCCTTCTATTGTTAATGATGACGGTTGATCTGGAACACTTTTAAATCACTTTCCATTCCACGCAAGATGAAACGCAACACCGGGCGGATTTACGGCTCCGTTTTAATCTGCTAGCATATCGGATAGTGCGACTGGGGGAAGCTTTCAGACTAGTGAATGAGAAAGTGAATGAATCAGGCTTTGTCTCGCACCTTGTTGATCTGTTCATGGTTCCAATTTCAAGTTTAGTAGATTTCTGGCAGACGTTTTTTACGCGACCCCTAATCCCGCAGTTTAGCTGCTGGGATATTTCTCCTATTGATTCAACTGCGTGAACTGTCTTCCACAAGGATTCTTAATCGGCAAAGAAACAAGTACATTAGTTTTTCCAGGTTTTTGAAGTGCACGGAATTCGTGGCCAGATATCTGTAGGGAGGACAAGGTTGTCGGGATAACATCATTTATTAACCATTCAGCTGACGAGTCGGTAAAACTTTTGCTCAAGTGTGGTGACGTTGACAGGCGCGGTCAAAACTCAACTTTGGTGCTTTTTGTTGATGAGTTCGGCAATTATCTATCCAGCGATCATGTCGAAACAGTAGTTGACTGGCTGACTGCAGCCATCCGTGTTAGAACAATAAACTGTGAACGAACAAAATTTGGCTTGAACCGTCAGATGAGAAGTCAGCTGCCAGACTCGGGTCGTCTAAAGTTTTGGAGGTGCATCCATATACCATTGCACCATCAACGTAGTTATTCACAAAAGATCAGACTTGAAGGTAGATCATTTGTGCAAAGTAGAAAAACTACCGAAAAGTGAGCCTTGGAGGATGTCTACGTCGATCGCTTGAGACTCGATTAAAGAGTGTGAAATTTCAACATTATTCATGGCTGTGTAACAACCCACGACGATGCATAAAGAAAAATAATATGATGGATATTAGAATCAGGCTTTGTAACGCAAGTTAAATAATTTACTGTATGTTTACATACCGTTCCTTCATTTAAATAGAGGAAATTCTACCTACACTAATCCTGCGTCTCCTCGGATTTTTTCAACCTCTCTACTTAATAGATTTCGAAAAAAAAAAATACTAAATCTCCATTTACTCCAACCTCTGCTTTTATTCGAGACGCGAGGGAAAATTTATCGGCCGTTAAATGCGAAGAAAAGTATCCAAAGTAAAGAAATATCAAAATTCTATGGAAATATCATCTCGGTGAATTTGAACTTTTCTGAAGATATTTCTGTTTGAAAATAGAAATATGCTTTTACTGATTATGATAGAAAAATGGTACATTTTTCTTCTTTTTTAATCAAATCATCCAAAACAAGGCGACTAAAACATAAAGGGCTATCGAGAATGAAAATGAACGAAAATACTTTAGAAGGGAATGTTTACCCACTCCCCCACTAGAGTGAGTTGTGACACAAGGTCAGTTGTTAAAGTGGGGAACACGAGTAAGAACGCTCGGTTCAAAGTTCAAATATTACCCAGCTACCGTTGACGCAGTAACTGGGTAGAAGGGACCAGAAACCCAATCCTAAACAAGAAACAAGCGATAAACCGCTACTCCTGTTGAAAAATCCGGTAAGGAGTGTGTAACGGACGATAGGCGAAACTATCTATTCCTATTGGTTACCTAATACAAGAGAAGGGGTCTTAATAAACGGGGTATCAGAAAATCATTTAAAGCAACAAAAAGTGCGAAATGATTAAACGATGTGGCCTTAATATGACGGGCGGAAAAGTTCCACATACAAAAATAAAAATAAAATTAAATTAATGCCCTTCCCTGCGTATATGAGGCGTCCTGCCATTCGTTTTGCTCGGGTAGGAAAGTCATATGATCGGCTTGTGTGTAAGAGAGAAGTCAGACTTTAAAACGGTTAATATTTTGTTTAATAGTTCTTAATAAAATAAAACTCACATTCATTTTTATTAAGTAGCATTCTCTGTATCCTCATGGTTTTAAAAGCCTTACATTCATATCAGTCGTCACACATCTAATGCAGTACAGGAGTTGGGAGAAATGCTTAATTTCCCCAACACTATATTTTTTAGGCACACAAATGAATGACGAAACTTCCTTTTAGAACAACAACAAAGAATGGTTTATTATATAGTAAACGTACAAGATTGGTAGTATGTAAGTGTCCATGGTGAAGCTAGCAGCAGCGTATTCCACGAAAGCATTCCATGGGGAATCAGTGGCAGCGATGTGAGAGAGGCGTCCGTTACTGCCGCGGGCTCATGGCTCTCTGCTTTCCTCCGTTCTACAAACAGGACTAGGAAAAATAGTTCTAGAGAGGAATCAATGCGCTCCGCCCGTTGATTGGTCAGTGAGTGACCGAATCTCCCGTCGGGGGCACTGATTCGCTAAAGGAAATAGATCTGTGGCTGCGACAGCAGTATACTCTCTATCTTGAGTAACTTTCGAGCCTTAACATTGGTAAAACATAAACTACTTTTTAATAAACTGAATAAAAAATATTTCTGATTTTATCTTTCCTACGAACCGAAGATTTCTTTTTTGTCTTTTGCTTCAACACCTGATTACTTTTTTTCGGTTACCCATTTAGTCTCTGAAGAAGGCTATACATAGAAGAGATTGTACGGAGATTGTCAAAAAGAAAAAAAAAAACTGTAGGAACGGGTCAAACAGTCCGAACAACTCTTGGAATCTGAATTACAATGGACAATGATGTTGACAGTAATTGTAAAAAGCAAATACAAAGTAATCACTCTTTGAACCTGTCATACCGGTTTACCAGTGTAAAACGCTTTATGCTTTAATCATCGGCAAGGTGTCGGGTCTCAGGGTTCAACGGGTTAAATATCGAATGATGAGGTAATTTTCGATTAGAGGGTTAAAGTGTTGTTAAATTAACAAGGCCAGATTGATTGTGCGAAATCGATATTGGACATCGGCCTACGCAACTAAGCTTAGCCCAATACGTAAACAAGTGGTGGGTCAGAAGATATATATATATATATATATATATATATATATATATATATATATATATATATATATATATATTGAAATGAAAACTCAACACATAATTAAACAGTTAGAAACCCAGAATTTATTTCGGCAATTTGAAAAAAATTACAATTGCTTCCTTCAGACCGTTGAAAAATAAATAAAAGAATGTTAATTTCACTCACAATATTATAAACAATAGTTAAAAAAAAGTTGTATTATTTAAACAGTAATTAAATTAAGAATAAATACATCAAATGACACATACCACATTGCTCGGGATAATATCTCTATTTTTACCTAATTAATATTTTAAGAGAGTTAAGATGACGAGCAATTAACACGTACCCTTGACAAATGTCAAGCGATCGTTATTATTATTGTCTCTATCTTTCTCTCTCACCTCTCACCTCCTTCTTCTTCATCGTTCACCACTCACCCCCTGCCTTTTCACCATTCACCGTGAGCGATAACTTCAAAGGCACTCTTTCTCAAAGATAACGCTCAAGCATACACACACACATACGTTCCTGCCTACGTACACATAAACTCACTCATGCAAGGACTACTGCTAACTCTGTTGATTCCATTAGCCTCTTAATACTGTTTCTCTTGGGACGTTTAATTTCTACCAATTGATGTTATTCTTTTATATCAATAAGTTTCTATTCAAACATGCAAAAGGTATACTTTCATTCTTCCATAAATCCACACTTTCCAATTTCTAACATGCTGATAACCTTCTGATGATAGCGAATAATCTTAAGTTGTAGGGAGTTCGGTTATGTATGGCACATGGCCAGTTTAATAAATATTAACCATCTCCCTACATCTTCAAATAACTGGTTTTCAAATTTCAAATTAAAATATTCAAAAGCTAATATATATATATATATATACTAGCAGTATAGCCTGGCGTTGCTCGGGTGTAATGAAAGCTTTAAAACTAATCCATGATCCTGGAGCTCAGACTCTTTGGACGTTGGCACGAAAGACTAAAAAGCAATAGTTGTTTCCAGTTAAAGCGAAACAGTAGACTGAAAGAAAAATGAATGTAAGTCAAATTTTGATTTCCTGGTATCGATATCAAATTTTCTGCACTATTGTAATAAATGCAACCTTGAAACTTCTGAATATCGTTTCTTATGTCTTTGCCTATGAGTGTATCAAATTTGATTAAAATCGGACCACTCCTTCTATAACCCGATGTTTTCGATTATCGATTTTCGAAATTTATCGGGGGTACCGCGACACAAAACCTAGCTAAGAACATTCGTAGAAACTTATAATATAACTATGTAAATTTTCAAGAAAATCGGTTCAGCCGTTTCGGAGTCTATAGGTAACGGATACACACACAGACAAAGTTTAATTTATAAATAAGTTTATATATATATATATATATATATATATATAGAGAGAGAGAGAGAGAGAGAGAAAGAGAGAAAGAAATATAAAAAATATTTTAAAATTTACATATTACCTGGGTTTGGGTGTTGATCACAGATGCTGATAGAAAATTTGACATTTCACCCCAACACCAAGCAAACCATATCTTTTGCATACATGATTAATTATTTTGTTTTGTGTGAATGCATGTGACA
Source organism: Ascarosepion bandense (assembly GCA_037127315.1). Lineage (NCBI taxonomy): Eukaryota > Metazoa > Mollusca > Cephalopoda > Sepiida > Sepiidae > Ascarosepion > Ascarosepion bandense. The sequence continues at coordinate 443,063 of JBBBDQ010000478.1, forward strand.
TACAAATGAGGTAAACATTGATTAAAGGCAGAGATAGAGAGAGAGAGAGAGAGAGAGAGAGAACCAGTGTGGAGAATGCTATGTTTTCCTTATTTTGAATATATATATATATATATATATATATATATACTAGTATAAAAGCAAGAATGAAAATACTGCCGTCTGGGTTACAGAAAGACTGCTATATTTGTTGCAATATTTGCTATTAAATTTTAGAGAAATGAATATTCTTTCTCAACGTTTTTTATAACAACACGTTTCTTACTTTTTTAATATTATCAAATATGGAAGAAAACTTGTCCTCGGAGTTTGAAATTCCTTTCATTCAAGTTGCCCCAGTCACCCAGGAATGTTAAGGAAGGTGACAAGAAACGCTGAATTGTATAAACTGTCTGTAACTTGCACATTTTATTCATTTGTTATTTTTTGCATTCAACCAGGTTTTCTAAAGACAAAAAAGGGACAAGAATAGTTCGAATCTCACTGGATAGCTTATCCTACATTTCCGACTCTGCAGCAGATTGGCGGCTTTAGTTTGACAAAAAGAAAAGTAAAGAAAATGTTACATTAAAGATAAAATAAAAATAGTTAATTCCACCCATTTTCGATACCTACATTTTAAAGTGAATTTTAAATGAAAAAGCTTTCTTGAAGCTTTATTTTAGCTTTAATTGAAAGCTAAATAATTAAATTTACTATTTTCAGTAAGAAAATACTCTGTTGTATTTCAGATAGATATAATATTGATTGGCATCTAAATTTTTAAGAGTTTCATTTTAACGGCAATTTTTCAAATTTTGATAGGTTTATAAACAAAAGTTAATTCAGTTTGAAAAATCTTGCAAAAATAAAATATACATCCGTAAAACGTTGTTTAAGGAAAATTAGCAAATTTAAAGTTAAGTTAATCTGATTTGAAACAAGTATTACTTGCTTATAGCATGAAATTTAGAATAAAAGTATTTCATAATCACGGAACTCTCATCTTTCTAACGTGTGTAGTGATTCATGACAGCCAGATGCGCTGATAAGCTAAGTATGACTGACCAGAATTAACATAAATTTTTAGAACCTAACTGAAAGTTTCGTTTCTGGTTTTTAACTGCTTGGTAGTTTTAAAAAATGAATATAATATTTTCAGCAATTATCTATTATTTTATTGAATTTTAGTTACTTTATCTTTATAGCCTTACATTTAAGGATGCTGAAAATAAAATTTAAAATATAAAATTTTCTTAAATTGATTTAAATATGTAATAACTGACATAATAATGAAATCAAATACCATGATAGCGGTAACTAACTTAATAATTTATGAAATGTTATGGTATTTTATTTATTATTTATTAATATATTTTAATATCTTATTTTTCATACTATTCTTTATTATAAATAATTGTTATCATGAAGGTTACAACATAGTAAAATTATTTTTTATATAGTACTTTACATTTTAATTACATAATTGTTTACACTTATTATTTCATTTAATCATTATCCAATACCCTAAACAATACCCTAAACAATACCCTAAATAATACCCTAAACAATATATAAAAAGTGCTGCTATGTGCAACAGAGAAAATACTTTTTGGGACATTTTGTGAGCCTGTAAAATGGCCGTTTTTATTTCTTCTTCCCTCTTCAATCGTCCTCATTGTCGAACTGAATCTCCAAATACAGTTCCTGCATAACACAGCAAGCACCAACTTCGTATTTGTTCAATTGATAGTTGTCAACTATATCATTGAGATGGGAAATCCTATAAAATGGATTTACAAAACTCATGATGTGGCCAACATAATCACGGTTTGAACTAGGTACCTCCACTAATTCGCTGAAAAAAAAAAACAACAAAAAAACAGTACAGTATGAAGAAAAGGGCCCCAAACTTAATAAAAACAAAGTTTTTCTATTAAAATGATTATGTTATTATTAAAAAGAAATATGAAAGAAATTTTTCATTATTTAAAAAAAAAATTATTCTTTTATTACACTTCTTTTTTTCTTTTTTTTTTTTCGTCAGCGGGTAACCAAATTGTTACCAGAGTTTACTTTAGATAATCTAATATTAAACAACTCATTTTTTCCCGGTAAAAAACACAATAATTTGGAAATTCTTGCAAAAAGCAAATAATTGTCAGATTTTAATGAAACCTTCAGGACTTATATACAAATGAATTAAATTATTTTTTAAATTGTTATTTTTATAAAATCTTGTAAAAATATTTTTCCATTTTTTTACCCCTCCTTTACGTAAATTCATGAAATTACAAGAAATTTTTGTCTCAAAAATTTGTTTTATTAGGTAAACGCAGGACTTCTTGGGGAATGAAAATCATCTATTTTTAATTTTTTAAAATTATTTATTTATTTATTTATTTGATGTCTCTCTCTTTGTTTTTTCAAACAGTTAGTCTTTCTTCCGGAAATTTGCTCCAAATAGTAAAATAAAAATGCAATAAAACTATGACATTATTTAATTTGATAAGATTTTAATTGCTTTAAAACTGTATATATATAATGTACACACGAATTACAAAAGTGAAATGAAAGAATTGAACACTGCCGAAAAAGTTTATATAAGGAAATTTTTTTCCTGTTAGGGGAACAAACCATGAAACATGTGAACTTTTAATGATATGCCATTTATGATATTCCATACAAAAATAAAAATAAAAAAAACAACATCCCTACACACAAAAATTGTTTTTGAATTATTTTTAAAAACCTTGGTGCGTGAAGGTTTGTATTAGCCTTTTCAATTAGTAAATATAGTGTTCACATATTAACTTAATAACCTAATACGGACAGTGATTGGAAGAAATTGTAAAAAAACATTTAAAACTTTATAATTTATTATAATTTAAAAAAATGAAAGCAGTTCTTGCAAAAATTCATTATTTATCGAAAGATTTTCTTTCTTCAGACCATAATATCCTTAATGTATATATTTTTAAAAAAGCAATTAAAAGCTTACCTTATTTTTAAAAAATGGCATAGTTTATTGCATTTTTTTATTTCACTATTCGGAGTAGATTTTAGGAAAAGTAGCAACTGTTTGAAAAAAAGAAAGTGATTTACATTACCCAAGAGTTCTGTAATTGATTAATGTGTGGACAGTAGTCAATTTCTAGAAATTTCAAGATATTAATTGGAGCGGGAGCGGGGGGAGGTAACAGTTGTAAAAATATTTTTTTACCGAGATTTTATAAAAATAACAATTTTAAAACTAATTTCAGACATTTGTGAATAAGTTTTGAAAGTTTCATCAAAATCCGACTATTATTTGATTTTTGCAAGATGTTCAAAATAAATGTTTTTCACTGGAAAAAAAAACGAGATTCGTCAGCAACCTAGACATATTAGGAAAAGACATTAGAGAAATCAAGAACCTCTACTGGCAGCAAATCGCATGCATACGGACAGGAAACAAGTTCAGCAGATATACAAAGATAGAAAGGGTAGTAAGACAAGAATGTGTCTTTTCACCTGATTTATTCAACTTGTACAGCGAGACTATTTTGAGGACCCTAGAAGTCATGCCAGGTTTTATCATCGGCAGCCACAATCTGAACAATATAAAATATGCAGATGATACAGTGCTGTTAGCATACATGAAAAGGAAACTACAAGACCTCCTACAGAAGGTAGCTGAAGAAAGTGGAAAGAAAGGACTACAAATAAACTAGAGAAAAACTTAATGCATAGTCATTAGTAAAATGAAGAGCCCAAAATGCCAACTGCAGGCAGGAGATATTAAATCAAGTAGAGACAGAAATTTAAATACCTGGGAAGACGGAAAGTGCGACACTGAGATCTGAAGGTGAGTCGGCATGGCCAAGGATGTCTTCCAGAAGCTGAGTAGAGTATTGAAAGACAGAAAAAATTTGCTAGAAAAACAATACTAGATTGGTCTGTTCTTCAATATGGCAGTGAATGCTGGAGAATTTCATCAAAGATAAAGGAGAGACTCGAAGCAGCCGAAAAGTGGTTCTACAGAAGGATGCTGCGGATACCATGGACCGAGCACGTCAGCAATGATGAGGTTTTGGAGAGGATGGAAACGAAAAGGAAACTAATACTGAACATCAGGAAACATTGAGGAAAGGTGAGTTTGAGAATCTGTTACTTACAGGTCAGATAGAGAAAAATAGAGACAGGGGAAATCAGCGCGGAATATACTTGTCAGGCTAGAGCAAGTGGATGCAGAGTGGGGTTTGGGCAGGGTAACAGGAAAAGGCGTGCTAAGAGCCACTAGGAATAGGACATGTGGAAGGCCATGATCGTCTATGTCCTGAAAGGATGCAGCACAAAGAAGAAGAAGAAGAAGAAGAAGAAGAAGAAGAAGAAGAAGAAGAATACATTTCCCATAGTAAACTCTGGTCACTCGCTGATGAAGAAAAAACAAAATGTTATTTCGAACGTGTTAGAAAGGATTCAAAATTTAAAAAAAATAAAAAATATTTAATCTTTCCTCCTAATAGTAACATAAACATTTTGACGATAAAATTTTCTTTTTATGAAGTTTGAGTCTTTAAACATCGTGCTATGCTGTTTTTTTTTCGGTGAATGAGTGGTGATACCTAAATAAAAATAAAGATAACATGTAAATACTAGTGAAAATTAATGAAAACAGATCAATATTGAAAGATCTATTTACCTAAACGAAACGTAGTGAGAAAAAAAAACTGTCATAAAGTAGATTGTTTCTATTTGAAAGTTTACATTAATAATGCGTATCAGTCAATTAATTGCCATACGTGATACATGTCTCGGTCGATCTCAAAAAAAGACATGACTGACTAGGCAGAAGGTTTTTTCTCGCGGTAGGTTGCTATTTCTTTCTGCGATAGATCGGTTGCCAACCAAGGCTATAGAACCCAATCTACCCTGCTATTCAACCGCTTGTATACAAACAGGTGACAAATTCAGCAGATATACAAAGATAGAAAGGGGTGTAAGACAAGGATGTGTCTTTTCATCAGATCTGTTCAACTTGTACAGCGAGAATATTTTGAGGACCCTAGAAGTTATGCCTGGATTTGTCATCAGAGGTCACAATTTAAACAACATAAGGTATGCAGATGATACAGTGATGATAGCAGCCACGGAAAGGAAATTACAAGACCTACAGAAGGTAGCTGAAGAGAGTGACAAGAAAGGACGACAAATAAACTGCAAAAAAAAAAAACCGAATGCATGGTCATCAGTAAAAAGGGCAGTCCACTACGCCAAATACCGGTCGGAGATACTAGAATCATTGCAGGTACAAAAATTTTAATACCTGGGATGTGTTATAACAGAAGATGGAAAGTGCGACACAGAGATCCGAAAGCGAATTGGCATGGCGAAGGAAGCATTCCAGAAGTTGAGTAAAGTATTAAGAAACAGGATAATTTCACTAAAAACAAAGAAGAGAGTACTGGATTGCTATCTGTTGTCAGTTCTTCAATATGGCAGTGAATGCTGGACAATATCATCAAAGACGAAGGAAAAACTTGAAGCAGAAGGATGCTGCGAATATCATGGATCGAGCATGTGAGCAATGATGAGGTATTGGAAAGGGTGCAAACGAAAAGGAAATTAATACTGAGCATCAGGAAGAAACAGCTGAAGTTCCTGGGACATGCAATGAGGAAGGAGGGCTTGGAGAACCTGATACTAACAGGTCAGATAGAGGGAAAAAGAGACAGGAGAAAGCAACGGATAACATATTTGAAGGACCTAATCAGGTGGATGATGGAATGAGGGTTGCATGGTGCAACAGGAGAAGGCGTGCTAAGAGCCACCAGGGATAAGAAGACATGGAAAGCCATGATCGCCTACGTCCTGAAGGGACAGGGTACATAGAAGAAGAAGAAGAAGAAGAAGAAGAAGAAGATTCAGCTCATAGATGGAGGGAAAAGAGATGAATCAATACCTTTCCGAAGGTTATTTGTGCGTAAGTGAATAAAAAAAAATTCGATTGCGTATAATAATGCTTATACCTTTCGAATTTTCTTGTTGGGGGAGTGGGGCTCCGTAATATGTTACTGGTGCACAATCTAATTTAGGTAGATGAGATTACAAGTTTTTCCGGGTGTTGTTCGGTATAAGACAATCTTGAAACTAAATACTTAAAAAAAAAGTAACACGATAATGTTTATGCAATGCATAAAAATTAAGCGAATTTAGAATTAAACGCATGGCATGGATTTTTTAGATCAGCCATCCGACTGTGCATAGAATACTGTTGTTATATCTGGTCAGGTGCCCCTGCTGTTCATCTCAGTGTTCTCGACAGGCTCCAAAGGAGAATCTGTAATGTGATTGTTCCCGACCTGGCAGCTCGACTCCAGCCACTTTCTCACTGGCGAGATGTGGCTTCTTTCTGTCTCTTCTACAAATATTTTTATGGCTTCTGCTCCGACGAACTTAGGTCACTAGTACCTACTCCTCAAGAATTTACTCGTGCAACCCGAATGGCAACAAAGTCCCACCCATTTACAACCAAATGCAGCCGACAATTCTACTTCTTCGGCTTCTTTTCTTGCACTTCCCACCTGTGGAACTCCCTTCAGTATACTAGCTTTCCTGACGGCTACTACCTCCAGGAATTTAAATGCAATGTCAATTTCCATCTCTTATCCACTTGACTCCAGTCTTTTCTATATCACCTCGTATATATTGTTCTTTTCCTTTCTCTTTACCTTCGCAACTGTCTTCAAACCTGTGTTCCCATATTTCTCTTGCCCTTTCTCTGACACCTTCTGTAACTGGTTCGTCTTTCTCTTCACTCTTCTCCTGCCTAAACATTTACTCTCTTATGAAGCCCCCTGCGCATCAGTGGCGGTATTGCCTTGCTTGGGATGAAACGATTAAATAAAAAAAACAATTTGATGTTTCTACACATTGTGGTGTGTTCAATAAAAATCTTGAGAAAAAGGGAAAAGTAGTTACATAACTTTGTTGAAGAATCTACATCGACGAAGCGGGAAATGTCGATTCAATTGAGGAGTGATCCATATCGGAGTTCAAACAAAACGGAAGCCTCCTTCTAACTCCTTGCTTTGTTATATTTCGTATTTATAATTTTCAGCTAGCATGTGTTGGCTCAAAATATGAAAACCATAAAAGATGTGAGGGAAGCGCTGTCAAAGGTCGAATCATAATATCAATTTTGTTTTCTGAATCTTTCAAAAAGCTGCCGAAATTGCCAGTCGGAGCCTTTGTGTAGATGTCTGGTTTTGATCATTCGACCTCTGACAGTAATTTTCGGTCGACCCGACACTCTCCTGATACCTGATTGATTGTACATATTTTTTTTTTTTGTTTGTTTGTTTAATTCTGCAATCATTTTTAGTGTCGTGGTGTACACACACAGTAACACAAATGAACTAGGCTAGACACCCTAAATAAAGAACTCCAGGTGAATTAAAAAAAGACCCATTGGAATTTTTATCATTGTGTCTAAATATGTGAGTGACTTTTAGAACGAGTGCATGAAATCCCACAGTATTTTTCGTCCAGTCAACTGTTATTTCTGTCATGATTAACACTAGTTTTGTTTAGTTGGGTAGATGCTTTTTACCATGAATACTAGGGAATTATTTTGTTTATATGAAAAAACATGTCCATATGGGATTAGGTAAGAATTCCTAGAGCGAATGCGACATTATGGTATTTTTTGTAAGGTAGAGTTGTGTGGAGGAGTTGTTTTGGTGAAAAGAACAATATACGAACGATTGGGTTAGTGATAGAGGCTAGCTAAGTTATAGATAGGGACAAGTGAAGACCAGCCTCCCACCAGTTTGATGTTGCCTTTGTGGTGCGTTTGTACATAGTACAATAAGCATATTGGAGTTAATGTTGTTTTCTCTGGGTGACAAGCATTCGACCAAAAAAGGACTTCTTTTGATTTTGGCGGACGGAGGACAATTTTAAAGTTTTTATTTCTAAAATTTGTTTCAATTTTCTTTCGTTGAATACATTGTTTTCAGTTTTATTTTTCAGCTTCAACCGAAATTGTTTTATTTATTATTATTTTACAGTAGCGTTTGTTTTAATTTTTGTATTCTTTCGTTGTTTATTGCCGCGTCGAAATTGTTTCGTTTTTTTTTTTTTTTTTTTTTTTGCCTTTATAATTAATTTATTGCTAATTTTTTGTCTTCATATTTATTGTTAATTTTAATTTTTATATTTTATTTTGCCTTTTATTTTTGTTTCGATTTGTTTTATTTCTTTTGTAACTGTCACTTTGGTTGAAATCAGTTTTAGGCCTTTAAGGATACAAAAACAGTTTTAAAAAAATACAAGATGGCCGACCAAAGTCGGTCGGCCATCTTGTATTTTTCATAAAAAAAAATTATTTGGGCCAATGATTAAAGCAATTCTACCACACAAAAATAACGAGGCTGTTACCCGCCAAACGACCACAGAATCTTCCAAAGGTAGATATTATAAGATGATTTATCGGCCCCTTCTGTAGAGGAAAATAAAAATAAAAACGAGAAAGACACGAATACTAATATGGTGGCTGATGAATCACCCTCTCTCTCTCTCTCTCTCTCTATATATATATATATATATGTCAGTGTGACAAAGTTTGTCTAGTGAGCCAAAAAGTATGCTCATCTGATTAACGATGGCGGGCTTTTGGTAGACCCCGATGCACAAGAGTGAGTTGCGAAAAGAACAGTGTCAATCTTTGTACTCGATACGATAACGCGAAAAATTTGTCGGTGCACAAAAGATACAGTGATGAAATCACTGATTTCCTTGTGGGTTAAATCTCAACAAATAATAAAAGGATCAGATTAATTAATGTGGGACATACTGTTGCCCACGTCGGAGGACTATGCGGATATGGCATCTCGTGATTTAATTACAAAAGATTATATTATATGCACGGAATACCGAGGACGGCGTTGGAGTAAGGTGACGTTCTACGAGATTCCTAACTCGAAGAGCACTTAGAGGGCATATCTAAGTTAGTGTTAACACTAGAATATGAGGTGGGTGAATAGGGTTAGAGTTGATGTTAGATCGTAAAGTCTTCACTTCAACAACTTGGAAATAGGTAGGAAGAATTATGCAGTCATGGTGATGTCCAGAGAAGAAGGCTTCTTGGAAGATTGGGCAAGGACAGACGATTGTGATGCACAGGGCGTGGGTAACTTTTTAAGTGGGGAATAGATATTCAAAAAGGTTGAGCTCAGTGAACTAGTTACTGGAGGAGAGTCAGATATTTGCTTGTGTGATAGGGAAGACGGAGCAAAGGCTGAGTAGTGTGACACTCCCGACTGGCCCAGACTTTCGTTGGGGCAGGGAATTGTGACCGAGCACTTTGTTGGCAACTTTTTTAGGGTGGTCATTTTGGGAGGGGTTAGGTCCAGTGACTTAGTCACTGGAGTAGGAGCTGACATTTTCTTATGGTTTGGGAAAGATGAAACAGAAGCTGAAGGATCGGGTACCCCCACTAGCCCAGTATGCCTTTTTTTTATTATTTTTTATTATCCCAAATTTCTCATACTCCGGGTAATATTTTTGCTGAGTTTATGTAATTATTCAACGTAGCTAGCCCGAGCCATGAGAATGGGACTGTCAGTACTTTTGTCCAAGTGAAGACCAGTCTACGCATCCCCATGTTGCCCTTGTGAGGCATTTGCACAACAAATATTATACCGTTGGAGTCAGTCAGGAGTATTTCTAACAGACGTCACGGCATGTAGCTTAAGCACAATTTATAAATGATAGCGGCTCATAACAAAGATTTAATATTTTAAACTCCTATATTTATCTCTGTCTAGTCTTTACCGATTAATTTAAGCATTCATTGAATTTTAATTCTGCGTAGGCGTCAAATTGGTGACGAGAGAAAGCTACAATTTAGGCGAGGAGAAAATCACAAATACAATTCTGACTCGGAAAAGTTCTATTTTTAATTTACACAAAAGTAAACAAATACTCTATTCTATAAAAAACGTAATGTAAACTTCGTATATTTTATGATAAAATAGTTACGTAGTTTGATCTATTCTTCTTAGTAAATAATTCTGTTAAAACTAAAAGGAAGCCTTACTCCGTACTAGGCACTATTAAAATAGAAATAATTTTGGGGATCGGTTTCACTTCACTTTTCGATTTTATTTGTATCTTTTAATTTGGGGGTGTTTTGAAGATGTTATTTCAGTTAAAAAAAAGTATTTATTCAATATCAAGTTTGAATATACAGAAATTTCTTCCCAAGAATAATTTATTAAAAAACTCAAAAGGCAATTTATTCTCTAATTATTGGTGCTTAATTGTTTTCTTTCAGATTGGACAGCAAAAAATACACTGAATATTTATTTTTAAAAATTTACTTAGTTTTTTAGTGCAATTTAAAATTTTTTAGACATGTTTGTAGAAAAGAAAAATTTAAAGTTTAATTTTTAATTAAAGCTTAAATTTAAACCTTAATTTTTTATTTTAACCACTGTTATATTATTTTTTGTATAGATGTTGAAATAGGAACTCATTCTGAATTACCGACTTTGACTATTCTTCCTTATCGAAAGAATAACTTTTGAATTCAAAAATCAAAATCATTAAAAAAAACCATTCAGTGCAAATAAATAAACATGTGAGAAAAATGAAAGTAATTCAGAGGTATAATTTTAGTTTTGAATTTTTTTTTTTTTTTTTTTTTACTTCTTATGTAGTATAAAAATAAAATTATTTATATTATACTAAATTTCATAAAAGCGTAAAATTATATTCTATTAGTTACATAAACGATATGTGTGTGTGTTGTTTGGTAATACTTTTTTTTTTTTCGCGCGCTTTTGAAGTCGGAGATGAAATTAGAAAATTACTGGTACTTATCGTATTATGGCATCACAATATGAACGTGATTTTCATTGAGTTTTCAAGCAAAAAGTAAGCATTGCTTTTCGTGTCCAGTTAATATTTCTAGGACAAATAATGGCAATAAATGGGTTTTTAAGATTTTTTTTTATCTGTTTCTTACATTTATCGTCCAAAATGAATGGGTCGATCAGTGACAAGTAAAAATTAAAACATTAAGTCAGTTAAGTGAAGTGCCATATGTGATACACGCTTTGGGCGATCATGTCTCGAAAGAGACATGACTAACTGGGCAGAAGATTATCCCGCAGTAGGTTGCCATTGCTTTATAGAACCCAGTCTGGCATATTATTTAACCCATAACTGGAGGGATGAGACGGATTAATACATTTCCCAAGGGTATTTTTGCGTAAGTGAATGAAAGAAATTCAACTGGAATTCGAACTCGGCTCCCCGATTTGTCGTTCCGAATTGATATTCACTGCACCACAATGCACATTATTATTATTATTATTTTTTTTTTTTTTGTTGTTGTTGTTGGTGGTGGTGGTTTTTTTTACGGAAATTTATTTTTTCTCTTAATGTGGATTAGCATTAATTTAATCTTTCCAATAAAACCAAAACTTAACTTCAAAGATATTCAAATTATTTAAAAGTCGTTTTTAGGAAATCAGACGCACTCAACTAACATCAATAAGCAAATGTTTCACATTTGAAGGAAAATCTCATTAATAACTAGTGGAGAAAATCAGGTTACGAGTCATATATTGCTTTTTTAGTTTTCTTGTTTTGGGGGATATTATACTTTAAAGATTATTTTTTAAGGCATCATTCTTTCTTCAATGTGACAACAAAGTATGTTCAGAGATAAAAACAAGCATTATATAACCAATTGCGAAATTAAATATTAGTAGTTTTTTTGTTTTTTTTACAGTCCGACTAGATTAAATGTTGATTATAAAAGTCAGATTTAATTTATAATAAAAAAAAAGAAATTTGATAGTGTTGCTTGTTTTTTTTTGGTTTGTTTTTGTTTTCCTTTTCTTTTCTTTTTTTTTTTTTTTCCTGAAACTGACAATACATATGTATTACAGAGTGTATCAAAATACTTTACAATCTTTGGGGACAAGTTCACCACACTAAAACAAGGACAAAAATCCATATGTTCACACATCCTTCATTTTTTAGTTAAGTTTAAAGAAAGTTTACGGTGGATAGCGTTGTGTGACCATGTAGACTAGATTACATTTGTCATTCGTGATACTTCTATATTAGTAAAAAATTATATTTTCCAAAGCAAAATAACTTGATAGCATTACAGGCAATGGTCATAACAGCCTAACTGTATAAAACCATCACCATATGCTTGGTTTACATTCCTCCTCATGATCCTATAGCTTGAACTAAATTAGATAAACTACTTAAACAGCTCACAAAACCATTTATTTTAATGAGAGATTTTAATAGTCATAACATCATATGGGGTTGCAAAAATATTGACCAAAAGGGAAGATCAATGGAAGATTTTATCAATAGCAATAATAAATGTCTATACATCAACAAGTCATATACATATCTCCATCCATCAAACAGTACATATACAGCAATAGATGTAACCTTAAGAGATCCTGCAATATATTTAGACTTATAGGGTTTATGGGAAATGCTTAATTTCCCCAACACTATATTTTTTAGGCACACAAATGAATGACGAAACTTGCTTTCTTTCAAAGAATGGTTTATTACACAGTAAACGTACAAGATTGGTAGTATGTAAGTGTGCATGGTGAAGCTAGCAGCAGCGTCTTCCGCGAAAGCATTCCATGGGGAATCAGTGGCAGCGATGTGAGAGAGGCGTCCGTTACTGCCGCGGGCTCATGGCTCTCTGCCTTTCCTCCGTTCTACCAAGGGACTAGGAAAAATAGTTCTAGAGAGGAATCAATGCGCTCCGCCCGTTGATTGGTCAGTGAGTGACCGAATCTCCCGTCGGGGGCACTGATTCGCGAAAGGAAATAGATCTGTGGCTGCTACAGACTATAGCTGGAAAGTACATTATGATACATGTAGTAGGGATTACTTCCCAGTTGTGTTGGAAAACTCTGGATCTTTACCAGATGAAAGAATACCATATTGGAAATTTAAGAAAGCCAGCTATAAAGCATTTAAAAAGCATGTGCCCTGAAACTTACGCCAGAAGCCAATGTAGACAATGCAGTGCACATCACTTATTTTCCAAAAACACTTTTTAGTATTGTAAAACAATATGTACCAAAATTTAAATTTGTTAACCCTCTAGGGCCATTCGTATCATATTTGATACAGTATAAAAACAAGCCCTGAAAGAAATATTTTCCTGAAAGATTTTTTAAGAGAAATATTTTATAAATTTCAAATGAAAGCAGTACTGACTGCTCAGTCAATGAATACCAAATGTTTCCTTATAGGGAAATACCAAATGTTTCCTTATAGGGAAATACTGTATCAAATATGATACGAATGGCCCTAGAGGGTTAATTAGTAATTCGTGGGGGATCTGTTTATTACTTCATAACAATATAGAACTGATCCCCCACTTTATGACAAGTAGAAGCCTTAATCATATTATATTATTAACCCTCTAGGGCCATTCGTATCATATTGGATACAGTATGAAAACAAGCCTTGAAAGAAATATTTTCCTGAAAAATTTTTTAAGAGAAATATTTTATAAATTTCAAATGAAAGCAGTACTGACTGCTCAGTCAATGAATACCAAATGTTTCCTTATAGGGAAATACTGTATCAAATATGATACGAATGGCCCTAGAGGGTTAAATATAACAGACCTTTGTTTAACGATAAATGTAAAAAAGTGATTAGATTGCGTCGTGCGGCTCTAAGTAAGTTCAAATTACACCCAACCCCCCAAAATCTGAATATCCACAAAATAATTAGAGCTAAAGCACGCAGAATAATTAAAGAATCCAATTGTGTCCAATATTAATTCTAAAAAAGTAAGAAATACGATTCGTAAAATCGCTAGGAAAAATAAAAGTACTCCATTGAGACATTTAAGTCAAAGCAATATCAAAGTAATTAACAAAGAAGACATTGCCAATTTATTAACACAAAACTTCTCTAAAAGTTCTTTCTCAAATAATACTAGTAAACTAATTCAGAATATCAAAATAAATAAAGAGAACAAATTAAATTTCTACTCAAACAATAAAGAAATTTACAACCAGATTCTTACTTTGCCAGAATTATTTGGATCTATAAAAAAATCACACAAATCAGCAGTTGTCCCAGACGAAATTCACAATGAATTTCTAAAAAACCTACCAAATATTTCCTTTAATTACCTCCTCAAGATGTTCAACAATATATGGGTCAGTGATAACACTCCCAGTCTCTGAAAACAAGCTACCATAATTTCAATCCACAAACCTGAAAATGGCTTAGAAAACTCCTCAAACTATTGTCCAATCGCACTTCCGAGTTGTAAACGTTTGAAAGAATTGTTAATAGACTTTTAGGTACCACCACCTTTTCATGATAATTTGCGATATCTAAGTTTTATAATGAATTTTGATAAATAAAACAGTTTCTTGAAGCTTTTATTTTAGCTTTAATTGAAAACTAAATGATTAATTTTACTATTTTCAGTAAGCAACATACTCTGGTGTGTTTCAAACAGAAATTATATTTACTGAAAGCTAAAATTTAAAAATTTTCGGACATTTTTGAGCGATCGACAAATTTGTGAACAAAAGTTAATTCTCGGTTTTCAAAATCTTGCAAAAATAAAATATAGATCTGTAACATGTTATTTTTGAAAAATTAGCAAAGGTAAAGTTAAATTAATATGATTTACACAAGTATTACTTCTTTATAACATGAAATTTAGAATTACTTAACCCCGGAGCGTTGATTTTTCTGACCTTTGAAGTGATTGATGTGTGATGACAGCCAGTTTTGTAGATAAGTTAAGTATAGCTGACCATAATTTTTCAATTTTTTTCCTATAAGGGGAACAAACCGTGAAACACATGACCTTTTAATATATCACAGAAAATGCCATACTTAAAAAAACTACAAATACACAAAAATACAAATTCAAAATTACTTTAAAGATTGGTTGGCTCGATCATTTGTATAAAACTTTTTAATTTTCGATTAGTAAATATAGTCTTCATTTAATAACTTAATGACAAGGTTTTGAAGAATTTTAAAAATATTTTTGAAACTTTATAAATTATTATAATTAAAAAATGAAAGCAATTCATTATTCATCGAAAATGTTTTTCTTCAGACTATATATATATATATATATATATAAGATTAAAAGCTTATCTAATTAAATAATGTCATAACTTTATTGATATTTTGATTTTACTATTCGGAACAGATTTTCAGAAAAATGGCTAACAGTTTGAAAAAAAAAAACGAGAAATAGATGTTTTTACATCTCCAAGAAGTCCTGCATTTAACTAATTTTTTGAAATAAAATTTAATTTCTTGAAATTTCATGAATTTAGGTGGAAGTGGGGAGTGAGCAGATGCAAAAATGTATTTTTTACCAAGATTTTCTAAAAATAATAATTTAAAAAATAATTTAATTCATTTATATATAAGTCCTAAAAGTTTCAGTAAAATCCGACAATTATTCGATTTTTGCAAGAACTTTCAAATTAATGGCTTTTTCACTGGAAAAAAATGTGCTGTTTAATATTACATTATCCATAGTAAACTCTTGTAACGATATGGTTACCCGTTGACAAAAAACAAAACAAGATTTTTTGCCAAAATTTTGCCCATATTAAAAAGGATTAAAATGTTTTAAAAAATAATGAAAATTTACTTTGATCTTTTCTCTTCTTAATAATAACATAAACATTTTTACATAAACTTCGTTTTTATTAAGTGTTGGTCTTTTTTTCTTCATACCATACTGATTTTCAGTGAATTAGTCGAGGTACCTATAAGGTTTATATAGTTTCTTGAAGTTGATAATAAAATTACAAATTTTCAATCTGGCTTCAGAAAGAACAAAAGCATAATTGATCACCTGGTTTGACTGGAACTTTTATCAGAAATTCTTTCATTAAAAAAGGAACATTTAAAGACAGTTTTCTTTGACTTAGAAAAAGCTTATGATATTTCATGGATATATGGTATCATGAAAGACTTAAATAAAATGGGTCTTAAAGAAAGATTAAGAAAACTTTTCAATAACATCTTAACAGAACAGACCTCTCAAGAATGTGCGTATCAGTACCACATTCACAGGCTTAAAAGAGCAAGAAATGGGTGTCCATCAAGAAAGCATGTTATCAACAACACTCTTCTCTTCAACATCAATATATGGAAATAATTAAATGCTTGAACACTGGAGTTAACTGTTCACTCTCTATGTAGATGACTTTTTATTATGTTACAGATAGAAAAATACATTTCTATTCTCCTAAATACGTGGACACTATTGGAGTAGAGTAGAGTAGAGTGATTGTACTGACTAATAGTTATCACTCCTTGACTTTCTCACTGCCTACGGGCAGGTGGAACCCAGATGGGGCTTCGCCAACGAGTAGAGCCTCGTCTGGGAAAAATCGACAATAGCCCTGACCCGGCCTTGTGCATGTTCAAAGGGGTATTTTTAGCCGAGCTTAAGGGCTCGGAGATGTCACTCTAAAAATGGCCTTGTGAGAAGGCAGATAAATACAAAGTGATTATACTGACTAACAGTTCACTAGCAGTGTGTCTACTTCTCACAGCGTGTGAGTCTTGTACTTGTTGACATACTATTATTCCCAAACACCGTTTTAATGATTATTAGTAACCTTGTTTGTGTGTGTTAATGTTTATTTGGATAGTGATCTTTTTTTTTAAACTGACTTTTCCGTTTGGTGGAAGTAAGGGAATACAAAAATTTTCCATAATGTCCATTATCCCAAGCACTTTCAGCTACTTCTTTAGTCATTTTCAAAGAGGTTTTGTTTTAGGTGTTGTTAGTTTTTGTTTGTGTTGTTTTGAATACTACTGGGAACATTTATTCTGAGCCTTTACATGTTGAGCCCAAATGCAATTCAAGTAAACATATTTCTATTTTTTTTATTTCGTGTGTGCACGATAAAAATATAGTTTTAAAATACTGCTATATTCTTGGAAAAATTACTTGTGACAATCTGTTTCATGACTACACAAACTTGTGTGTGTGTGTGTGTGTGTGTGTGTGTGTGTGTGTGTTATATGCTGTGTACAGTACGCGTGTGTATTATATGCTGTGTACAGTACGCCATGGGTGTGTTATACATATATATATATACATATAATCTAAACTTATTTATAAATGGAACTTTGTCTGTATCTGTGTATGTGTCTCTGTGTGTGTGTTTGTCCGTTACCTAAACGCCGAAACAGCTGAACCGATTTTCTTGAAAATTTACACAGATGTACTATAAGCGTGTGCGAGTGTTCTTGGCTAGGTTTTGTGTCGAGGTACCCTCGATAAATATCGAAAATTGATAATCGAAAAAATTGGGTTATAGAAGGAGTGGTCCGATTTTAATCAAATTTCATACACTCATAGACAAAGATATAAGAAACGATATTCAGAAGTTTCAAGGTTGCAGTTCTTACAATAGTGCAGAAAATCGATAATATATATATATATTTAAAAGGCAAGATGTGTGTGTGTG
The DNA here is from genome assembly GCA_037127315.1 of Ascarosepion bandense. NCBI lineage: Eukaryota > Metazoa > Mollusca > Cephalopoda > Sepiida > Sepiidae > Ascarosepion > Ascarosepion bandense. The sequence goes on from JBBBDQ010000478.1 coordinate 460,570, forward strand.
TGTGTGTGTGTGTGTGTGTGTGTGTGTGTGTGTGTGTGTGTGTGTGTGTGTGTTTATCTGTCTGTATGTCCTTTATACAAATCCATGATTATTTTTCCTATTCTCACCAAACTTCATACAAATATTCTTTAGGCTGAATCTGAGCTTCAGGACCATGGATTAGTTTTAAAGCTTTCATTACACCCAAGCAACGCCGGGTTATACTGCTAGTATATATATAAAGAGAAACCACTGGTTGCAAGCACAGTCATGTTGAAAGTAAGAAGTCAGTGGAGAGCATTAGTGTATTTATCCATGATCCCGGACATCCAATCCTTGGCAATGAGGATTGGAAGAAGTAATTAAGAAGTAAGCTTATAAATAACTTGTATAAAAAAAAAACAAAAAAAAACACTGACGGAATTTTGATTATGATAAGCAAATAAAAGACGAAAGATTGATTCAGATATTAGAATAATTGAGCAAGTTCTATTCCCATTATGGGAAGTAATAAAATGTTTTGGGATCTCATTAATTATGGTAACAGTAACAAGCTGATAACATTATCCATAAAGATAATATCTTCTTTTGTATCCAAATTATAAGAATAAATATAAATAAGCACTTTATCACACATTTGATGTTTATTTGATAATTTTAGTTTCTCCTTACACCAAACATTCAAATGATAAAAATGTTCCATGCTTAAATTACAGACAAAAAAGCTACACTATTGCTGGGTTAAGGTCATTCTTTGAAAACAAACATGCAACGACTGATTTACATTTTATAATAATTAACCAAGTTCAATTTCCATTATGAATGAAATGCAAACAACATTACCCAGTAACCCTTTATTTTCTTTATTTTATACTAGCAGGATAGCCCGGCGTTGCTCGAGTGTAATGAAAGCTTTAAAACTAATCCATAGTCCTGGATCTCAGACACTTTGGACGTTGGCATGAAAGACTAAAAAGTAATAGTTGTTTCCAGTTAAAGCGAAACCGTAGACTGAAAGAAAAATGAATGGATGTAAGTCAAATTTTCATTTCCTGCTATCGATATCAAATAAGTTTTTTCGTCATAAACTGAATTTTCAAGGCTAAATAAGTCCTCTGAGTAAATGGTATCATGGCTGAGACTAAGAACTACAATTATACCTACTTAGAGCCAAACCCGAAGCAAAAACTAAAATAAAAGGGCTGAAAAAAATACAGACATACAGGCAAATAAACACACACACACACACACACACACACAAACATCTTGTCTTTTATGTATACATATTATCGATTTTCTGCAGTATTGTAAGAACTGCAACCTTGAAACTTCTGAATATCGTTTCTTATGTCTTTGTCTATGAGTGTATCAAATTTGATTAAAATCGAACCACTCCTTCTATAACCCGATTTTTTAGATTATCGATTTTTGATATTTATCAGGGGTACCTCAACACAAAACCTAGCTAAGAACACTTGCAGATGCTTATAGTACAACTGTGTAAATTTTCAAGAAAATCAGTTCAGCCGTTTCGGAGTCTATAGGTAATGGATACATACACACACACACACACACACACAGATAAAGTTCCATTTATAAATAAGTTTAAATTTAGATTTAGATAGATTAGATAGATTATAAAGATCAAGGGTCACATTATCTCTGAAATGAGAAATCACTTAATATATTTGACTAATATTCTTTTTGGGGATTTCTTGTAGATCTTAATGAAAATAAAAAAAATATTAATAAGATCAGATTTACTTTGATTAATTTTGGAGAAAATATATATTTAGATGTACATTGTGGTGCAATGGATATCAGTTTGAGAAATCAAAGAGCTCAAATTCCAGTTTAAATCATTGCATTCACTTACACACAAATACCCTTGGAAAAACTATGAATCCACCTCTTCTCCCTCCAGCTACGGGTTGAATAGCAGGAAAAATGGGGTTCTGTATCCTTAGTTGGCAACCAGTCCACTGCAGAACAAAATGGCAACCTATTGTGGGAAAAACTTCTGCCTAGTCAGTCATGGGTCGAAAGAGACATGATCACCCAAGCATGAATCACATATGGCAAATAACTGACTGATAGATTTCAGTGATTAGATGACAAGGCATAGAAAGGTTCATTATGTCTTTCCCAAGATTATTAGCACCATAATTTTATAAAACAAATAATTTAATTATAATTATTATAATTATAATAATTTATAATAATAATTATTTCTACATATTATAATATGTATATATAATATATATGTATATTTATATGTATATATAATATATATGGCAAATAACTGACTGATAGATTTAAGTGACTAGATGACAAGGCATAGAAAGGTTCATTATGGCTTTCCCAAGATTATTAGCACCAACTAAATATAAAATTATTTCTGAAGCAAATGAATTGATATATATGAACACTATATTGAACTATATTCAGAATTCCCTTTCTTTAGATTAAATAAACCACAAGTTTGAGTTACAGAATATTTTAAAAAGGAGTATATTGGATGGTAAAAAAAAAATCACAGGGTTCAGAATAGATAAAAAGATGAAAAAAAAATGGTTAAAAAGAAAGCAGTTTCGATTTGGAATTCTGCCAAATCAGAGATGGAAGGCAAAAACAAACAAAAAATCCTTTCTCATAAAGAACTTAGAGAATGCATTTGTTAAAAATAAAATCTTTCCAATATTCTGAGAATATTGAAAAGCATTTTTTCTTTCTGATTTTCAACTCAAAGTGAAAATAGTTGAGTGCTTATGTCTTTACAAGATCAAATAGGCGGCTATCAAGAAGTTCTCAGGATAAAATTGGAGAAGGTGAAATCAAAGAGTGCCAAATTGTTTGGGGGTATTTTTGGCAATTTGGCAAAACACCATAATGGATATGGAATGGTGTACAGTCTAAATCTGGATCAATTGAATTGCTAAAAATATCAATGCGGATTTTACAATAAAGTAAATATATAAGCTCAAGTGACTGTAGTAGATAAATGAATATGGTTTTATAATACACCAACTCTTACATAATGGTCAAGTTATATTAAAAACCTGAACAAAATTCCAATGATTGTAATTTTTAATTAGATTCAGCAGTGGCCAAACAATATCAAGATACTTATTTATACTATAATTATCTGGAAATGCTAATTATCACTATGCTTACTAATTATCATTACACTAATTATTATTATTAATAATTGTCATGAAATTAGTATCACTGGTATGCTATCTTAATTGATGGACAGTAAGAGCAGGTGAAGATTTTTCCTTGATTATTCTTCTGAATAATCTACTAATTTCTTATTAAGAAAACGTAAGAAAACAATTGTAATTAACATTTGGTAGATGTGGAGTTATGTCTTTTGGATATATTCTTATCAGTTAAAATTTACTCAGAAATCAGTGGCCCAGTTGGATTAGAAATTGCTTTATTCTCCAAGTTAGAACATTGAAACAGTATTGCACTAACAAAAATTGCACAACCATGTACCAATTTTGTTATTACACTAACAGTCAAAGAACTAACTGAAATTAGATCATTATAATATTGATTTGTAAAGCTTTTCAAAGAGGTCAATTTGATGACGAACTCTTTATTTCAACATTCAGTATAAAATGTGTGCGAATGAGCAGGGCCACAGCTGATGCTAAAAAAACACTCGACACAGAGAAAATTGCCCGGATTTATTAATTGACAATGTGATGACGTCATCAGTGTCATCCGTTTCTAGAAACTATGATTTTTGCGGATTTTTTTGGCTATTCCAATGGAAATTAGGCACAGAACATGAACTAAAGAAAGAAATCGGGTTCGAACTTTCAGAGTATAACCAGTCTTTTCTCCCAAAATTAATAAATAAAAAAACAGATTTTTACTGCATTCATTCGGATGTTTTCTTCGGTTTTTTTTCTTTTTTCCGTTCTTCATGAATTGTTTAGTTTGATTTCTGACAAAGACATTTTTCCTCACCTGGATTTTCACTATGATTGCATGGATCAGCCCGGACTTGTGCCCAGTGTGCCCGGTAGTCAGATACGGCCATGTGAATGAGAGAGAGAGAGAGAGAGAGAGAGAGTCTATTTTTAAATTTGAATTAATTTTAACTTGAATCTTGTACTTGACATTCAAGTGATCTTATTTTATGTTAATATTTCTTAGATTTCAACACCTGGAGTAAGTTCTATGCTAACAGTTTCTTTTCTTGCACTTTTTCCTAGAAGGAGTCTCTTCCAGCTCCTTGCTTTCCAGTCAACTTTATCTTCAAAAATGTAAATGCAATGTCAATCCTTATCTTTTAATTTCATGCTCTTTTCATGTTCTCTCCCCCTTAATAATATTTTTGTTTTCTCATATTTCTCATTTTTTCACACTCAGTAACCCCCTTGTGTCTTAGTGACTTTACTGCCTTGCTTGGGAAGAAATGATTAAAAAATATTCAACTGCTCTGTGTGTGTGTGTGTGCATGTGAGTGTGTATGTGTGTGTGCATGTGTGTATGTGTGTGTGTGTGCATGTGTGTGTGTGTGTGTGCATGTGTGTGTGTATGTGTGTGTGCGCATGTGTGTGTGTGTGTGTGTAATACAATAAGATAAACAGAACAGACTAGGAATGTTGATCCCATTAGCGAATTTTTCTTCATTTCCTGTCAGATAGATAAAAAAAAAACGGAAATTATGCTTGTTTTTAAAGCAAATTGAAAAATAGTCGGTAAAGCCTTTTGTGTTGCTAAACATTTCAATATTGAAATAAATGAGGAGTGAAAAACTATGAATGAAACAGATATTAGAATCATGTAGCAAGAATGACTATAATTTAAAGGCTTTTTGACACAGGAGTGCTTCAGGTGAAACAAATTTTATTGAGAGTGACTTTCTTTCAATATAAAGAGCCTTCAAGATCCGTAATCTTTTTTTATAATTTCGGTGGCAAATAACAGTTGTATTGGCAAATAAATTCTACCACAAATTAGGCACACTGTGATTTATGTTATGCTTATATATTGTACTTTGCTCAGAGAAATAAGTCAATCTTTTCCAGAGAAATCATGTTTATTATTATATTTAGGAGTAGCATAAAGATTTATCTAAAAATACCATATCTTTTCAAGACATAGATAATCATGGCTCTTCAAATTTTCCTTTTATTTTAATAGCTATAAACTGTAAACTATACCTATTTTTGAAAAATATAGTTTTTGGCCATTTTTCCATGGTTTTGAATTCAATGTTGTCCTTCTACTAGAGTGGTTGCTAAGCAAGGCTTGAATGGTCCTAATCTACCCTATTATTTAACATATAACTGGGAAGAGAAAAGGTGGATTCATGCCTTTCCCAAGGACATCAACACAAAGCAAATATAAACTGTCTCAACTATAATTTGAACTTAGTTTGACAATTCCATTTTCAATGTAGATATCCATTACACCAAATATTGATACATATACTTAATATATGTCTATACTTATAAACTCATGAATATATATATATGTATGTGTAGATATAAACCATAATCCTCTGTGTATAAGACGCAAATTTTTTCATCCAAAATCATGTCCCAAAGTCTGCTGCATCTTATGATTTAGCTTAGAATGCAATTCCATTTTTTGCAGAACTCAAAATTGACAAAACCAGGTCAAATTGGATGTATTTGTTTACTGTAGGAGATAATATCTATCTAATGGTGTATTGAAAAAGAAGGGAAATAACTCTTTCAGTTCTGTACTTTTTCTGAATTTCATTGAGTTTAGGTATTTCTGTGAGTTTAAAAATCATTATAGTAAAAATATTATCTAATTTATGACAACAGAAAATATAAAATGATGTACAATTTCAAAATAAAAATCATTAAGAACAACTTTTTATTGAAAGGCAATTAATGGCTTTCACAATAAACACCTTTAGCAAGTTTTACAAACAACCAATTACCAGAATCATTTTTATGACTACACAAATAATTTAAAAAAAAAAAAGCTCTCACATTGTCACAAAAAGATTAAAACTAAATGAAGAGGTTAAAAGTCATTCAATTTCAATTTATTTTCTCAGTGTGTATTGGTGATTTGGTGGTCTTGTACCCCACAAGTCATTATCGTGTTTTCATAAAGCTTACAAATCCCAAAAGTAAACAAAATGTCCCTCTTTTTATCATTTTTTTCTCTTCCCTTTTCACAAACATTTGAGAAATCATAATTGTTGAGTTTGTCTAAATCCAATTGCCCAGGTTTTTCAATACTAATTTTTTTTATTAGCTCGGAGATGATTTATCTTAAAGGTGAATGGGGATATAAAAAGATGCCTTTCAAAAGTTAAGCAAAGTATTATGAAACAGAGAAACTTTTCAGAGAATATACTCACATGAACCAAAGACTTGAAGCAACTAAAATATGGTTCTACAGAAGGATGCTAAGAATTTCATGAACCAAACATTTGAGCAATCAAGAAATTTTATAGAAAATGGAAACAAAAGAACACTTATACTTAACATCAGAAAGAGATAGTTCAAATTTTGAGGACATATAATGAGGAATGTGGACTAGGAAAATTTGATACTTGCAGGGCATGTTGAATGCAAAAGGACCAAAGGGAAACAATGCATAAACTATTTAAAAAGCTTGAGTAAATGGATAGCAGAACTCAGTTTAAGAGAGAAAGCAAAAAGAGAAAAGGAGCAACAGACTAGATATTGTGGCGAGCCACAATCGGCCACATCCTGAATGAACAGAGCACATAGAAAAAGAAGACTTGAGACTAGTAATTTCGGGCCACACTAAAATATGACAAAGGTTATTTTTTTGTTTTCAAATTATAACATCTTTAAACCAGGGAGCATTCAGATAAGTGAGAGGTTTTGGATTAATCAACTAATCATTTGTCAGAACACTGGGGATGAGATTTCATAGAGAAAAAAATTAGAACTATAAATGTTTAATGGAATGTAGATGGGATGTTAAAGAGACAAAAAAAAATCATCTATACAAGAAGATGCATGGAATGTGGAAGGTCAGTCAGTTAAAGTGCCATACGTGATACACGCTTGGGCGATCATGTCTCGAAAGAGACATGACTGACTGGGCAGAAGATTATCCCGCAGTAGTTTGCCATTGCTTTCTGCGGTAGACTGGTAGCCGACCAAGGCTATAGAACCTAATCAGTCCTGTTATTTAACCCATAACTGGAAGGAAGAGACGGATTAATACCTTTCCTAAGGGTATTTGCGCGTAAGTGAATACAATGGATTCAATTGGAATTCGAACTCGGCAAACCCGGTTTCTCATTCCGAGCCGATATCCACTGTACCACAAGGTAATTGGCTTAAAACAAAGAATCCTGAATTTCAAAGTAGTTCAAGCTGAATGCATAATAAGTATTAGAGCCATGGCAGTGACATTTGCTGATATGTCAGTTATTAACAAAAAAAGAGTAAACAGAATTTAATGTGGAGAGTAAAGAGTAACGAGAGAATCACGAAGCTGAAAGGAGATAAAAAATGCAATAGAGGAAGTCAGAAGTAATTTTCATTTTTAAGAACCAATTATAGCAAATGTATCATCCTAACAACTAATCGTATTTGTCAGGTAAGAATAAATATCATGTACACTTAACGTGTTCAAGAGCAGTGGGCTGATACAGATAAATCTAAACAGTCTAATCTAAGTGTCACATGTGATACATACTTGGGCAATCATGTCTCGAAAGAGCCATAACTGACTGAGCAGAAGATTTTCCTGCAGTAGGCTGCCATTACTTCCTGCGGGAGACTGGTTGTCAAGCAAGGCTATAGAACCCAATCTGTCCTGCTATTTAAACTATAGTTGGAGGGAAAAATGATGGATTATTAGCTTTCCCAAGGATATTTGTGAGTAAGTGAATGCCAAGAATTCAACTGAAATTCAAACTCGGCCCTCCAAGTTCTCATTCAAAACTGATATCCACTGCACCACACACAACTAACCCCAAAAGCTGAGTTCGATGAAATAAAGGTAACCGTTGTGCATTTGGTGGGATCCCCTAAGTATTATTCCTTTAGAGTTCTTCAAATGCAATGAAACACTAAATGCACACTTATACGTCCAGCAGTTGTAATATGTCCGGAAAAGTTTAGTTAAAATTTCTCTGTGCTTGTCAATATTAAAAATGCTGTTTCCTTCTATTACAAAGACAAGTTAGAAAGAATAACACAGGAAAAAGGTTTGAAACTGGGTTCGTCTGTTTTACTTCAGCCACCATGTACACCTGACCTTACACAAAATAATTTTTACCTTTTTTCTCAATTACTGCAAAATGCTTTGATAGGGGAAAATTTCCTTTAATTTGAAAAGTTGTAAAAAAAAACTTTTTCACATCTAATTGTGTCAAATTTTACATAAAAGGTAGCAAATAGCTGCAAGTCACTGCAAATAATGGTGAATATATCCTCCCTATTATAATAAAGACCATTATGTATTTATTTGTATATATATATATATATATATATATATATATATATTACAAACTTATTTTTACAAATACATATTCTATTCATATGAACCTATCCTAAAAATCTATCATTATTTATTTTTTTTATAAAAAAAATGTTGTGTTATCAATCAAAATAATGATCGATAACACAACTATCCTACACCATGAAAACAACAAAAGCAAGCTACAGATATTCATGGCAATATTCATTAAAAATCTTAAGCTGTCAATTAATAGAATCAGCTATGAATACTGTAGTAATATTTTAAAATGTTTATAAAAAGGACAGATTTTTCCTACTTTAACATGGGCATGACCATGACATTACAACATAAAGAAATTCCATTTTGGTTAATTTTCACTTCTAATGAACGCTAAGCAATTTGTCAACCATTACATTTGAAGCAAGAAGAAAATTTAAAGTAATTTTTAGCAACACAATTTTGCAGTTATTTTTTGTTACCACAACTCACACCCCTGAAGATGATCTTGGAAGGAGATTAAAGGTACTTGGAAACATTGAGAAATGAATAATAAAATCAACTGTCAAAGTTACTGCTCATTACTTACATCTTTCAATTATAATACACAAAAGATTATCTGTGAATATGAACGGATTTTATTAAAAATAAGCAGACACAATCTTTGCAATTTATTTAATTTGACATATATATATATATATATATATATATATATATTAGAAAAAGAAATAGGTTGTTCCAACAAGGGAAATTTGTATAAAATAAGTGTGAAAGGCCGTAAACGTTTTGTTTAAAGTGTATAATTATTATTGTTGTTATTATACATGTGATGATACTTTAAGTGACCATAGTTGTATTTGTTACATTACATGTGTTTTGAGTCTAAAGTTGACTCTCTTCAGGCAAATTTGCTTGTGGCTGTACGTATCAAGTTCCTTTTGTTTCTGAAGGCCAAGTTGTTGTTTATAAATAAGTAAGTAGAAAAATAAAATAAAATAAAAAATAAATCAAGAAATAAAATAAGATAAAATAAATCAAATGTTTACAGTTTGAATTGTCTGTGGTCTCTCACATCAGCACGTGTATAAATGGATGAACAAATAAAAAATAAGTAAATAGATGAACAAATAAAGTGTTTATCCAAATTTGAAATTATTTTGGCTTGGGGTTCCCTCATTAGTACGTTAAAATTATCTTCTAGGCGCTTTCCTTATCTACAAGTCTCTTCATCGATCAGATAGAAGCAATCAGATGTCTAACCATACTGATGAGTTGTGATATACTGAAACAGATCTGTCTGTAGATGCCTATATATATAGTTTTGGTGCTAAGATTGTTGCTTTTTCAGTAAGGTATTTTGGCAAACTGTTTTTTTTTACCCAAAGTGCCCAATATTGGGGTAGAGATAGAGAAGTGAAAAAAAATCCCTGCACCAATGAGTGAAGACATCATAATGGTGTCCTCACAAAACTTTGAAGTCAGCATGGAACTGAATAAATATTCATTGCTCTATTTTTATATTGAGCACTGTTTTAAATTAATTATATTATTGTACATATATTATATGTTTTAAATTATATATATATATATATATATATATATATATATATATATATATATAATCCTCTCAAATATTTTGGCATCATTTTTTATGGCAGGGGTATACTCGTAATTGAATAAAATATAACTGTAGTATGTCTAAAAGTCATAGTAATACTTCAAAGCACTACTTTTAGGAACTCATAACTCATGCAGTTGTCATAGTGTCTATTTGATTTTTCAAAGCAATCTGTTTCTTTGATAGAAAATAACAGCTAGAAGTCAAATCTGAATGGTAGCTGTGTGTATGAGGTGTGACAAATCTGCTTATCTGTCATGTTGTGAGCTATAAACAACTCAGTCACTAGAAATCTGAGGGGCACACAGTACCAAGCTCACTCAGTAGCATCTCACTGCTGGCTAAGTAACCCTATTGGAGAGAATATTTGTTCATATATGCATAGTAATGTCCTCTCTGGATGCAAGTTATATCAAGATAATACAACAGGTGCTTAAGAGGTTCTAAACAGATAGAACATTTTTCTGACAGACCTTGGACATTGAGAAAAAGAGAGAAAGAGAGAGAGAATATTCCATTGTCAGGAATATTTATAATATAGCAGAGTACAGTTGGATTTATGCCTTTCTTAGTTAAAGTCATAGCAGAAATTCTAACCTTAATTTACTTTTCTTTCATATTTGATTTTCCAAAGTGCTGTAATATGTTCCAATTTGTGTTTTCAATTTGCAGAAATGAGATGAACAATCCCAAAATTTTAGATTTATAGCTAAAAAAAAACTTTTATGAAGTAAAAAGGGATTCAGAAAATAAGTAAAAGACATCTTGTTACAAAAAATCCTATTAAAACATGTGTTTACTCAAAAGCCAACATTTAATAACATCAACTATGAACATGGCCACAATGTGCTTACTATGTTTAGAAAATAATAAAACATTCCCATCTCTCTAGAAACAAATATAAAAATCTACTAATTCAATTAAAAAACAAAAAACATCTTTGATAATAGCTAACAGAATAACCAAAAGCACTCAAATATATAGAACAGTCAAACAGTTTTTATACATTTTATGTCCAGAAAAGAAATTATACAAACACAAAATTGAATTTCAGTACCTTGTTAGTCATCTTTAATGAAACTTGTATATATCTTGATAGATTTTGTGTCATATTTGCTATTGTAGAGAAGCAACTCAATATGAAGTCAAATAACTTAGTGGATCAAGAATTTGGTAACATAGTAATTGTGAGTTCAATCTCTTAGCCATGCAGTGCAAAACTCAATAGAAACAGTGCAAGCAGAAACTGATCAGTACTAAAATTATTTTTTTTAATCATTTCACCCCAAGTAAGGCAGTACTGCCACTGGTTCACAGGGGGTTACATCAGAAATGAGTGAGGAGAAAGTGGAACAAGTTCCAGGGGGGTGAGAATGAATAAGAGAAGGATGAGAACACTGGTGTGAAAAGAGCTGCATGAGAGTAGAGCAGAAAAGGAGAAGAACATGATACAAGGGTTGTCAGGTAAAGGATGCAAGTCAAAGAGATGAAATGGCCATTGATATTGCATTTAAATTCTTGGAGATTGTAGCTGTCAGGGAAGTAAGTATACAGAAGGGAATTTCACAGGTGGGAAGTGTGAGAAAAGAAGCTGATAAAGTAGAAGTCGTGGTTACATTTGATTGCTTTCACTGTAAAAGGGTGGGACCTAGTCGCTAGTCTAGTAGCTTGAATAAATTCATGCAGAAGGGGCACCACAGAGCTAAGCTCATCAGAGCAGAAGCAATGAAATTATTTGTAGAAGCGACAGAGGAAAGCCACATTACGTCAGTGAGAAAGTGACTGGAGTTGAGCTACCAGATCAGTATCAGTTACATTGCAGATTCTCCATTGGATTCTGTCAAAAACTCCGAGATGAATAGCAGGAGCACCTGACCAGATGTGACAGCAGTATTCAATGCATAGGCAGATGGTAGATTTATATATGTGCAAGATGGATTCAGACAAGAAAAACTTCCTAGTACAGTGAACTGACCTTCCTAGCAGCAAATAAGAACAGGACGAGTTATCTCTCCTAGGCATGAGCAGTGAAATGTGAACTATCTACCCCAAAAATTAAATAAAGTTTTAAGTTCGAAATTTCATGATGGTTATTCCAATTGACAAACACCTGATGAAAACCACGGGGCAAAATTGCTGAAGTGTCTTAATGATAACAACAAAGATGAGGTCAGTATTCCACATGTAAATTATGATAAATTCTCTTCCTAGAAATTCTGACTGAAAATCTGAACATTTCTTTTATTAATTAGGATCAGTCCATTAATATGACGCACTCAGTTGCAGAAAAGCAGACAAAAAAAAATCAGTGTCCAGTTTAACAGGATATTTATCTTGTAAAGTGAACATTCAATGTTTGACCATAATGTCAGGGTCTAATTTAGTATTATATGCATTTTGCAAATAAATACACATTTCAGAACCACTTTCATTCTGCTGGCTGGAGTTTCAGAATATGCTGTCTGCACCTCTGCAGAGGAGTACCCCCTACAATGATGCATCCTGGGTATAATGATAAACTACATTCAAGTTCTGGGTATGAGGATAAACTACATCTGGCAACAATGTCTCTAATTGGAAAGATTTGAGGACTGTGGAGCACTTCGTAATTTTTGTTGTTCCCAGGTTCACTGAGACTCAGGGTGGTAGCACCTGTTAGGGTCCCAGCTATGGGCAAATAGTTAATCCCTAAATTATGGTCAAAACATTATGAAAGTATAAAAATAGATTTTTAGAGTTAAATACCAGCAATACATCTTCGAAAAAAATATTGCCAGCAATACATTTCTGAAAAGAAAAAAATATTACCAACAAAAACCCTTTTTATAAAAATACATTAATCAAACTTATTTCTTGCAAAGAATACATATTCTATTCATATGAATTTATCCTAGAAATCTTGTTGGGATTAAATAACCTGCTGAGGTTGATATGTCGTATGACAGAATAAACCAAACCAAACCAATCAGAACCACTTTGCTGTTTTTTATTTTAACAGTTATATTCTTGAAAAAATAAGTTCCAAATTGAAAAAAGTTATTTATTTTCAATAAAAAACAAGAGAAAAACTACAGAAGAAAAAGATTTTTATAGGAAACAAAATCATTTTGGCTGAACCAAACTTTTAACAGAAACTAACATTTGTCAATTAATTTGGTGCATTTCACAATTTTAGAAAGTTGTGGGTAAATTTCAGAAAACTTATTCAGCCAAAAAAAAAAATATAATAATGCCAAGCCACTCAAGCACATTTGTGTTTGCTTAACACCCACAGATCCCATTTGTGGTTTATATTGTAACAATGTTGAGCAGACATTACAGTTTCTGGGAGAGAAAACATTATATGGTGTGATCAACAATACACTAAAACCCTTAGTCATGATGACTTGTAACTTTGTACTATCACAACAATTGACCATTCCCAGAGAGTTCCATCTACCCAATTTCACTCACAAGGCTTGGGTCAAGCCATGATATATATTTTCAGGCACTTTTCAAAGGTACCACATGCTAGGATTGCCTCTCCAGGGTGATAACAAGAAATTATATATTTGACAAATGATGAAAGACATTACTAATATTAAATATATTTCTATAGATTTCTGATGCTTAATATAGCATATATCAAAAAAACTTACTCAAGTACTTTTTTGGTTGCATTATGCACTGTTCACAAATAGGATTCTATATAAATAGTATTCAATTGCTAGTATTCAATTAGGCATTGATGCATACAGAGCCAGCCAATTCTGACACAATACTTTCTGATTTAAACAATGGTTCCCAAACTTTACCTAGCTGCTGCTCCCTAAGATCCCAGACTATATCCCTATAGGTTCCACCCACCAACAACACTTATACAAAGACATTTCTTTCTTAATATTAGGTATACAGAAAATTTAAAGCAACAACTGCATACTATCAACAGACATGTGCATTTAAATTTTTCTTTGATGCCATTAGAACAGATGTTGCCAGATGAACATCTGTAGCTATATTGCTACATCAGCAAACCTAGAGTATTGGTCTCTGTCAGTTAAGTGTCATACATGATACATGCTTTGGGTGATGATGTCTTGAAAGAGACATGAATGACTGGACAAAAGATTATCCTGCAGTAGGTTGCCATTGCTTTCTGTGGTAGACTGGTTGCCAGCCAAGACTATAGAACCCAGTCTGTCCTGTTATTTAACTCATAACTGGAGGGAAGAGACGAATTAATACATTTCCCAAGGGTATTTGTGTGTAAGTGAATGCAAGAAATTCAACTGGAATTCGAACTTGGCTCCCCGATTTGTTGTTCCGAGTCAATATCCACTGCACCACAACGCACATCCCAAACTGTGGACATTAGTTGTTCGAAATGGCTGAAATGTCCAGATAAGGCCAGATAAATAAAAACAAATATTCAGCCTCTTAACTTTGGACAACAGAATAAAATATGTTTGTGTGCAATTCTCACGTTTATTCCATTCTATGTAAAGCATTGGGGAAAGCGCAGGTGATGTAATGTATAGCAATTCAGAATGAGAAATTGGAGAGCTGAGTTCAAATTCCACTCGAGTTCATTGCATTCACTTATAACAAATACACTTGGGAAAGGTATGAATCTGTATCTTTCTTTCCAGCTATAATTTAAAAAGTAGGAACTGTATCTGGAAAAATCAATTTTTATTTCCAAAAATTGTTAATATAATATTTATATTATACCATTCATTTGTGCATTGAATCTAATTGCCATTTTGGGATTCTCAATAAAATCAAAAGGAAGATCTACAATATAATCAATCCTGATTTAATAGCCCACCTTCAGTTGCTTTCTCACCAACATAGCTTCCCTCTGTCTTTTCTACAAGTATTTTAATGGCAACTGATCTGACAAGCTTTTTTCCTTGGTTCCATAGCTGCATGTATTTACACATGCTACTTGATTGGCATCAAGGTCCCACATTTTTACCATTGAAATAGTTAAATATAGCCACTTCTACTCCAATAGTTTCTTTTCTTGCATTTCCCATTTGTGGAACTCTCTTTCGTTTACTTGCTTCCCTGATAGCTAAAGTTTCCAAAAATTTAAATGAAATGTCAATTGCTATCTTCTATCTCCCTGAGTCCCATCCATCTCTTATCCTTTCTTCAACATCTTCTGTACCTTGTTTTTTCTCTCACTGTAACCTCCTGCACACCAGTGGCAGTCCTGCCTTGCTTGGGGTGAAATGATTATAAAACAAAAATTGCTTATAATAAAAAAATATTATTCTTATAATTCAAAATATGTTTCTGTTTTAAATAACCCACAAAGGGCTGATAAGCCATAAAAAAAAAACAAATTGCTGAACATTGTAAACAAAATGTATTCCTTAAATGTAAGTAACTTAGATTTTGTCAAAGATTTTTTTAAAAATATATATTTTGTTCTAATGTCATCCTGCTGCCCCCTACCATTCTCTTTTTCTCAACACCACCTGACAGTCCTTAATTTCCGCACTGTCCCCAAGATGTGATGTGTACAGAAGAAAGAGAATAACATGCTATTGTGGATCAAATAAAAAGTTCAATATTACCAAAATTTTGCCAAATGGAAAAATCATGCGAGGAAGTCTGGAATTTCTTCTTTTTTTTTTTTAAATGCTATGTACTTTCAAGATGGAGGCAATCAGAACACACCACAAATGCCTTTCCCTTAATATCTGTGAATTTCCATGACATTTTTGAGAAAGAAGTTGTTTTCCTTTGCTCTTTGTAACTCTGAATTCAAAATAACAGTTTTGAATTCAGAGTTGTTCTTCTCCTAGACTGGTTGCCACTCAAGGCTAAAGAAAAGAGATCCTCAACTCTGTTACATAATCCATAGTTGGAGGTAGGTAGAAGAGATTTTATGATTCATACGATTCCTATGGGCATTTGTACAAAAGAGATTGCAACAGTATTGACCAGTATTTGAACTCTGCTTACTGATCTCAATTTCTGCAGCAATAACAAACCTACACTATGCAAGGAAGGCACAGCAGAGTAATGGATAATGGCTCAGATTGAGGAATCAGAGAGCCAGGTTAAAATTCCAGTCAAGATTATTACATTTACTTACGTGCTAATACTCTTGGGAAAGGTATGAATCTATCTATTCTCTTCCAAGCTATGGCTAAATAGCTGGACAGACCAGGTGCTATAGCTTTGGGTAGCAACCAGTCTAGTAAAAGAAAAAACTCTAAACTGAAAATCTCCAACTATGGGGTAAAATAACTTCAACAATCTGCATTTAGCCAAGTATGCTGTGTACAGCTACATCCCTGAAAAGATAGCCAATCAGAGAGGGGTTCCTCCAACATGGTTTGAATTTGTACACAGGATGCATCAGCCAAATCATTATGATAAAGATATAGAAAAAGGCAATGAAATTGATCCAAGAGAATCAATAACATGGAAGGAAAATCTGGAACATCAAGCTGCAGATAAATTTCAATCACTACTGATATATGATCAATATCCTCAGTGAGTTCAAAACATTTTATACAATTCAAAAACAGCAAGTTTTTTGTAATGTCAAAAAAAAAACCCAAATCCGTATACATACAATACCCTATACATTGCTAGGTCAGCTGCTAAGAAAGTTGATTCACTGTCATGCAAGACAATTTTTCTCTCCAGAATCTATTTTACATATCTATAAATCTACCATGCTTAGAATATTGCTGCACATATGGTCTGGTGCCCCTGCTATTTACCCTCAGCTCCTTGATAAAATCCAAAGAAGAATTAGCAATATTATTGGTCCTGAACTGGCACTTTTGCTTCAATCACTTTCCTACCATTGTCAAGTGGCCTCTCTATATCTTTTCATTAAATACTTTCATAGTGATTGTTTGGATGAGCTTTACTATTGGGACTAGATTTTTTGAATTTAAGCACAGTACTAGACTGGAATCAAGAGCTCATCAATTTACAGTTAAGCTGGCTAGATGTAGTTGTAAGTTCTATACTAATATTTTCTTTTCTCACACTTCTTGCTTGTGGAACTCTCTTCCAGGTCTATGCTTTCCAGCCAACTTTAATCTTCTGTTTTCTAATTTTTCAACACCAAGTAACCTCTTGTGTCTTAGTGGCTTTATACCTTACATGGGGTGATACTGATTATATATATATATATATATATAAAAGTAGTAATTTAACCTTATAAGATTTAATTCCCATGAACATCAAGTAGTGAACTTAAATTCAAATCTAATAAAATGTCAGTTTGAAATATGTACCTGATGATTGCATAACACATGAAACTCCAAGTTGTGCCATAGATGTAGGATAATATGTATATTTATTAGTATATGTATAATACAGCTTTGTTCATACATCAAGCACTGTTTTATTAACACCTGAATGATAATACTATATATATTTATACCCTCATATGTATATTTATTAATTTACATCCTTATATATATATATATATATATATATATATATATATATATATATATATATATATATAAACACGTTTTGTTAAAAGCGACTAACAAGGAAGATTTTATTAATTTTTAATTTCATTTTTACAGTATTCCATGTAAGAATACTGTAAAAATTAAATCAAAAATTAATAAAATCTTCCTTGCCAGTCTTTTTTTAATGAAAAATATTTAAAAGAAAGATTGCTGTCCAAATTTACATAAATATGTATGGATATATGGTGTAAAAATTATTATTAGTCAAAAGGCTAATATATAATAAATATCATCAATCATCAATCTTAATAACATTACTTTTATCATTTTTTTGTCTTTTTATTCCTCAAATTTCATTAGTCACACACACACACACACACACACACACACACACACACACACATATATATACACAAGTTACTAGAGCAAAGAAAAAAATATTGATTGATTGATTTGTTTTTTATGGCTTCTTTGCAGGTTATTTAAATTCAGAAAATAATTTTCGACTGTAAGAATTTTTTTTATGATAGTAATGGTTTAGTGATGGTTTAGTAATGGTTTAGTAATGGTTTAGTAATGGTTTAGTGATGGTTTAGTAATGGTTTAGTAATGGTTTAGTGATGGTTTAGTAATGGTTTAGTAATGGTTTAGTGATACAAGTCTTACAAATTATTTAATTAATCTATCGCTGGAAGAGAAGAAGTTGATTCATTTTCCCACATGTGCACGTAAGTGAATATAAAAAACCAACTGGAATTGAAATTGGCTCTCCGATTAACAATTCTGTGCCATTACCCATTACACCACCCACACATCAAAGTTTACAGCACCTGGTATTTGCAACCAGTTACTCATATAGGTACTGGCAAGGTTCAACATTGCTTAACTGCAGTGATCATACTAGGAACCTGTGTTTCAACGTGATATATACACTATAAGCAAAAGAAGAAAATAGTGGCTTACCTTGCCTAGCAAAATGTCTATATGTTGCATGTGGTAGCTATCAAATCCCGAGACTAGAAAACTCAAACTTCCTTTCTAGATCTATTTTTTTTTAGATCAATTCACCCCAAGCAAGATGATGAGGCCACTAAGACACAAGGGGTTTAAAGGGAGAGAAAGAGAATGAGAAGACTTCAGAAAAAACTAGGAAACCCAGTCCAAAACAGGAAACAAGGAATAAACCTCCACTGTTTAAAAGACCAAAGAGAAGTATGAACCAGATGATAGGCAAACCTACTTCTCTTTCAAGTTTTATTTGACCAACTGTAGGTATCTTGTGTATGTAAACTGTTGCTTTTTGAGAAGATATTGCAGCCTGGTAACTGAATTCATGGACAGTCTGCTGTATATAAATATTAGATTTTGGCTATCTTTTGACATAATAATCTATTCATAGAGGGCATAGATACTACACTCTCATCCTCAGAAGATGTGCCAATCCATAGATAAATAACTCTGTCATTTTAATGGTTTCTATCCAAGCTGGAAGTAAGCATATCAGATAACCAATGTCCATATGGCAAGGATAAAGCCAATAATGAAGAAACAGTTTTGAATGTGTGACAGTTTTGGACCCCTTCCATTAATCTGATTAAGAAAATGATTTATCCTTAATCTTGGTTCTATTTTTAATTTCTCAGTTTAATATATTCAATAACCTCAGCCACATATTAGTTATTTATCATGATTAAAGTATGTGCAAATACAGAATGTGATGTGTTTGTAGTGTAACAGCTATCAATCATTGCTTTACTCCTAGGGTGCATATGACCAGTATATATATCACAGGCTGGTTCAGTGGGTGTTGAACAAACAGAAATGTGTCTGAGAAGGCATCTTTAACTGGGATTATCAGGTAGATAAGTATACTCAAATACAAGTTGCTAGTTATACATTATTTTATTCATATCTTTTTTATATTAATGTTTGCCCAATGCAAGGCCCAAGAGCCACTCAGGGTAGTGCAGTACTGAATGATGTTCTATGAACATATGAAATGGCAAGAAGTGAAATTCATGGAGTTATCTAGGAAAGTTAACAGTTAACCCTAGACTTGAAGAGGTCAAGATTGTAACAATTGGGAAAGAATCTTGCTGGAGTCTGTTCCACAAAGCAACAGTTCTTGGGAAGAACCTATCAAAATGAAACTTTCTTAGTATTATAGGAATACAAAGTGAATGGAGTCGATTCACACAGAGTCTTTCTTTCTATCTCCTAGCTCCATAAATATCATGGAACTGTCTACCACTGACATAACAATGACATTTAAATTTTAAAAATACGTATCTATTAATTAAAATTTTAAAATAGAAAATAAGTAAATAAATATGTAGAGGAACAGTGAAGTATTGGATAGATGCTTGGATCAAGGAATCAGAGATCCAAGTTTGAATTTCAGTCAAGTTCGTTACATTAATTTGCACTTTCCTTGAGAAAGGTATGGATCTATCTCCCCCCCCCACCAGCTATAAGTAAATAGTAGGACAGACTGAGTTCTATAGCCTTGGGTAGCAACCAGTCTAGGAGAAGAAAAACTCTGAATTTAAAATGAGGTCAGAGAAGTTTGAGCTCTCTAAGGCTATCTTACCCAGGAAACACTTTTGTGGTTACATTTTATTGGTTTCACTGTAAAAGGGTGGGACCTAGTTGCTAATCTAGTAGCTCGTATAAGTTCATACCTAGGGGGCACCAGTGACCTAAGTTTATCGAAGCCGAAGCCATGAAAGTATTTATACAAGAGGCACAGGAAAGCCACGTCCCATCGGTGAGAGAGCGACTGCAGCCAAGCTGCTCAGTCAGTATCAATCACATTGCAGATTATCTGTTGGATTTTGTCAAGAATCCCAAGATGAATAGCAGGGACACCCGACCAGATGTGGCAGCAGTATTCAATACACGGGTAGATGGTAGATTTATATATGTGTAGGATGGACTCAGTCGAGAAAAATTTCCTGACCCTGCACAGTGAACCTACCTTCTTGGCACCAAATTTAGCAATGGAGTCGATATAGTCATTCCACTTGAGGTCCCCTGAAAGTGTGAGGCCAAGGAGACATAGTGTTTTACTCTCAGGGAGGCTAGCCTGTTCCATGCTACTGGGAGGTGGGGTAGGAGCAATTGTCTATGATGGTTAATAGATAGCAGTTTCTTTTTGGAAGCATTAAAATTTACAAGCCATTTCTTTTCCCAGTTCATCATGGATTGGAGGTTCTTCTCAAGCTCGGCAGCAAGGTTCGCTTTGTCAACCTCATTTTTGACCAAGGTGAGAGTAAACGGTGGTGTTGTCAATATACATGCCTACGTGGAATCTTATAACATCAGGGAGATCGTTAATGTAGATCAGAAAAAGCGCAGGACTTAGAATAGAGCCTTGATGGACATCTGTGCTCGTATGGTAGTTATGGGAGTTTGCAGAGTAGACTGTACTTCCTAGCAGAGGTAGCCAAACTTTCTTAATGTAGGAGTCACATATTATAAAGTTTAGATATTTGAGAGCCGCAAAATTGAACAAAATTTATACATGTGATTTTGTTACATACACATTAACATTAAACTTACATTTTAATCCAATGGAATCACAATTGAAACCCAGTAAATAATTATAAACCTTGAGATTTTCCTTAGATAGCTCTTATATTAACTGTGCTCAGCCAATATATTTTCACAAGCCATATATTAATAGTCAAAGAGCTGCATGTGGCTTGCGAGCAGCAGTTTGGCCATCACAGCTGTAGAGCACGACACAAAAATATAAATAAACAAATACACAACAGTAATTATTATATATTAGATACTGAAACCTTTCTAAAAAAGTCAATGATCATTCTGTAAATTTTTAATGATTTTGTTGAGATGTGGGGTCTGGGGTCTGGCACAACACTTAACTTGTCAATCAGCCATTATAGAAGTACTCAATACTCAGTACTCAATACTCAGTGATACAAGTCACTGAAATTGTGTTATCTTCCTTCCCTTTCTAGACAATTGCCCAGGACTACTTATTATGAATGGATCAGTCTGCAAAACTAAATCAGTTGAAAGTTATTGAGGAAAATGAATTAGGAACTTATCTTGATAAGCAACAATAAAGTTTTAACAGTTAAAGGCAACAAGAATCATCAATCAATCAAAATGTTTGATTATCTTAAACCTGATTAAGCATAACCAACAAGGATATATCTTGAGCCTTAGCCAACAACAGACAAGTGTCCAAGGATTTATACCCATAATCTTACTTGAATTATTGGGCCCAATCCATATATTTCAGATCACAAATTATTATGGAAATCATTAGCTTGGGATTGAAAGAAACATTTGAGCTGATAGTTCATCTTTGATCTATTTTTAAACTTCATAAACATTTCCATTTATAGCATTTTGAAAACTGACTGCACCAAGTTAATTTATGTCTCTTTGCATGAAAACGTTTGATGTTACATTTCATCAATTACAAAAAAGATGAGAAAATGAGTATATAAATAAGGCAAGCAGAGGTGATAGAACTCCAGCCATCATTCTAAAATAATGTGCCCCTGAGCTGGCTCTAGTCTTTTCCAAACTCTATGACTATTGCCCCACAACTGCTTGTTGGAAATCCTCTTTTGTAGTTCCTGTTTTTAAGAACTCTGGGGTGCCCTCTGACCTCTCTAATTATCGCCCTATTAGCCTCTTACCTCTTTTTGGCAAGGTATTTGAGGCTATTATTAATGCTAAAGTAGTTAAGCATCTCACATCTCACAACCTTCTCTCTGATAAACAATATGGCTTTCATTTCATCAGGCCTACTGCTGATGTGCTAACAACTATTACTGAATATATATAATAGGTTCTTGATAAGAACAGTAAAGCACAAGCTGTTGCTCTTGATATCTTGAAAGCATTTGACAGGGTTTGGCATGCTGGCATTTGGTGCAAGCTCCAGAATATGATATTTCTGGATGATCATTTGATTTAATTCAACAGTTCCAATCAAATAGTGAAATGAAGATTGTTTGAATGAAGAAGCTTTCAGATCCTTTCATAGAAACATGGACATCTCTCAAGGTTCTGTCCCAGATCCTCTGCTTTTTCTGATCTTCATAAATAATTTTCCTGATGTAATCAATTCCCAAGTTAGCATCTATGCAGATGACACCACCATTTACACTCATCTCTGTAAGAAGTCTGCCAAGGCTGACAATTTAAACCTGGCTGCTACACTTCAAAACGGCCTCCAATTTGTGACTGAATGGTGTAAGAAATGACTAGTAAATTTGAATACCTCCAAAATGAAGCTGCTCTTTTTTAATCACTATAGAGAAACATTCTTGTCTACCATTAGAATAGATGACACTAGTTTCCTAGAGAGCAATGCACTGTGCCTCCTAGACCTCAGTCTCTCAAATGACCTCAAATGGAATGATTACATAGAATCCATAGCTGCATGTATTGCTAGGAAGATTGGTTTATTGTGTTAGGTCAGAAATTTTTCTCATCAAAATCCACTTTGCACACTTATAAATTTGTCCATGCATTGAATAGTTGCCATATCTAATTGGGTGCTACTGCTATTCATCTTGAGGTTCTTGATGAAATTCAAAGGAAGATCTGCAATATAATCAATCCTAACTTGGCAGCCCACCTTCAGTCTCTTTCTCACTGATGTGATGTGGCTTCTCACTGTTTTTTTACAAGTATTTTCATGGCAACTGCTTTAATGAGTTTTTTTTTCCTGGTACCCTGACCATATGTATTTACTCATGTTACTAATTTGGCATCAAGGTCCCACTTTTTACTGTCAAATTAGTTTAATGCAACTATCTCTTCTACTCTGACAGTTTCTTTTCTTGCATTTCCTGTTTGTAAAACCCACTTTTGTTTGCATGCTTTCCTGATAACTACAATCGCCAATTGTCAAAATGCAACATCAATTGCTATCTTTCATCTACTTGATTCCCATTCATCTCTTATCTTTTCTTTGACATCCCCACTACCATTTTATTCTACTGTAACTCACTGCACACCAGAGACATTTCTGTCTTGTTTGGGGTGGCATGATTATAAAAAAATGTACAGAGATTATATATATATATATATAAATTTCTAAATCTATTCACAGGCCGTAACAACAAAAAAACTTCACAATAGTAAATATAAGCCCTGATAATGGTTATAACAACCGAAACATTATAATGTTTGCTACCCCACAATAAATCCATATTTTGTTGTTCTCAAATATTTTGTTTATTTTGTATCTCACATTGTCAGAATTTATTTTCCATTTCCCTTAAAATATATGAAAATATATGTTCACACATTATAGATATTGATTAAAATTTGCTACAATGATAGGAGAAAAATTCTCAGTATCAGAGATTGTGTATTTTTAGATACAGATAGTGTGGACATAGGAATCAACACTTCATAGTGACTGTCAGCTTCATACCTCAATGCAATCATCTTTGTCTGAAAATCAAATTCATGCATGAAACTAACAGTCACCATGCAGTGTTGATTCCTGTGTTGAAACTGTCATCATTATGCATGTGTTGTTAAATGTGACAGACAAGGAAAATTTTGTCAGATTTTTTCAGTTGTTTCAGAAGTGCTTACAATTTTTTTTTAATGACGACTACAAGTTATATGGTCAGTTATATGGTCATATGAGTTATATAGTTAGCCAAATGATTATTAGTACAGAAAACAGAATCAGCAGGCAAAGTTCAAATTTTCCTTCACTTTGCACTAATGCCCTTGTGAAAGGCATTAACCTATCTTCCCCCAGCTATTGTTGAACTAAACTGTCTTGCTTTTTGTCAAGGCCAGTCTAGCAGAAAGAAAACTAAATTCATACCTCCACAGCCCTGCAGCCATATCCAAACAGCAAAAGCTATAACAATCAATCCAGACACAAAATCTGGAGTGGTGTCCCTAAAGCAGCTGATTATCAATATTCATTTCTTTCCTGTAATTTCTACAGCTAAGTCAACCCCAAATATATTGCCATCCTCTGAGAGGTGGATGATAATTGTTTTCTGGTTAGCATAAGGTTTCTATAGACCATCCAAGCCTGCACTCTGGGGAAGTCATTCCAATAAAACCACCTAGGTATTTTGAATGACCAAAGCACAGCCATTATCTCACAAAATAAACACAAGCTTGAATAAAGAAATAAAAGCTGATTTTATGATAAAATTGTAAAATAGATTTTGTGTTGGGTCACTTAACACATAAACACCAATATTTTATCAATGGATAGCTAACTGAAATAACAAGTTGGCACTTATAAATCTTATTACTTCTAAATTAATTTATGTAGCAGATAATGATATCACTGAAGAGTTCTCATCATCATGGAAATATTTCTAGTTTATTTTGTCTAGAGTAAATTATTTCAAAACACTCTGAAAGAGATATTAATGTCAAGCCTAAACATTTGTCCAGATTGATCAGAGGAACTGAAAAAATTAAACTGTTTTTTTTTTTTATCATTTCACCCCAAGCAAAACAGTTTTACTGCCACTGGTACGCAGGTAGGAGGAAAGTGATGAGAAAGAGGGACAGGTTATAGGGGGTGTCAGAAAGTGGATAAGAGAAGGATGAGAATACTGGTGTGATGAGAGTGGAGTGGACGGAGAAAAGAGCATGAGAGAAAGAATACGAGTCAGAGTTGTATTTATGGCACAAGTTTATCATTTGATAAAATTTAAGAAAATATTGGAATTCAATATAAACATTAATTCCAAGAGGCAAGTGTGTATTAAAAAGTCTCTAAAAGATGGTAAAAAATACTGAATATAAGCAAATGATGCATTGTTTGATGAGAAACATGTTATTGAATTAAAATTTTACATAAGTGAAATAGTATTTTTACATTGTTTATATTGCTTGGACTGTTGTCTTCATCTTTGCTGTTATATTCACAATGTTTTGGCTGTTGTACATCTCAGCCTTCTTCAGGACTGGAAAGTCCAGGACATATGGCTCAGTGGATAAAAGTATTTATTGAAGTAATACAGTGATTTAACCAAAAGAGTTGTGAGTTCAATAACTGACCAAACCAGAGGTGAACAAAAACTTGGAGAGTTGTTACTAAAGAGAAATAACTGAAACTAAGATATCCAGAAAAAGCATGGCCCATGGAACTAGAACAATTTACCCGGGTGGATAAAATAAATGATTTGTTTTTAAATTCTAATCACTTGGAAAGGGGCTGGAGTGTACAACAGCCAAAATGTTGTGAATATGGCAACAAAGATGAGGACAACAGATGTTAAATATTTGTTAGATTATATTTTTGAGAATCATGAAATTTTTGACAATAAAATGTATTTGTGCTTAGTGATTTGAGTGAAATGTATTTTGTTGAAAAAGGTCAGCCAAGTGAGCAAAAAGGAAAACATTCCCACATTTGGATTTTTATTTTGTCTAGCGAGGTCAGAGGTTCATGTTCCACATTTAAGTTTGTATCAGAAGATAGCTATCAATGGCATGGAAATGACATCAAGCTGACAGAAAATCTTTAGTAGTAATTTTGATTTTGAAGAGTCTGGAGACAATTGTTGAAGTGTACAGTTGCATAAAATCAAGATCTCCCTGATAAGTGGTGCTGACAACTCTGACCAAACAACCTCCTAACCCATGACATGCCACCGAAGATGTTTTGTACGAAAAAGAAAATATATTTTATATTCTATTTTACATATGGGTCTGGTCCATTGTTTCTTGACAGAGGCGTTTGTTGCAGATTTTATTTGTTGTTGCTAACGGGGATGACAAAAGAGACAAAGCAGGTGAAGAAGAGGATTATGAAATGATTATGCAAAACTGATTTTTGTAAAGAAGTCAGGTTGAGAGGTCCCCAACAAAGTGATGTATGATTTGAAAAGTTTTATCATTGCCCCGAATTTGTTGCAGATTTGTGAAGTTTAATAGTCACCCAGAAGTTTTGAAAAGTATCATTGTTGTTTGGTTGCAGTGAAAACTGCTGAGTATAGGAAGTTTAATGTTTGTCACCAATTTAATGTTGGGTAGCATTTGTCATGCATTTGATCAAGCATCGTGGACCTAGAATTACACCTTGTATTTTCCAGCACTGTGATTGCAGAATTATCATCATCACCATAGTAGTGAGAGAGCTCCAAATAAACAGCAATGCTGTTCTAGAATTATTGTTATCGATGATCCTATATAACAGTCTGAACAATCTAAATGGTGCAAATCATTACAAGACATCATCTCATAAAAATAGGCAGATATGAAATTATATATATGTAACAAATGCAGTTACCCAGTAAAGTTTTTGAATTACAAGTTCTAATTTATATATATATATATATATATATATATATATATATATATATATATTATCTGTATAAAAACTTATCAGTGTAAAAAAAATCACCAGTAGAACTCTTCTGTTCTTAACAATAATAGCCAATGCTCAGAAAAAATATCAAATAGCAGTAATAATGCACTTCTTAAACAAAGCACATCAAAATTTCTCCACACAAAAAATATTTTTGGGCAATCTAAAACACATAAAACAGACATTAGTCAACAATAATTTTTGCAACTATATCACTGATAAACAAATAAAATTATTTTTACAAAAAGTACATGACAATAGCACACAAAAAAACATCAACATATTTTACTGAAATCAAATGCACAGTATTTATAAACAGGATGAATTTTCTATCTAAAAAGTTATTAAACACTATATTTTTGCAGTAATTCCTCAAAAACATGTAAAATTTCTAATATGTTACAGAAAATGGAAGACTGTAAATCTTGTTGTCACTAATCAAAATAATCCCATCAAATCTAAATTAGCAGTGACCAATATAGTGTATGGATTCCAATACCCACTACAAAACTGTTTCTTGTCACAAATCAATTACCTATATTGGAAATACTACCACCTCTTTGAGTAGATGCCTTACATGTGACTTACCAAACCAAAAGTGCTATAAAAATCATTTATTAACCCATAATTTACAAGAACTCTTAAGAAAAATTTTGGTTGAAAATACAAAAATATTATTTAGATCACAATATCAAAAACATCCCACTATAAGAGAGGGCTTACATACCAAA
This sequence comes from Ascarosepion bandense, assembly GCA_037127315.1. Classification (NCBI taxonomy): domain Eukaryota; kingdom Metazoa; phylum Mollusca; class Cephalopoda; order Sepiida; family Sepiidae; genus Ascarosepion; species Ascarosepion bandense. The sequence goes on from JBBBDQ010000478.1 coordinate 488,131, forward strand.
CAATTTTCTTCCAGCATCAACTTAATACTATTTAACAGTAGAAATAGAGTTTTCATAATTTTTTAAAAAAATAGACAGACACTCACACGATGCCCAGTTGCACACATCATGTGATAGCTTTAAAGAATACTCCTTTTCAAAAACATAAAAAATGACATTACAGTCAAAACATGAGGATAAAAAAACATTGGAAAAATAACATCCTTGAAAATGGCCAGAGAAGAGGTTGAAAACACTTGAAAAAGTAAAAAATTATGGAATATTTTTACATTTCTTATCTTCAGTAAAAAGGAAACATGTAAGAATACTGGAAAAATTAAATAAAAAATTAATGAAATCTTCCTTATCAGTTGTTTTTTAAACAAAACTTTTTTTAAAAGAAAGATTGTTGTGCAAATATACATTAATATATATAAATGGACATTGAAGTCAACATCCAATCAAATTTTCAGGAATTTTTTTTTATTTAAAAAACTAAGTTTTGATTTGAAAAAGTGATACATTGAAATGAATATTTAAAAGAACATTTAAAAGTAATTAACAAGCAAACTTATTTTTCTGCTTGTTGGAATACATGTTATAAATTGAAAATAAAAAGTTGTATATACAAGCCACTTACTTTTTCACTCAATTTTTTTGTAATACCCAATCTTGATTGTATCTTTATTTAAGGTTACTTCAAGAAATTCTCTTTCCAAAAACATTTGAAGAATTTTCCATCTTATTTTACAAAAGTTTATAAGTTCTTCCAGTGTCAGTTATTGGATCAGCTGAACTAAGAATTTCAATTATAAAAATGTCAGTTTTACCTCTTCATTATCAAGATATTTTTCAAGCACACATCCTAACCACCAATTTCTATAATAGATTGCTGTAACAAATTCCTTAATGTTTTTAAGCTCTATATTGTCCAGTTTTATAATTTTAACTATTTTTCTTTCATTCTGGGTTGACATTTTATTTCTACCTTTTCCTGAGATCTAAACTTATTTATAAATGGAACTTTGTCTCTGTGTGCATGTGTATGTCTGTGTGTGTGTGTGTCCATTACCTATAGACTCCAAAATGGCTGAACCGATTTTCTTGAAAATTTACACAGTTGTATTATAAGCATCTGCGAGTGTTCTTAGCTAGGTTTTGTGTCGAGGTACCCCCGATAAATATTGAAAATCGATAATCGAAAAAACCGGGTTATAGAAGGAGTGGTCTGATTTTAATCAAATTTGATACACTCATAGACAAAGACATAAGAAATGATATTCAGAAGTTTCAAGGTTGCAGTTCTTACAATAGTGCAAAAAATCAATAATATATATATATATATATAAAAGCTTTCATTATACCCGAGCAATGCCGGGCTGTACTGCTAGTACAGGAATAAAACTATGTAGTTTTTGAATTCCTATAATTGTTAAAGCATTTTTTAATCTATTTTCTAAGGTTTCTGCTTCACTTTCTCATTAACTTGTTATGGAATATAAAATAATTATGCTTGAAATGATTTTTGGAATAGTCAAACAACTTTTCTTGATGTCATTATTTGTTCATGCAATCTTAATTTTGCTGCTAATCTCTTAATAGTGCCACTTAACTCACAACTTGGTTCTTTCCTATATGCAACAAAAAAGTGCCACTCTGCATCAATATCAATGTCAATCTTATGGTTGCACAAATTTTCATAATTTTTATAATGTGAAGTGGCACCATCAAAAAACTAGATCAGATTTTTTTATTTTAAAATTAAAATTTTTTTTCAGTGCTTCTATAAGTTTTCTTTGAAACAAATGAACAGTTACTGTGTCATGCTTGAGACAATCTGATATAATTACAATATTAATATGTTCCAGTTTTTTGTTAAATTTGTAATAACAGATAAATGGATGTAATGTGGTTTGAGAATTATTCCAGTGAAAGTCTTGTGCAGCATCCTGCAAAATGAATGAATAATTCTCAGCAAACACTGCAATAACTAGGACTTTACCATCCATCAAAGAACTTTTCTAATTGGAACAAAATGTTGATTGTTCTTTGGCAATGAAATCGTCCTTTTTTAAGGTTTGAAGTCCTGCACGAAAAGTTTCAATAAATTCTTCTATAGATTGCAATACACTTTGCAGTGTAGTTCAATCAATTGATAGCCAGTTTGTAGATAAAATCATCTTTTAAATTTTTATTTATAATTTCTTTTATATATAAAACAAAATCCACCCATCAAATTGCAACAAGTTGAGCAGTCACCCAAGTAGCAGTTAAATGATGTTTCATTGTGTGTAACAGCAGCTAAGCATTGGTGGTAATCTGTTAAATGATATTGTTCATCTTTAGTTGGTGTAACAAGATGAACCCCCACTGTCATCAGTTTCATATTTTGATGTATTATACAAACACAGACAAAGTGTGTTCCAGCACCACCTGCTATGATACATTCTTTTGGTCTGAGCTCAGCAAATTTTGAAAAACTAATTCTGGTTGGATTTTTTTATTTAAATAATTGATATGCCTCTTTGAGATTACAGAGTGCAAGATACTTATTTTTTCATGAAATCTTCTACCATTCTTAAGACTGTCTTATAGGCATTTTCCCAGGCATCAATCTGCCGACTTCTTATAAAACTCTTATAAAACAGTAGAATTTCGGTAAGTGTCAGTTGTGGAAATCAACATTTTCATGTATTTGGTAGAGTTAATATTCCTTGCTCATTTACAAGTTTCTTGGTTTGTCTTGCTTTGTATGTCATGTTGCCAAATTCCATTTGACTTCTTTGGCTACTCCAGCTTTTTAGAAGTATTGACAAAAATTATACTTTTTGGGACCTTTTCACAAGCTACAAACTTCTTCTAATTGTGTAATAATTTCACTTTCAGCAGATATTTTGTGTTTTTCTACATTGGTAGATTCTTGATGAGAAATTTTGGTTGAAATCAGTTCAATTTTCTTTGATACTATATTCTAGCAACAAAAGTTTACTTGATGATTTATACCAGTAGTATGGATTAAGACCGAAATTATAAAATGGTTCAAAAGATATCTTATTGTTTTGCAGTAAAAAAAAACTTTTACCCACTGAGGATTCATCAGTAATAATTATGTCATATCATTATGCCAACATTTGAAAAAAGAATGAAGATGAAATTAAAAATTACTTAGCACAACTGTCTTCATTTTCCAGTATTAGTGAACAATCCCAACTATTATGAAAAGCCACCAATATCTTTACAGTCTTAAGAGTAAGTGACTTGTTTCAGAAGAACATGTTTATAGGTGTCAATTTCTTAAGTCATGTTGAGGTCAGTTTTTCATTTTTATTACCAGCACACATTTAGATATTAAACAGAATCATGCAGTTGTAGGAACAACGAGTTTGATTGTAACTGTTAATTTTACTCATATAAAACAAAACAAAACTAAAGAATTGATTTTTTTGTACATTTATTTAATGTCAGTCAGTTAAATGCCATATGTGATACATGTTTGGGTGATCATGTCTCTTTCCAGATATGACTGATGAGACAGAAGATATATGCACAGTAGGTTGCCACTCTCTTTCTGCAGTAGATATTGCCAACCAAGGTTACATAACTCAATCTGTCCTACTATCTAACCTATAGCTGAAGAGGGAAGAGATGAATTAACACCTTTCCTAAGGGTATTTGCATGTAATAGGTTGTTATTATTTTCTGTAGTAGATTGGTTGCCAACAAAGGCTATAGAACCCACTCTGTCCTGTTATTTAACCCATAGATGGAGAGAGATAGATGGATTAATACACTTCCTAAGGGTATTTGCATGTAAGTGAATGAAACAAATTCAACTGGAATTCAAACTTAGCTCTCTGATTTCTCATTCCAAGTCTATATCCATCACACCACAACACACATAATTAATGTACCAAGGCTAATGTCAATAAAAATTTCTTAACCATTAATATCATTTGTTGCATATTTTCATATTATTTTATCTCAACTTAATATTAATTCTTGACACTTTTTTAAATAATTTTCATTATTTTATTTTTGCATATAAAAATCGATTTGTTGTATAGTAAAAATTTAAACAAACTAAAAATAAGGTTGCTTATTTTCCATGGAATCAGTCAACATTTAAGAACAAATAACACAAATTTTGTGGATTTTATCATTCTAGTTTCCATATGAATATTAATCAGCATTAAAAGAGCTTTCTAAAGATATATAACTTGACCATATTGGAAGATATGAAAACCCTTGTAACTCAGGCAACAGTTGAATGTCTAGGACAATATGTTGTACATATCTTGCCATAAGGCAAACAAATTTGTTGTCAAATTTAAAGAAAATTAAAGATACATTTTTGGTCAAAATTATCTTATTTGACCTTTAAGCAAAAAATAGATCACCTTTTAGATCTATGCAAAAACTTTAAAATGGTATATCATTTAGCTTTTTAGGTGAAAAAACAACTGAGATACTGAGTTGAAACAAGAAATAATATGGCAATTATCAAATGAAATCTGAAAGCTAACAACATGAAGTGGGTTAAGTCTATGGGAATTAACTCCTCACCCAGTAAGGAACAACATGCGCAGTAGGTGTTATCTGACTGTCATCTAGTGAGTTTTAGCATAAATGTTGTGAAAAGAATAAAATTTCTTGGGACTTATCCCTCACCCAGAAAGGAGTGACATAAGCAACTAGTTTTACATGACCAACATCTTGTGCCTGTTCACATAAAAAAAAAAACTCTTTGGATATTAGAACATTAAACAACAGTGGCCAGTTGGATAAAATAAAACAGATAAGTAGGTTAAATTTCATCATTTTAGGTGTATGTATAACTAGGTGACCAAACAATGGAGATTTTGTCAGTGACAACCACAGGATTATGTATGCAGGAAGAGACAAAAATGAAAAAGGAACTGGATTGATACTAGATTAAGACATGAAGAAATGTGTTCTAGGATAGCATCAGTTCTTTGAAAGAATTCTTGTAGGTAAAATGAAAGGAAAACCTATCAACATATCGATTATAATTGTCTATACTGAAAGCACAAAGCACAAAAGAAGAAATCAAACCTTTCTATTCTATGCTAGACAACACCAAGGCTTAGTGTAAATCACAAGAATTTATAATTATCATGGGAGACCTAAACACAGAGAAAAAATGGGTCCAATGGTGCATGGCAAATGAACGAGTAATAGCCAAAAGCTGGTTCCAAGAACATCTATGATGATTATGGACGTGGAGAAGTCCAGGAGGAGAAACTAAAAACCAAACCAAACCAACTACAAACCTATTAACAATAGATTCAGGAATTCAGATGTTGAAAACTACACAAAGAAATAAAGAACAAATATGGGCAGGCTAAAGAGGAATGACTCAATGAAAATAGTGCAAACGTAGAAAGAATGGGTATTACATATAAAGCAGGTATGCATTAAGAAATAAGAGAAGAGCACAAAAGACATGCAAATAGGTAATATATATATATATATATATATATATATATATTTTTTTTTTTTTTTTAATCATATCACCCTGGGCAAGGCGGTAAGGCCACTGGTGTGCAGGGGGCTACGTAAGAGTGAAAAGATTGGAAAAGAGAAAGCCGGAAACCACATCCTAAACAGGGAACAAGGGATGAGCCTCTACACCTGTTCAATAGACATGGGTGGAGTGTGAACCAGGCGATAGTTCAGTCTATCTACTCCAATTGAGAAAAAAGAAAAAAAATAAGGAAAAGTGAAAAGATTGGAAAAGAGAAAGCTGGAAACCACATCCTAAACAGGGAACAAGGGATGAGCCTCTACACCTGTTCATAATACAGATTTTCAAAGCAGTTACTATATATATATATATATATATATATATATATATATATATATATAGGGTGCGATGGGTAAATTGTCACCATTTTATATTTTCAATTTTACACATGTGCATTGGTTGTTGTTTATTATAGTATAGTAGGGCCAGTTGGGCACTGTCTGCAAGAAAAAGAGCATCATGAAACAATTCACTCTGCTAGAAATTTGGAAACGCCATACTGTACTGCTTGACATTCACACTAGAAGCTCTCCAATAGTTTTTGCGTGCTAATCTAAGGACAGTGCAGAGGATTTGGAAAGAGTTGGATGAGTCTAAGGCTGATTACAGTGATATGATAGCTGAGAAAATTTTATTCTGATCTTCTCAAATTTGTTGGTGAGAACCAGGCCATGATTGAAAACAATCCCTCTAAGTCAATAGGTTTCATAACTAAAGAGCTAGTTTCTGTTCTTGGTCAAGAGGGTGGCTGCTGAAAGACCCTATGACTGCAACATGACTCTGCACCATATCACACAAGCAGGAGAACCCAGTCATGGTTATCAGATAATTTCTGTGATAAGATCACCCTTTACATCTGACCATTTAACTCCCCAGACGGCAACCCTCTTGATTATTATTATGTATGGCATGCAACTGAGCGAAAGACCAACAAAATTTCTTTTAAGACAAAAGATAAACTGAAGGTAAGGATTATGGCAGCATTCACCAACTTAAACTAAAAGACTGTCCACAAGAGTTTGCAGGATATTCTGAAGTCATCTGGAAGCTCTGGTTGAAGCCAATGGCGATTTTATTAAATAAATTTATTCTTTAGTATTTCAAGATATTTTTGTGTAATTTTTGGTAAATATATATTTCAACATGAGATGTAAGTGTCATTTGAATTTTTTTTTTTAAACATAATTTAGACGACAATTTATCTATCGCACCCTGCATATATACAATACATAGACACACAAACATACATATAGTTACATCCAAATATTCACTAAAAAATGAGCACACATAATGAAAAGATACCCCCAAATCAATAAAAACAAAGTTTTATCATCAATATGTTTGTGTTATTATTCATAGAAAAGACCAAAGGATTTTTTTATGTAAAAATTATTTTTAATCCTTTTTAGAACCTTTGAAATTTTAGTTAAAAATCTTATTTTCTGGCATCAATGGGAGATCATAGATTTGCATGGGAAATTTTAGCATCTTTTTGAAACACAGATTTACAAATTACTGCAAAAATTATCAAATTTTAATGAAACTTTCAGGACTTATTCACATGAATTAAATTTTAAAAATATTTTAGTGATAATAAAATGTTACTAGCTTTGATTATTTGTGAAATATTTCTTTTAAAAAATGTTGTTAAAAATATTTTTTTGACACCTGTTACACTTCATTTAATTAATTTTCTGAAATTTCAAGAAATTCATTTTTGTAGCACTTAATGTTTATATTAGTTATAACAACAAGTCCTCAGAGAATTTAAATCATCAATTTTAGGGGAACAAAATGGGAACCTCCTTAATGAAAATCTGCTCTGAATTGGAAAATAAAAAATAGAATAATTTCAATAAACTAAGACATTGCTTAATTAGAAATATATTTTAATTGCTTTTAATTTAATTAATTTCTCTCAATTTAATTAATTGCTTTTATGAATAATATATATAGGGACAATATTGTTTTATGAAAAAAAGTTTCAATAATAATTTTTACAATTGTTTTGAATTTTTTAATTTTAATTAGAATAATTTATAAACTTTTAAATTTTTGTAATAATCTATAGCAGTCAAGTGATATTGTCATTAAATAAAAACTGTATTTACTAATACTGAATGGAAAAACTTGCTACAATTCAGTAACTCCAAGTATTTTAAAAAGAATTTTGAATTTTTATATGTATGTGTGTACATAAGCATACTGATGCATGACATCATCAAAAAATAAAAGTAGTAACTATGGCAAATTTAATACTATTAGTAATTTTCTAACATTTCTTTCATAAGTATCTGTGTAAGTAAAACTAAAACTATAAAGCCAAAATAACTAAAATTCAAAAAAATATTTGAATGCTTAAGATAATTTAAATTTTAAAATTTATTTTTTACAAAAATTATATAAAAAGGTATTTGCATTGTATTCATCATGTAATTTTGCATCTTATCACGTCCTTAAATAAATTTCCCAATCATCAGTCAATAAATGTGTCAACACCTCATAAAAAACACCCAACTTCATTTTGGTCTATTTTTCTGAGATAAGGTATTGTAATTATTTACACTATCATCTAAAACTGAGTGCATGGTCATCAGCAAAAGGTACAACCCAAAATGCCAAATAAATGTGGGAGATACCAGAATCAAGTAAGTACAAAAATTTAAATACCTAGGAAGTGTCCTAACTGAAGATGGAAAGTGCAACACGGAGATCCGAAGGTGAATTGGCATGGCAAAGGACGCGTTCCAGAAGCTGAGCAAAATACTAACACACAGGAAAATCTCACTGGAAACAAAGAAAAGAGTGCCGGACTGCTACATGATGTCAGTTCTTCAATACGGCAGCGAATGCTGGACAATATCATCGAAAATGAGGACAAAACTGGAAGCAGCGGAAATGTGGTTCTACAGAAGGATGCTGTGGATATCATGGACTGAGCATGCAAGCAACGATAAGGTGTTGGAAAGAATGGCAACAAAGAAGAAATTGATACTGAGCATCAGGAAGAGACAATTGAAGTTCCTGGGACATGCAATGAGGAAGGAGAGCCTGGAGAACCTGATACTGACTGGCCAGATAGAAGGAAAGAGAGACAGAGGAAGGCAGCAGATAACATATTTGCAGGGCCTGATCAGGTGGTTGACAGGAGTAACGGGAACAAACATACTAGGAGCCACAAGGGATAGGGAGACGTGAAGAACCATGATTGCCTACGTCCTGAAAGGACAGGGCACATAGAAGAAGAAGATCACCTGAAGAATTTCAGAATATACAACAGCCAAAACATCATGAATATGGTAGATGAAGACGGCAATCCAAACAATGTAAATAATGTTAAATAATTACCCTACTCCATGTTAAAAAAATGCTTTTCTGTAATATTTTTTACATAGAAACAACATGTTATACTTTTTAATTCAAAATACTGTAATGTAGTTATTAGCTGAATTTTGATCTGAAATTTTCACTGTATAATGTTCACCTTTTGTGATTAACTCACTAGTAAATTAAATCCATCAAAAATTAGGCTGAAAAATTAACATTTGCTGTGTACAATAATACATCCTTTTTTTACCCTCATTTAGTCCATGAACTTTTTGACATTGATTGAGAGATTACATATTATAAGAGTGAAGTTGGGATGTATAGACTAGTTTAAAACATTTTAAAAGTGGTTAAAAGAAAACTGTAAGACAATATAAAATGTTTAAATAATAGCTTGAATCTGAACCAATAACAGATGACCCACCGGTGACATCGTTTTATCTCCAGAGAGGCAAAGAACTAAGCAATCATTTCCTCTTGTCAATGAGCACTAACCACCTCACATCTTCCCTTTTGTTACTCTGCTGACCTACTGGGTATGAAAAACTAATAAATACCAATAATGACTGACTACATCTCATAAAACTGGAAGATAATAGCTAGGGACAAGAAAAGGAATAATCTGTTGCATGCAACAATTTACTCATTGAAAACAATCAATTTAAAAACAAAAAAAGAAAATAACACAAATCTTTGCTCTTCTCAGGAAGAAAGACATTTTGTAATTATTTTTCAGCGTTTTGTTCAAAAGGTTTGATCTTTATTATCTCCCAAAAGTTTATATCAATATTTGTCTTCATCTTTTTATTATTATTTATTTTTTTATTTTTTTTAGATGTGACAATAAAATTGATTATTAGTTTCTTTAGGCTAACGTTTTCTTCACTTTCACTAACTTCTCTACACAACCTCAACCATTTTATATAAAATCAGTTTACACATGTTTCAAGCAGAGAACCATGTTTAATAGTAATATCAAAATTATAGGCCTGTAGCCATTGCAATTGAAAATAATGGGAAATCAGATTTTAAATTATAAAAAAATATATTTAACGGCAAATTGTGTATGTGCCAAGGTGATCTTTAACTTGGTTTGTGTGCATATTATTCACTTACAAATACCGGGTTGTCAAATAAGTAAATTTGTCCATTTTTTTTATTTATTTTTTAAAATTCCAGTTTTTAGCTTTGGATAGCAACGTGTCTAAGAGAAGGAAATCTCAGAAATAAAAGCCTCTACACCAACTCTGTGTGGAAAACGGTAGGCTGAACTCTTTAACCTTGGTAGGTAATCTTTCTAGTGAAGATGACTTGATAAAAACACTGGGTTTCCAAATTCCTAAGTTGGTTAGTGTTAGTAAGGGCAAAAACACTAAAATGAAAATATTTTGCGTGTTAATTCAAATAACATTGGAAAAAAGAAAAGAAATAATTCAAATTTATCTGACAGCACAATAAACACTGTGTGTGTGTGTGTGTGTGTGTGTGTGTGTGTGTGTGTGTGTGTGTGTGTTTTGCAGGGCTGATTATGATTATGGTAATCAACTCGACAGACCTTTAAGAAAAGGTGAAGTGACACAAGAAAGGCAAGGATAACAAAAATGAGATGTTGAATGATAAAGTTGCCAAAGTCTGACAACTTCTATTATTTACAGTTTAAAGGGTCTCTTGGGTCTCTGTGAAACTGTTGTTGATTGAGTGATGTCCACTGCTCATGGGCTTGAGTTGATCAGTGTGTGTGTGGCTAGCAATTCATAGGCCAGGGAATGAAGCCTGAGTTGTTAGTCATTGCAGCACTGGATTGATTGGGTTTGGTGGCATAGACTGCACTGTCAATATACAGGTCGATCTGGTAATGGGCGTGTAAACCACATTAGCAGTAAGTGGTTAATCGGTCCAGAGTTGAAATAGGGTTGCTATGCTTGAGATCTCTGGTGGGCTGAACTGGACGGGTCAGTGGATTGCTGCCAGGCCAAGCTGGATTGCTTACTATGCTGAAAGTCACTGGCTCAAATTGGGCTCTATATTAGAAGTCACTGGGTTGCTGCATCAAGCTGGTGCATATTATGGTTAGATAGACTTTCTTGCCGTAAAAAGGTCAGTTGGAATAATTCAAGAAAAGACCTGTTTTTTGTCTTGAAAAGGACCATTGAAGGAACAGTGATAGAGGTGCCAGGCAGTGTGGTAGCAGTAGTAGTGGCTGGAGTCATCAGACAGTAGGTTAGCAATGGTAGTGGTTAGAGGAGTCAGGCAGGCTGGTAGCAGTGGTAATGGTTGGAGGTGTCCACATCAGTCAAGTCACTGGAACAGCATCAAATTCCCAGTCTTTCATCCAGGTCGGGACAGCTACTGAAGAAATTTGGATTTAGACTTCTGCTTTTATATGCCAGCATGTAAGTCACAGTCATTATGTGCCTCATTTTCATTTTGCTGACTCATGGTCATGAGATGTAACACCAGAGCTTTGAGATGAGTAACTGGGGGCTGCGATATGTGTGATAATTCACAAAAATTACAATCACATTAGTTACTTAATAACTGTTAATATTTAGTGTTATAATGATTAGTTGCCTCCAAAGATATGCAATACCTAAGAGTTAATTTAAATTTTAAAATCAGTTTTGAAAATGAAAAATCATAAATATAACATCTACACTTACAGTGTTTATGAATTTCAATGACAGTGACATCATAGTGGTAATTATCTGCGATACTAACTTACTAATCACTATTTATTATACATTTAGGTACAATTTACATTCAGACTACTGTTCTCACTTATGTTACGAAGGTCATTCAATATATTTCTTGAATGACCTTCATAATGTTGAATATTTTTAAGCTTACTTTTTTCTTTTTTTTTTCAACAGTCTCCCAGCAGTGCTACAGACTTTTCCCATCTGTGCACAAGCTTCCGTATTTCGTCAGAGTAAAAATCTTTGGATTGATGTCTCAGCCAATCGCTCACAGCACTTTTGATATCATTATCACTTTCAAACTTTGTGCCTCTCATGAATGTTTTCAAGGAACCAAACAGGTGGAAGTCTGAAGGAGTAAGGTCTGGGCTGTGTGAGCTGATCTTCGAGCAGGCAAGGTCATCATGGACAGTTTTGTGTGCTGTCCCAACAGATAAGCTCAAAGTCCTTGCAATGTCATCCACTGTCACCCTTCTGTCAGACTGAATGAGGTCATTGACTGACTTGATCACTTCAGCAGACCTCACTTCTGTAGGCCTCTCAGGCCTGTCTTCATCCTCAACACTGCTCTGTCCTTCTTTAAACAATTTAGCCCACTTGTAGACATTTTTTTGGCTGAAACATGTGGCACCATACACAGTTGACTTCCTATGAATTTCAACTTGTTTGCACCCTTCAGCAACCAAAACCTTGATAACTGACCTCTGTTCAATCCTGGAGCATGCTTCTTGGTCGGCCATCTTTGTTAATCTCCAAAACTCTCAAAGTTTTTTTCAATCTGCAAAAAAAATTAAATCCCTTTGAAAAAGAAGTAAAGGAAAATAATTTGAAAAAAAGGAAGCTTCTATCTGTATTAGAAGTCCTTATACTGAAAAATTCACCTTATTTATTGAATGACCCTCATATAATTATCACAGCATTTTGACAATTATGCCCTCTGGCCTTCATTGGTTGTTTGTAAGTCTGGGTAACCTTTCAGGGAATTTCAAACTAGACATTGACAGTGAAATAAAAACAATCTATCCCTATAAATTAAATGGTTCAATTTGAAATAAAGTGTCAAATTCAAAGGTTACCTGGATCAACAAATACCTGATGAAAGCCAGAGGGTGCAATGACCGAATCATAAGAACAAGAACAATAGTCCAAGTGTAAGTAATTTATGATAACTTCACATCTCAGAAATTCAGACAAAAACTGCTAATGACTGTTCCATGGTAAATATTCATAGCTTAGCTTGACATAAGTCTACTAGTTTAGGGTACTATGTATGTATATGTTTGCATGGTATAATGTTACCAGAATGGAAATTGTGATTGGTGAATTGAGTTTGAATTTCAGCAGTGCCTGTTTATTTTTACTGCCTGACAAGGTGCTAATAAGCAAGCACCAAAACGCAACAGCTCTTGTATTGCAGTAAACAATGTTTTTTTTATAAACTTTACAGTAAACACTTATAATAAAATAATACTATATATAATGCTCTACTAAGTATTGAACACTCTTAAAAAAGTATATCACTACAAACTGTGGGCTGCGAACCCATCAGTTTGTACTACTTCTAAGATCTAAACTTATTTATAAATGGAACTTTGTCTGTGTTTGTGTGTCCGTTACCTATAGACTCCAAAACGGCTGAACCAATTTTCTTGAAAATTTACACAGTTGTACTATAAACATCTGCGAGTGTTCTTAGCTAGGTTTTGTGTCAAGGTACCCCTGATAAATATCAAAAATCAATAATTGAAAAAATTGGGTTATAGAAGGAGTGGTCCGATTTTAATCAAATTTGATACACTCATAGACAAAGATATAAGAAATGATATTCAGAAGTTTCATGGTTGCAGTTCTTACAGTATTGCAGAAAATAAATAATATATATATATAAAAGGCAAGATGTTTGTGTGTGTGCCTGTTTGTCTGTATGTTCTTTATATAAATCCACAATTTTTATCTGATTCTCACCAAACTTCGCACAAATATTCTTTAGGCTGAGTCTGAACACCAGGACCATGGATTAGTTTTAAAGCTTTCATTACACCCGAGCTATACTGCTAGTATATATATATATATATATATATATATATATATATGTATGTATTATTACTTTTTTTCTTTTCATTTCATTGAAAAAAGAAATAAGCTAAAATATGTATTTATTCTGAAGACCCCACATGCTGTTGCTTGGTCTGAGATATATCGAAACTTTTCTCAGGAATATGCAAATAATCTGAGAAGATAAGAAATTTCAGTCGTTCTGTTCTGGAAAAATTGCTGATTGTTTCCAGAGGTTAAATCAATCTACATAATCTTTTTTCAAAATTAACAAGTTTTGCGGGTGTGGCATAAGGCTCTTTTAAATAACATCATTGTAAACATTGTTTTTTCATTTGCTTTTTCTAAGTCAGTTTTCCCAGACTGAGTAAAATGAGGCCATGACCTTGCAAGGATTTATTTTATCTAAATAATTTCAACAATTGCTTGGATCATTGATTTCATTCTATTTGTTGATTTAGTTATTTGAATTGACATTAACAGCAGAATTACAAGGAAGAATCCAAGTATTATAAAAAATGAAAAAAAAAAAAAATCAAATGCACTGGTCAGAGCATTTTTTTGACAATCAAGTTCACCCTGTACAAAGACCAAGAACCACTCAAGATAGAGAGAAGCAGAGTAAGAGGTTTAATATAAAATATTAGACTCTCACGAACATTTTATAGGATAAAGAAATTGCTTATCAAAATTTTGTAATGGTTATTGAGAATAAGGTTGCACCAAAAACATACTTTTATATATATATATATATAAACGATATGTTCACGTCTTACATGAATTCCATCAGGCTGTAAGAGACCTTACAGCTCGATGAGATCAAGTAAGTGGTGAATATTTTGTCCTTTAACATATTGTTGCCTCTACATATTCAGTTCTTTGGATTGCACATGATCACTTTTTTAAATATCTGTCTACTAGTCTAACCAATCCATCTTTTACTGTCATGAGTATATATATATATATAAATATGCTGTTAAATATAAGAGACAATGAATGTCTATTATATTTAATCATAAGCCGTTCTAAACATTTAGAACAGCTCATGATTAAAGATAATAGACATTCATTGTCTCTTATATTTAACAGCATATGTTTAGAAAATTATTTGCTGCCTCGATACACTATATATATATATATATATATATATATATATATATATATAAATGTAAACTTATTGCTATACTCATTTTGAAAAACCCTCCAAGTACAAACATGGAAGGAAAAAATGGTAATAAAAAAGAAAGAGCTAAGCACTTGAACACCAGTCAAAGTACATAGCCCAAAGAAAAAAACCTGTGATGAGTAACCTAAACGAAAAAGCACACAATTCGCTAGTAGAGCAAACAAAATAAATAGCTAACCTAAAGAGCCAATGAACCTACCAAAGTTTCACCTAACGAATCTTCTTCTTGGCCAACCTTCCCTGAAGATCCGTTAGGTGAAACCTTGGTGGATTCGTTGGCTCTTTAGGTTAACTATTATTTTATATATATATATATATATATATATATATATATATATATAGTGTTAAATTTAAATGCCTATTGCCAAAATTGCTTTTTTTTTTTCAGTAGTTTACTGGTAGAAAGGATTTTTGGCATTTTTGTCATAAAGTGCTCAATATTAAGATAGAGATTAACCATTAATAAAATTAATGAAGAGAAGTTTGTCACTTAGCTGAGCAGTGTTGTTCCAGTCATGCCGACTTTGAAGTTTCATGAAGGCAATATTGTGATGTTTTCACTCTTCAATCATTCCAACTTTTAAAAGCAAATGACCCTGCAGAGTGAAAGTATTAGATTAATGCCTTCATGAAATTTCAAAGTCAGCATGACTGGAATAACACTGCTCAGCTGAGTGACAAACTTATCTACATTAATTCTATTAATTATATATATATATATATATATTGGAAATGCTGACATAAATTTAAGTTCAAACTTCCTAATAATTAATCTAAAATTAAAATTCCTTAAAATAGTCGTTTCATTTTTTCTTTTTAGCCATACAATTAAATTATGTTATATAATAACTTCCCTTGCGTTGTGGCGCAGTGGATATCGGCTTGGAACGAGAAATCGGGGAACCGAGTTCGAATTCCAGTTGAATTCCTTGCATTCACTTACGCGCAAATACCCTTGGGAAAGGTATTAATCCATCTCTTCCTTCCAGTTATGGGTTAAATAACAGGACGGATTGGGTTCTATAGCCTTGGTCGGCAACCAGTCTACCGCAGAAAGCAATGGCAACCTACTGCGGGATAATCTTCTGCCCAGTCAGTCATGTCTCTTTCGAGACATGATCGCCCAAAGCGTGTATCGCGCATGGCACTTAACTGACTGACTAGTTCTATCATGTTAATTTTTAACTTATTTTTAACCAGTTTGTTTTGGTATTAACATTTTTTGTGGCCTCTTAACAGTGGCCTTAAAAACTGTAATTTTGTTTGACCTGTATCTTCTTTATTTTTATTTTTAATCTTAATTTATTTTATTGTGTCTCTTTTTGTTAATATCACCTACAAGTCGGTAGCAATGACCTGTCCCTTTCTTTCATCTTCCCAATCCTTACTTCTGTTTTTTTATACACACACAAGCAAATACATTTATTTTACCATAATGTTTTGGTCTCACTGGTGAGATGGGTGGTTAAATATACTGGCCAAAATGGGCATTTGATATAAAAAAATTTGAATTTTTACAAGTAACGTGTGTGTGTGTGTGTGTGTGTGTGTGTGTGTGTGTGTGTGTGTGTGTGTTTATTAAATATAATATATACGCTTCAAGATACTTTCTTCTGTAGATGAATGATATTTTATTTAACATTGGTTGTTTATTTTGCATAGTAATATAGCATCTAGGTTTTGTATAAGGTGCCATAGAGTATTTTGGTATTATCCACAGATAATTGTCTTAATTTAATAGTTGTATTTTAGTTATTTGTGATGTGCTGGTTGATATGTGCACAAATTTCACTGAGTTTCAACAAGTGACAGGTTAAGCTGCAAGAAAATGTGGTGCATGAGTGTCCAATGTAAGAATTTAATTTTGTTTTTCAACTATTAATATTGAAGATGTTATACACAATGCCACCATAAACTATTTCAAGCTTTCAGCTTTCCAAAGAATCAGTTAAGTGCCATACATGATACACGCTTAGGCGATCATGTCTTGAAAGAGACATGACTGACTATTTATAACATTTTTTGACAGTAGACTACCATTACTTTCTGCAGTAGACTGGTTGCCAACCAAGGCTATTTAACCCATAGCTGGAGGGAGAATTGATGGTTTAATTGATGGTTTAACCCCACCCCCGGCTTGCGAGCCACATTCGGTTATCGAGTGAATCTTGTCCAGCCCGCTACCTTACTCTGGACATGATATAAATATAGGTAAACCAAACCAAAATGACAGTTGATAGTCTGAATATATTGCATCGAAATTAAAAAATATTTTTCTTTTTACCTGGAGAATATGTTCAAATGAAGCTGCTGTCAATTAACCACCACAGACGACCGCACCTCCCTTCCATTAGCATGGAACAGGCATGCCTCCCAGAGAGTAAAACACTACGCCTGCTTGGCCTGACACTCTCAGCGGACCTCAAGTGGAATGACTACGTCGAATCCATTGCTAAATTCACTGCTATGAAAGTTGGCTCTCTGTGCAGGGCCCGGAAATTCTTTCTGCCTGAATCTATCCTGCACTTATACAAATCTACCATCCGCCCGTGTTTTGAATACTGTTGCCACATCTGGTCAGGTGCCCTTGCTATTCTCCTCGGGCTTCTTGACAAAATACAGTGAAGAATCTGTAATGTGATTGATACCGGCTTAGCTGACTGCCTGCAGTCACTCTCTCACCGGCATGACGTGGCTTCCCTGTGCCTCTTCTATAAATACTTTCATGGCTTCTGCTCTGATGAACTTAAATCACTGGTGCCCCCTAGGTGTGAGTTCGCACGAGATAATTTAGATTGGCAACTAGGTCCCACCCTTTTACAGTGAAACCGATGAAATGTAACTGCAATTTCTACTCCAACAGCTTCTTTTCTCGCACTTCTCACCTGTGGAATTCCCTTCCACATGCTTGCTTCCCCGACGGCTATAACCTCCAGGAGTTTAAATGTAAGGTCAATAGACACCACCTAACACACTAACCCTCCGATTCTCTCCAACTCTCCCCCTATGTACATCCTAACTCATCTATCGCCCTGTGTAACCCCCTGCACTATGGTGGCAGTGGAATGCCTTGCTTGGGGTGACATGATTAAAAAAAAAAAAAATTTGTAGAGTTCGCCAAAACTAACGTACAGCCTCACTTTCACTTTTTCTGTGAAATTGCTTTCATGAGCAGGCACTTTTAAATCAATATAAAATAGTGTTTTCAACTGATTTTAATGGAATTTTTTTTCAGTACTGATTTATGAAACATTTATTTTTAAGATGCAATATTTTTTTAACAAAATTCCATGACACTGGAGCCATAGCTGTTTGGCCCTCCTCCATGATTCTACATAGCTTTTTGTCCCTCACTCTCCAAAAGATTGCCAACCCCTGGTTTAATACCATTCCCAAGGGTATTTGCACATAAGTGAATCCAAATTCAACTGGAATTCAAACTTTGCTCTCTAATTTTAAGTTCTCAGCTGATATTCACTTCACTGCAACACACATTTTAAAGAATACCAGGATGTAAATAAATGAATTCTGTCTACAACACAGATAATGCAAAATGACTGAGATGGTTGAAATTTGGTCAGTTAAGTGCCATATGTGATTCAAGCTTCGGCAATCATATCTCAAAAGAGACATGACTAACTGGGTAGAAGATTTTCACACAGTAGGTAGCAATTACTTTCTGCAGTAGACTGGTTGCTAACCAAGGCTATAGAACCCAATCTGTCTTGTTATTTAACCCAAAACTGAAGGAAAGAGAGTTTAATAACTTTCCCAAGGGTATTTGTGCATAAGTGAAGGCAATGAATTTAACTGGAATTCAAACTCAGCTCACTAATTTCTCATTCCGAGCCAATATTCACCGCACCATAACGCACATCCCAATACATCCTGCACAATATCCCAGCAATATGCACTGCACCACAATGACATCCTGTGCATCCCAGTTGAAAGTACCTCAACAAATAACAGACCAAGCATGAACTTCTAACAATTTATCCCTAATAACATATTCAGAAATTGGAAAAATAAAATAGAAATTAGAGAAATCTTGACTGCTCTTTTTAATCAAACCTGTTTGTGCATATATATATGTGGGTGCATGGCCGAGTGGTTACAATGTTTGCTTTCTGACCATGAAGCCTGGATTCGAATCTCACCATGGTCAATTTGTCAGGATGGTGACTTCTTGGTGTTATCGGTCTGGATATGAAAGGATCCCAGTATTCGGCACCTTTGGAAAGTGCCTGAAACCATACCATGGCTTGACCAAAGCCTTGTGAGTGAAATTGGGTAGACAGCTCCCTTTGAGTTGGGCTAGCTCAAAGTCACAAGTCATTGTGACCGAGAGTTCGGCAATGTTACTGTGTTCATAATTGATGTTATTAAGTGTAGGATTTCTCTTTTTTATAAGAAATATCTCCATTATTTTTAATCGTCTTTTGCATGTGGCTGATGCTGCTATGTATGGATTATTAATGAGGATATCACAGATAGGTCTTGGAAGATGATGTGTTTTTTAATGAGATCAGAATGATCTGTTGTGGGAAAAATGTAAGGTCAATCTTCTCATCAATTTTGTGGTGGTATAGCCAATGTTTACAGATTTGGATAGTTGCACTTATCATGTTCGGAACTTAACATATGCAAAACTCTATGTGCATAAACTTTCCACATGTTTATTTACAAGTAAAACAAAATTAATTCTTGATAATGGCTAAAAGTATAGCTGAAAGTGCTCAAAAGTACAAAAGCTTTGGACAATTCTTACATAATTTGAGTTCCAAAAAGAAAAAAAAATTTACAAACACATGAAAAATTATATAAAAAACTCAATGATAATAATTTGTCTGTCATTTTTCATGAAACCTGTGTGTGTGTGTATATATATATATATATATATATATACACACACACTAATTGCTTTCTGTAAAGACAATGACTATCTATTACATGAATAATGACAATACTAAATTTTAATTGATAACAGAGATTGTAAAATAGAAATTTAGAAGTTTGTGTGTTCAAATTATTTTGGGGGTCACCAAATAAATGTTTTGTGGCCTTGCTGATATCTGGTCATTGAAGAAAATGCCTACCCAGTCATTTAAAATGAAGAAAAAAATAAAGGCAGCATGGAAAATTGAATTTAAAAACAAAAATATGGCAACTACAGGGGAACAAAAAGTAATTTCCCTACTTTAAAATAATTATAAATTATTTATTTATTGTAATTTTTGTCTCAAATTTTTTTGTGTTTGATCTTCAATGTATGAGAATTTAATCTGTTAATATCTGTCTTTTCAGATTGATTATTCTTTTTGAAATTTGGAAACCCTACAAACATGGCTGAACATCTTACCCTGCAAGAGCATGCCCAGCTAACAGTATGTTATAAAGTTTGGTAATCTGTTGTTCAAGTGAAAAAAGGATGGAGAACTATTTGAGGAGTATATGCTCAAATTGGCACAAAGACAAGCAAGAATTGTTATCCTAAACTCATGGTTACAGGGTTGGTAGCTGATACTTGAAGAAGCAATCACCCTTTCAAGTCTGGCAACCATGAGACAATTCAAGCATTTCAAAAAAGAGCTTAAGTGGCAGGCTTGGAAGCCACACTAGAAGATTGTGATATTCACATGGAGTTTGGAGAGAATATTTTGGCTTTGTATGAAGATTGGTCAGATCTCTTTAAAAATATCCTCTGGAGTGATGGAACGGTATTTCACATCGGTAGGTTTGTGAAATGTCACAACTGCCACTATTGAGAAGGCAAAGATCAATATTATCTCTGAAAAAAATGCAGAATTGCCCCAAAGTAATGGTGTGGTTAGAACGACTTTGGACAGGATTATGGGTCCATTTATTCTTTATGATGTTATGAATGCCAAAAAACCCCTTACTATTTTGCAAGATAAAATCTGGCCAATTATCAGTGTTTGGGAGAATGCTGGAGGTTTGATTTTTGCAAGTTGGCAGCTCTCCACATTTGCTATTTGTGAATGGCTGAATGCCCACTTCCCTGGGCGATGGATGGGTTGTCGTAGTCTGTATGAGTCGTCAGCCAAGTGTCCTGACTTAACACCCTGTGACTTTTTTTGTGGTAGGGGCTTAAAAGTACAAGTCTACTATACCAAACCAAAGACTTTGGAAGAAATTGAAGGTTGAATACACAAAGTTATATCTTCCATCCGACAATAGATACTGGTGAAATAAGTCAACACGATTCCTGAGCAGCTCATAAATTATAAGTATTTTAAAATGGGAAGTTACTTTTCAATCACCCTGTATGTATATAAATGTATTACATGCCTTCTCTTTGATACTCAAATAGATACAAGAGGCTATTGAAAAAGACTGTCTCTAGGCATAAATCAAGAAAGTGTTGTCTTTCTCTAAAAACAGGCATCTGATGATCGACCAATAAGATTGTTCAAGTGTAATTTATACTAATTAGGTAAGAGGAAGGAACACCGATTTAATTATGTTTTGTTTCATAGAGCAGTAATTCTATTTATGATTAAAGTATATATTTATACTTGCATTAATAATTCAAATAATAAGAGTATATTAGATACCTAATGTTGTAATGGAATGTCCCACACTCCCTATCACTTATGTGGACTGACTATATCAGTAGACATATATATATATATATATCAGTGAGCACAGGAGATTCCTGTGACTTGCTTTGGCAATTATCAGCCTGCCACCAGATTCCCTGTCTTACCGTAGTGTATTCTCTTTACAATAAACCTCTCTTCTTTCATCTACGCATGTGTTGCTGTTCTTTCACTTGAGTACCACCTTGTTTGTTTGTAACCTCTTTAAAGGATACAACACCTAAGTATAATAATGTTTGCAAGAACAATGGGCAGTAAATTTACTTGGGCATTTTTTTCAATAAGCAGCAAGGAAACTCAAGTGATTAAGCACAAAGAAAATTCCAGGATTTTATTCAGTAGTTTCTCATAATTTTGATTGAAATAAAACTTACAAAGTCACTATCATTACTAAGAAATCACTTTATTACTGCAACTAGCTGCAACTTACTTCTTGATCACTTTCTGTGTATGGTAAGGATTTATGGGCATTGCAGGAATTAAATTCTATAGATTAAAAGAACAGCAATCTTCCAAAAGACTCATATTTGAGAAACTTGCTTCTAGCCAAATAAGAATTGTGCCTCTCACTGAAGAGATATAAAGACTACTTGAAAAGAAGCCTCATCTCCTGTGGGAAAAGAAATAAACAATATGGTAGCACAAGATCTATCAGAAAACCATTTTTAAAAACAAAAAACATTAAGAAGCAGGTAAATAAGGTTAGCACACTATTTCTTTTAAATGCTTTTCTTTCTGCCATGTGAGATTTTAGAGATTCCTGTTGCTAACAAAATTTTCTTTTTCTTTTGATGAGGAAAAGTTATGAGTCGAATGAACATTGGAAATCGTTACCATTTTTTGTGAAAAATTGCAAATACAAAATTAGTTTTAAGCATCATAGTGAACTTGTGGTATTATAATGACTGAGATATAAAAAATATGTATGAATGTGCTATTTTGGTGAAAGAGATAATATTCAAGTGCATGGATCACTGATTGTGATTACTTAGGTTAAAGGATAGAAAACAGATGACCAATCCTTCTTCTCCCGCTGACCTATGATATGGTGCCAAATTTTCTGTATTTTCAGGAAAAAAATTATTTCTCTGCTGTCAATGTCATTAAAGAAATTTTCTCTCATATTTTTCTCACCTCTAGCGAGAATAATGACAGACCGTTGTAAACTGGTCCTGGGTATGACAGTAAGCTGCATCTGGCAGCAAGGCCTCTGATTGGGAGGTTGTGAGAAGCATGGTACCACCTCTTAATTGCTGTTGTTCCCAGGTCCACTCTGACCTGCAGTGGTAGTACCTGTTAGGGTTCCAGCTATGGGCAAATAGTTAAACCTCTAAACAGGGGTCAAAACACGATGCAAGTATAAAAACAGACTTTTATGAAATATATACATAAAACTTTTTTGAATTAAAAATATTACCATGAAAACGTTTTTGAAGGAAAAATGTTACCAACAAAAATACGTTTTTGAAGGAACTACTGCTTCAGCATTAAAAGACCCCAAGGGGTTGATATGCAGTAAAACAAACCAAACCAAACTGTTGTAAAGAACTTAATAAAAGAGCAAATAACAGAGTAAGACAAAAGAACTATTTCATCAGAGCATGTTAGGTTATGAAGAGCATTGTTATGGAAAGCTAAGGGCCAGGGCCTTAACATTCCATGGCAATACTCCTAATAATAGGCAATCTTCATAAGAGACAACCTCCCATCTCTTATAGCACTTAGTAAATTTTATCTTTTTGCTATCACTCCTAATTCCTTGTAATATAGAAATCTAATATAGGGTCAGAAAGAATCCATCTTGCACATTTATAAATCTACCATTCGTCCTTGCATTGAATACTGTTACCATATCTGATCAGCTGCTCCTGCTATTCATTTCGAGGTTCTTGACAGAATCCAAAGAAGTATCTGCAATGCAATCAATTCTGACTTGATATCTCAACTTCAGCCACTTAATCATTGACATGATGTGGCTTCCCTCTGTCTTTTCTACAAATATTTCCATGGCAAATACACTAATGATCTTTTTTTTCCTGGTGCCCTGACCACATGAATTTAAGTGTATTACTAGATTGGCATCTAGCTTCCACCTTTTTTACCATTGAAATAGCAGAAATAAAATGTTCAAATATAATAGAAATTAAATTTATTTTTCAAGAATATATTCATCATTATTAGTAAGAATTAATAGCTTCCCTCTGTCTTTTCTACAAATATTTCCATGGCAACTACACTAATGATATTTTTTTTCCTGGTGCCCTGACCACATGAATTTAAGTGTATTTATTCTTTATGATGTTATGAATGCCAAAAAACCCCTTACTATTTTGCAAGATAAAATCTGGCCAATTATCAGTGTTTGGGAGAATGCTGGAGGTTTGATTTTTGCAAGTTGGCAGCTCTCCACATTTGAAATTGGCATCTAGCTTCCACCTTTTTTACCATTGAAATAGCAGAAATAAAATGTTCAAATATAATAGAAATTAAATTTATTTTTCAAGAATATATTCATCATTATTAGTAAGAATTAATAGCTTCCCTCTGTCTTTTCTACAAATATTTCCATGGCAACTACACTAATGATCTTTTTTTTCCTGGTGCGCTGACCACATGAATTTAAGTGTGTTACTAGATTGGCATCTAGCTTCCATTTTTTTACTATTGAAACAGTTAAATGTAACCACACTTCTACTCGAACAGTTTCTTTCCTCACACTACCCACCTGTGGAACTCCTTTCTGTTTACTTGCTTCCCTGATAGCTACAATCACCAAAAAATTTAAATGCATTGCAATTGCCATCTTCTGTCTTCTTGAATCCCATTCATCTTTTATCCTTTCTTCAATATCCACTGCACCGAATCTTTTCTCTCACTGTAACGCCCTGTTAACTAGTGATGGTCCCCCTTGCTTGGGGTGAATGTTTAAAAAAAACATCTCTAACTAGAAGCTTTAGTGATGAAAAGCATTTATTTTATCGTGAAAGATGGTTACAAGTTAGAAGGGAGATGGGATGTGCTTATTTTAATACCCCAACCCTGTTTTGCCAACCATTTACAGAACCTTGTTAGCTAGGTTACTCACCACTTTCCTATATCCCTCTTACCTTCAATATGTCATATGAGTTTCAGATTTTCTCGGCCCTCTTTCCTTATTATATGCCCAAGAGATTTCAACTGTTTTTTTCTGATTCGAAGTATAAGTGTGTTTGTTATTTCCATTTTCCCTAAAACTTCAACATAGCTCATATATTCAGTCCATGGTATCCTCAACATCCTTCTGTAAATCACATATTTGTATGTTATCATCTCTTCTTAATCTGTGAAGAGATTACTCAACATTTACTGTCATACAGGAAAACCAGTATTGCATAGCAGTTCACTACTCTTTTCTTTGTTTCTAATGAAATTTTCTTGTTTCTCAAGAGTAAGATGTTACTTGGCTTTGAAATGAATAAATAAAAAAATAAATTTAATCAATTACAATGTTTTAAATAAAAAGAATCTTAACAATAATCAGTCAATTTATCACATTGAATCAGTAAAATGCTTGATAAATCTTGAAAGTGATTGCTTTAAATATCTTGAAGGCCTTGTCAAGGTGAACATACAGAGTTGCTGCACAAATTCTCCAGCTATGGAATCTCTGAAAGAGTCTTCTCCATAACCAAGTCTTTTCTATCAGGTAGGTCTATGAAGGTTGTTGTTAATGGCACATGAGATCAATAATGGCATCTCCCAAGGCTTTCACTTCAGTCCTACCCTCTATATTATTAACAATTTTTTTTTTTTTTTTTTAATCATATCACCCCAAGCAAGGCGGTAACACCACTGATGTGCCGGGGGCTACGTAAGAGTGAAAAGATTAGAGGAGAGAAAGCCGGAAACCACATCCTAAACAGGGAACAAGGGATGAGCTTCTTCACCTGTTCAATAGACGTGGGTGGAGTGTGAACTGGGCGATAGTTTAGTCTATCTACTCCAATTGAAAAAAAAGAAAAAAGAAAAGAGTGAAAAGACTGGAAAAAAGAAAACCGGAAACCACATCCTAAACAGAAAACAAGGGATGAGCCTCTTAACCTGTTCAATAGATGTGGGTGGAGTGTGAACCGGGTGATAGTTTAGTCTATCTACTCCAATTGAAAAAAAAAGAAAAAAAGAAAAGAGTGAAAAGACTGGAAAAAAGAAAACCGGAAACCACATCCTAAACAGGGAACAAGGGATGAGCTTCTTCACCTGTTCAATAGACGTGGGTGGAGTGTGAACTGGGCGATAGTTTAGTCTATCTACTCCAATTGAAAAAAAAAGAAAAAAAGAAAAGAGTGAAAAGACTGGAAAAAAGAAAACCGGAAACCACATCCTAAACAGGGAACAAGGGATGAGCCTCTTCACCTGTTCAATAGACGTGGGTGGAGTGTGAACCGGGTGATAGTTTAGTCTATCTACTCCAATTGAAAAAAAAAGAAAAAAAGAAAAGAGTGAAAAGACTGGAAAAAAGAAAACCGGAAACCACATCCTAAACAGGGAACAAGGGATGAGCCTCTTCACCTGTTCAATAGACGTGGGTGGAGTGTGAACCGGGTGATAGTTTAGTCTATCTACTCCAATTGAAAAAAAAAGAAAAAAAGAAAAGAGTGAAAAGACTGGAAAAAAGAAAACCGGAAACCACATCCTAAACAGGGAACAAGGGATGAGCCTCTTCACCTGTTCAATAGACGTGGGTGGAGTGTGAACCGGGTGATAGTTTAGTCTATCTACTCCAATTGAAAAAAAAAGAAAAAAAGAAAAGAGTGAAAAGACTGGAAAAAAGAAAACCGGAAACCACATCCTAAACAGGGAACAAGGGATGAGCCTCTTCACCTGTTCAATAGACGTGGGTGGAGTGTGAACCGGGCAATAGTTTAGTCTATCTACTCCAATTGAAAAAAAAAAAAGTGAAGATTGGAAGAGAAAACCGGAAACCACATCCTAAACAGGGAACAAGGGATGAGCCTCTTCACCTGTTCAATAGACATGGGTGGAGTGTGAACCAGGTGATAGTTTAGACTATCTACTCCAATTGAAGAAGAAGAAAAAAAAAGTTAACGGTGGTGAGTTAACTAAGTTTTAACTTAGTTAAAGTCCGGTCAAAGAAATTTCTTTGAAAAAAGGTAAACACTCGTTCAAATAACGATGAAACTATTTTAAAATTAGCCACAATATACTTGAAAATATTCTCGGTCATTAGCAAATATATAAGCATAGATTATACCATGGTTTATAGGTGAACCTCCTAAAACCTAGATGACCAGAGCCTGGTCGCTGATCTCCCTGCTGACCTAGCTCTTACAGCTCAGTGTGGGAAAGATTAGCTGGTATCATTCACTACCTCCAAAACAAAGCTAGTAACATTTTATCACCAATAAAAGAGTTTCAACAATTTAATTCATTTGTGAATAAGTCTTGAAAATATCATTAAAATTTGACAATTATTTGATTTTTGAAAGTATTTCCTAATCAATATGTTATTTCACTACAAAAAGATGGTCATACTAATTTATGAATTTAAGTAACAATGTTATAGTAAAATTGAACTGGTAAAAATGTCACACGTGGAAAAATAGGAAAAAATTGTAGAAGTGAAAAAAAATAAGTTTATTGAAATATACACTATTGGCAAAAAAAGTTGGTTTTGAATTAAATCTAATTTTAAAAAACATTTTTCCTGTTTTTTACTTGTGCCATTTTTACCGTGCCATTGTTACCATTCATTACTAATTTATTGTCCTGTTTTGAGGCAAAAAAAAATAAATTCAACCAAAATAAATTCAACCAAAAGGTTCTAAAAAGGATTAAAATTTATATAATAATCAAAAAATTCTTTGGTCTTTTCTCTTAATAATAAGATAAAGATTTTGAGGTAAATGCTCGTTTTAACTCCCGACGGCTTTTCCCCTTCAAATTTATCCAAAATAGCATTATCTCTGTGCAAATGTATATGCTGAACTCAAATCAACAATTAGTTATTGAAGAAACTTCCTTTTTTTAATGTAAATGTGCATAAAAAATGAGCTTTTGCACTTTTTCTCTCCCGTAACTCTCACGAAGTCATATAATTAACTGCAGAATGATGTACTGCGTAACAACGAATTTCGGTCGATTTACTTCCGCCTGTTTACTTTTGGTTAGGAAAGTAATGCGCTTTTTTTTTGTATTCCTCAACCTGTGCATTACTTTCCTAACCAGAAGTAAACAGGCGGAAGAAAATCGGCCGAAATTCATTGCCTACGCAGTATGTCATTCTGCAGTTAATTATATGACTTTGTGAGAGTTACAGGAGAGAAAAAGTGCAAGATATAGTTAGTTTTTTTATGGACATTTACATTAAAAAAGGTAAGTTTCTTCAATAACTAATTGTTGATTTGAGTTCAGCATATACACTTGCACAGAGATAATGCTATTTTGGATAAATTTGAAGGGGAAAAGCCATCAGGAGTTAAAACAAATATTTACGATTTTGATTATAATAATTTGTTTTTATTAAGTTTGCACTCTTTTTTATCATGTATACTCATTTTTTGCAAATCTTTAGAGGTACCTACTGAAAAGAAAATTGAGAGATATCAAAAAAAGTAACATTTAATAAATGTTACTAATCACACACTATATTATTATTATAATTTTTTTGATATTAAGTAATCATTTCTAATAAGTGTTTATGTGTTGTCAATATGGGAAAGAAGTAGGATATTTTTCTTAACCCCATGTCTTACATCCAGCACTCTGAAATGAATAGAGGCTTTGTTAGTATACATTTTATAAACTTGTCTGCAGGTTTTATAACTAAAGTGACAAACTACATCTGGCAAATTATATGTCGAGACTGAATTCTCTGAATGTGAACAGACTGCCTTATTTCAAGGAAAAAAGTGGCTTCACTTCATTTTTCTTTTTCTCTAAGCAAAACAGTTTCCTCCATTCATAAGCCATCAAAACAAATTATAAATGCAAAAATGACTTTTACTGATTCATCTGTGGATACCACAGATTTTACAAACCCTAAAATGCACACACAACCTACATTTTAAATGGACAAGTCATTATTCAAACTATAAGTTAAGAAACATTAAAAAAGTTTATATATATATATATATATATATATATATATATATATATATATCAATCTTGGCATTGACAGAAAACTATGATGTAGCTTGACTTGAAGTGCCTTTCATAAAAACCGTAATACACAAATAAAAACAGAATTTGATTGCATTTTTGGATTCCAACAGTTAATGGCTCGTGTTGTCATCACTGCACAAACATCTCAAGACAGCATGCATTAACATGTTAAAGGACGACAAACACAATCACAATCCGATTTTTTAAAAAAATCTCCTTCGCAGCTTCCAACCTGGTTTCAGTTGCAAGTAATAAATTGATTCTGTTACTTCATTTCAAACATTTTTCTTTACTTCTTTTTTATGATATTTTTTTTTCTCATTCAAATTTTTATTGCAAAAATTGGCATTTCAATAATTACTTGGAATGAAGAACAAATTTCTTTTTCCACTTTAAACAGGTCGAGTGAGGAGGTTGTGGCAATGTTCATTAATGGAGAACATTTGCAATGGAGCCTGCAGTAGATTTGTTCATGACGACATTCATCAGTTGTACAAAATTTACTTGCTAGCACAAGTTATTTATCCCCACCCACACTTACAGCATCCATACTTATCTTCGCATTTAATAATACAGAATTATGGATTTAAGTTAGTTGCAGATACTTAGTAGTAATGAAAGTCTAATCATATATAGAAATTTCTTTTTTAAATTGTGGTTTGTTAGGCCCACAGGAAAAGGGTTTTGTATCATGTGAAATTCAACTTAAAGAATTTGTTTATTTACAATAAACTTAAGGAGAAAGGGAAAGAAGACTAAAAAAAACTGCTCAAAATATTCGTTTAAGCATTGAATAAAAATCAAGCTTGGTGAATAAAAAAGTGTTTGTGAAATTAAGACTTATAGTTGACAAAGGCAAAAACGTCTTTTGCACTTTTCAAGTGAAAATTTCTTATTTTATAATGTTCTGACCTACCAAGGTCATTCATAAGCATTAGCAAAAAAAATCATGTTGAAGAGGAAGGCCAAATGAGAAATTTGGGTAGCAAATTTCTAATTTCAAAATAAATTGTTAGTTTTTAGTTTCTGATTAGTAACTCGGTTTTATTATAAAATATCTTATACATATAAGAATATCATATAGAATACTATAGAATATCCTTCTTGTTCTCAGCTTCAAATGTTAAAGTTATTTCAATGTCTATGTAAATATCCATCTTGATGATGCATGAATGAATAGTGATTTTCACCAGCCAGCAACCTTGTTTTTATTTAGGTTGTCACAATCACTGAGTTATTTTGGGAGTTTGAAATTTCATTTTTTTCATTGGTGGAAAATAATCCAAATCAAGATTTCTCTTTCACAATCTTTTTTTCCCCAAACATTTACCTAAGCCAGAGTGCATTGCCATAAATAAGCTCAAAATCAAGGCTTATCAAGAAAAGGCTACCCAAACACCTTATTTCACTTTTAGGTAGTGGTAAAGGCATAGTGATATAATTTTTTTTACAGAAAATGCAATTTCATCTTTAGAGTTTGACTGATACTTGTGCTAGCAAATAAATTTTGTATAAAGAGTTCCACGAGCCTGGACATTAACTGAAACCCTACAGTTTAAGCTTGATGGAACCTATACTCAGAAGCTGAGAGATATACTTAACATCCCCTCAAGGCAACATCCAATTAGATCGCACTTATATGGACCTATCTCTGATATTTCTACAAGTCTATGCAAATGCACTTTGCAGGACACTGCTGGCGAGCAAAACAAAAACTCGTGAGTGATCTACTGTTCTGGACACCTTGCCAAAGAGCAAGACATGTTGGTCACCCAGCAACTACCTGCATTTCCCAGCAATGTTATAACACAGAATGCTTTCCTAATGACCATCCAACCTTGATACACGTTTGGTTTGATTGAGTTTTATGGCATATCAGCCATGGAAGGTTATCTAAATGCCGACAACACTTTACTGGTTAGAAAGTCCACTGAACATCTTTGTTGTCAGAGACATTTCAGCAAAGAGGCTCTCACACCACATTGCAAAGATAGAATAAAATAAACTGGAGAAAATTAAATCTTATTTTGTAAAATGGTTTTAAGTGAGCTGCTACTGCAAGAAAATTTTTTTTCTTAATTTTTTATAAAAGCCAAATTCTTTGACAAAATTTATTATATAATTTTGATTGATATTCTCAAAAAGATTTTTCAAGTTATCCAACTTAAAGTAATTGTTTTGGATTTGTCTTAGATTACGGCAATTTAAAAGAAAGTGCTTAGTTGTAAATTGTTCCGGGCATGGGATGCATTTTGGAGCTTCCTTATTTTTTAGGATTATATATGTGTAACCGATTCAAAGTCTGATTAGTATCATTTCTTCTCTTCTTATCATTCTGGAACTTAACGGTTTTCCACTGATGAAGGGGAAAATGTTAAAAAGTTTATTATTTGTACAATCTTTCAAAAATGTGTTATGGTAATAATTTTTTCTTTCAAAAATGTATTATTTGTAATATTTTTCTTTCAAAAATGTATATTTACTATAAAAGCCTGTTTTTATGTATACATTTCTATAAAAGTCTATTTTTATACTTTCAAACTGTTTTGACCCCAGTTTGGGGATTAACTATTTGCCCATAGTATGGACCCTAACAGGTGCTACCACTCCGGGTCAGTGTGGACCTGGGAACAACAGTAATTAAGAGGTGGTTCCATACTCCTCACAACCTCCCAATCAGAGGCTTCGCTGCCAGATGCAGTTTACCGCCATACCCAGGACCAACCTTGATACAGGACCATGATAGTTGGCGTGATAGACTCATGAATGTCCAAGTTAACTCAACTGAATAAATAAAATAAAGAGTTTGGTGAAAATTTAACTTACCAGATTCCTCCACGTCACATATATGACCTGGGAAATACATAGTTCCAGTGACTTGACCCAAAGAGTTGTGAGTTCAATACCTGGCTACAACAGTGGTGAACAAATAACTTATAGAGTTGAATTAAAGGGAGATAACCACATGGCATCTGGAATGCTCCCACATTTTTAAAAGAAGAAAAATCTTAACCAGTCTTGTTGTAAGACTGACTCAGGATATAAAGAGGTCTTAAAATAAATGAAAATCAGAGTTACACAACCCAGAAGGGCAGAATCTCATCTGGGATAAACTAACCCTGCCTATGCATGGTCAACAGGGAATTTTTGCGCGAGTGTACATGCTCGGAATGCCTTATGGTAAAATCAGCTTTGTGTCCCATCCTACCTTTGTGGGGAGGCTCAGGTGAATACCAAGTTTCACAGCCCAGATAACTAGGATCAAAGTGTAGTATCTGTTGCATCAACAAGCAACCAATGGATAAAAACCATAAGCAGCAGTTCCAGCTAGCCAGCCATCAGCTGTCACTCCAGCCATTTCCAGTAGGTATCCCACTCCAGCCATCCTTGCCAGCAGCAATGTTGTGCAATAAGCTGTCCTTTTCAGGACAACACTTTTCAGCAAGCACAAAACTATCCTTTTCAAGACAATGCTATTCTCACCCTCTACATGAGCTTGAAGAGCTATTGTTGTTTATTGCACTGTAACATTATTTTTATGCATTTTCTTTAACAAAAATAAACTTGGCAATATATATTTTTACTTAAGTTTTCCATCATTCAATATCAGTTTGCAGGCCAATATACGACCCACAACAATGAATTGAAACAGCAGGATTTACATCTAGACAAAGCAATTGAGATGGAGACTGTGGTGGAACACTACCAATTGTCTCCTACTCAAACTACTTTACTATAAAAAAAAGATGATCAAACCTCACATATGCAGTGGTCGAATTGCTTTGAATTACAAGCTTCATTACAAGTTTAAAGGTTCATCTGTTTTCTTTACAGAAACAAATCTTTCAATATAACCATTCAAGCAAAATTACTAGCTGAAGTCTGAAGTCTGAAAGAATTAAATCAAGAATCATTAAAGATACTGTTGGTGTTATACTTTGTAATTCTTATTTTTAATATTAGACTTTGAAAAGAAAAATTCAATTTCCATATTATCAACACATTATGTTCACGATTAGAAAATAGAAAAATTACCCAAGTCAGGAAAAGAAATTCCCAGGTGAAAAAAAAAAATTAACAGATTTTTTTTTTTTTAAGGCACTGACTTGAGCAAAAAACATTTTATTTCAGATTTTTCCCAAGAGAATCACTTTCAAAGGAAGGGAATGTGAATAAAAAACAAAATGATAAATTTTCATTAATTTTATTGAAATAGCAGTTATAGATTACAACTGACCATGTATGTGTGTGTGTGTGTGTGTGAATTTTATTAAAATAATCATTTTTAGTTATAGGAATAAGATATTTTGCTTGAACAACTTTAATCTCCAGAAAGAAATGCTTCATCTCACTAACTGATTCTGATCTGTTATCAGGAAACAATGTCAGTCAAATTATTTGTCTTTTAACCTTTTTTTAATATTTAATCTACTATGCTACACTGTACTATTCCCAGCCACTGGATTTTGAAGAAAAGATATCATATATATCAAGATATCAAAGATATCATGAGATATATTAAGGACTACAAAGGTTATGCCGAATGTTTTAGAACAAAAGGTAAATCATTTTAGCAGCTTAAATGACAAAATATCAAGAAACAGATGCTTTATGATCGATTTGTTTCAACGATGTTGCTCATAATGGCATAAAATCACTCAATAAGCACCTTGTGAATCAGAACAAACATGAAATCTACCAATCATTTTATAACATTAATAAGTCCTGATGATTGACAATAATAATCCAAAACATCCAGACATAGGCTTTGGATGAGAATATGCAGTTCATGTACAAAAAATATTGAGAAAACCAATGCCCACAGCAGCTTGATCTTAATATTTTAAATATTTTATTTCCAATACTTCTTTCGACATAAAATTGGTTATAGGAAAAATAATGGATAAATAATTATAACATAACATCACTTGGAGTAGGTAATAAGGTCATTATTCTGGCTTGTGGACAATAAAGTCATATTTTTATAAACTTGTTTTTATGACATTATTTTAATTACTTCCAACAGACAAATGAATGACAAAAATGGGTACCACATGTAACAAGAAGGGAAAATAATGATATAATCATATCAGTAGAATGCAGAAGTGAGGGAGGGGAAGTGTGCGACTGCCCCAGGAATCCATATCATGACGGCATCCAATCAAAGAGTAAAATAAAAATTTAGTTTTTGAAATTTGAAGTTGTTAACATTGTCATACAAGTGCCCCACAGTCCCACTAACTGGTATAAATGTGGATCTGTGTTTTGATAAGTGTCAGTGGAGTAGGCCTCCCTGATTTGAGTCTTTTGGGTATACAAGCAAGCAGTTGGCATAAACCATCACCAAACTTCTGCACATCACTGTATTGACTTTCCACACTACCACAAATAAATGGTTTGAAAGGAAACTTCAATCAGTACTAGAAAGAGTGATAACAGTTAGTGGATTTGAGAAATCTATTTTCCTTAAAATATTATCTTTTAAATTCCTCTTCTTTTATTGTTCTCTCTCCTTAACACTCTTTTTTCTTTTTCTCCAAATTTTTTCATTCTTAGTAACCTCCCTGCCCTTGTGTCTTAGGATCTTTATTGCCTTGCTTGGGGTGAAATGATTAAAAAGATACTTTCTTGAAATAATACACTGTGCCTCCTCGGATTAAATCTCACAACTGACCTCAAGTGGAATGACTATAAAGAATTCATAGCTAAATCCGCTGCTAAGAAGGTCAGTTCTCTGTGTAGGGCCAGGAAGTTTTTTCCAGTCTGAAACAATCCTGCACATATATAAATCTACCATCTGCCTGTGCATTGAATACTGCTGCCATATTTGGTCAGGTGCTCCTGCTATCCACCTAGGTGTCTTGACAAAATCCAATGGAGAATCTGTAATGTGATCGATTCCAACTTCGCAGCTCAGATACAGTTACTTTCTCACTGGCGCAATATGGCTTCCCTGTGTCTCTTCTACAAATACTTTCACGGCTTCTGCTCTGATGAACTTAGCTCACTGGTGCCTCCTATATAGGAATTTAATCGAGCCACAAGATTAGCAACTAGGTTCCACCCTTTTACTGTGAAACCAATAAAATGTAAATTGCAACTTCTACTCTATCAGCTTCTTTTCTCACACTTCCCGCCTTGGAATCCCCTTCCATTTACTTACTTCCTCGTCAGCTACAATCTCCAAGAATTTAAATGTAAAGTCAATAGTCATCTCCTATCTCACTAACTTGCATCCTCTCTCTCATGCTCCTTTCTCCATCCACTCCACTCATCAGTATTCTCATCCTTCTCTTACCCACTTCCTGACACTCCCTATAAGCTGTCACTCTTTCTCATAACTTTCCTCCTATGTAACCATCTGCACAACAGTGGTAGTAAAATGCCTTGCTTGGGGTGATATGATTATAAAAAAAAATACTTATTTTATTAGTATAAATTAAATATGACTTACTTCAAGATGTTAAATAAATTACAAATAGTGTAAATAAAATTACAATTATTACTTTAAAAAGAAGATCTTATTTATCTTACTTTTTACTCTGAACATTATTAACTTTTTTTTTTTCAGTCACTGTAAAAAGATATCCATGGAACATAAAAATAACTCAGTGTTTGTCTATACTTCTGAGATGAGGTAGTATTTACACTATTTGCATTATTCAGACTATTGTCCTCATCTTTGCTGCTACATTTACAATAGTTCAGTTGTTGCACGCTCCGGCCTGTGAGGAATTTTGAACCAAACCCTTTATTACAATCACTGGGGTATATGATTCTCATTTTTTGTGGAGAGCTATTTCTGGTCATTATCTCCTTTTAATTTAACTCTTTAAGTTATTTGTTCACCACTGCTGTAGCCTGGTATTGAACTTACAACTCTTTGGGTCAAGTCCTTGAGGACACATGGCCCAGTAGATATAGATGTTGGTCAGTTCCAGTGATCTTAACTGATCTTGTGATCTTGTGAGTTCAATACCAGACTACAGCAGTGGTGAACAAATAAGTTAGAGAGTTAAATTAAAGGGAGATAACTCATGGCTATCAGAAATCGCTTCACACAAGGAATGAAAATGATATACTCCAGTGATTGTAATAAAGGGTTCAGTTCAAAATTTCCAGCACCTGAAGAAGGCCAGAACATAAAATAGCTGAAATGTCGTACACATAGCAACAAAAATGAGGACAATTGTCTGAATAATGTAAATAGTATAAAAATAACTTTTGTACAGAAGATTTTTTTAATTCATTTTCACAGCCACAAATAATTGTGAGCATGAATAAAGCCACAGTGTTTTTTTTTTTTGTCTTTTTGTGACACACTTCTCACAAGCAACCTTCCAGGTGTGCCAGGACTATTTTGTTTTATTAAACAGCAAATTAATTCTAATAATTCTGGCACAAATATCACAAAGATATTGGTAAAAGAAATAAGTATGGAATAAGGTCAGTTTGTTGTTTATCACCCAACAAGCTCTGACCAAAAGCCTGCTTCTTCCCTATAGACCAATCAGCATCAGCAATTTTGAGAGACTGATGAAACACAACAATTAGAATTATTTGAAAATTTCATTATTTTATTGGAAAGTTTGTTCACTTTAGGGAGTAACTTTTCTATTTGTCTATACTTCAGAGATAAGGTAGTATTTACATTATTCACATTGTTCGTACTATTGACCTCAAGGGCACATGGCCCTGTGGATATAGACATTGGTTACTTCCACTAACTTGATCCAAAGAGTTGACACAAGCTACAGCAGTGGTGAACAAGTAACTTAGTTGAATTAAAGGGAGATAACCACATGGCATTGCACATGGAATGGGAACAATCTACCTCAGTGATTGAAATAAAGGGTTCAGTTCAAAAACCTGAAGAAGGCTAGAGTGTACAACGATCGAAACGTCATAAACATGGGAATAAAGATGAGGACAACAGTTTGAACAATGTAAATAATATAACTTCTCTACTTAATAAGTGAACAAAATCTACACTGGCAAGACAGAAACATGATTCATGTTCATTATTAAGCACTGGAATTTATTTTTGTATTTTAACTGTATTGTTCTTAAATGAGAATTTATTAATTTCAACATGCTTTTTATTTATATATTCATTTAAAATTTATTCATATTGCACATTGTTTCAATACCAGTTTAGTAAGAATGAGTGATACCCAGTTGTATATTAACCACAGGTGATTTCTTGATAATAAAACTGTCAATGCATCTTCTTCATTTTTTAAATAAAATGCCATTTTTCTGGTTAAATCAATAAAATTTAAGTTACATACACATGCACAGGATGTGTTGCTTTAATTTCAAATTTCTTTTATATTTTGCATATTCTTTTCTTCAAATTTCTGGATACTATTGCCCGGTTCACACTCCACCCACGTCTATTGAACAGGTGAAGAGGCTCATCCCTTGTTTCCTGTTTAGGATGCGGTTTCCGGTTTTCTCTTTCCCAATCTTCTCACTTTTTTTTTCAATTGGAGTAGATAGACTAAACTATCGCCCGGTTCACACTCCACCCATGTCAATTGAACAGGTGAAGAGGCTCATCCCTTGTTTCCTGTTTAGGATGTGGTTTCCGTTTTCTCTTTTCCAATCTTTTCACTCCTATGTAGCCCCCTGCACATCAGTGGCATTACCGCCTTGCTCGGGGTGACATGATTAAAAAAATATATATATATATATATATAATGATGCCAAGTCCATAAACAAAGAGTATAATCCAAAAAGGTCTCTTCAAATATAAAATATTAAGCAATAGATCTGTACAGAGAGTTCAATGGATATTATCCAGAGCGATATGGTATACATAAAGGAAAATTCAACATATCTATCTATGGTTATAAACTATAATTTATTTCGACAGGCAAGTTTACCAATCTCTTCAGACCTTGGAAATGCATTTGATTTAATTTTCCTGGAACATTCGAGAAAAGAGGAATCCAAGTAATATTACTCAGAATAGAAATTTTTAGCCTTATGTTGTTAGGGTCATAAACGTTAGGGAGGTGAGAGTTAATGTATTAAGTGTGGTGATTGGACGGGACAAGTCACCATAAAGTGTCAAGTACACACCTACCCATATGCACATGTATATACACACACACAAATGCACACATACATACATACATACATACATACACACACATCCACCCATATATACATACAAATATCTAACAGATATATCCACTCTTGTATTCACACACCCACTTATGAAAACTATAGATACACGTGTATACATAAAATACATATATATATATATATATATATATATATATATATATATATATAAGTATACAAACAAATTTCACATATACACATAAAAAACTTACATTCAGTTACATACATAAGACAAAGTAGTTATACACATATACAGGCATGTATGTCAAATAGATAAAAAAATTTAATCACAATTTCCTCAATACGCAAAAATTATCAAAGAATAATCAATAGAAGTGAACTTGCAAGTGTGATAGAGTGGGATAACTTAAGTGTTGATTATTCTTTTTATATTATCTATATTAATCTGTCTCTTCTCCCGCCAGCTATGGGTTAAATATCAGGACAAATTGGGTTTTATAGCTTTGGTTGGCAACCAGTCTATCGGAAAAAGTAATGGCAATCTAATGTTGGAAAATATTCTACCCAGTCAATCATGTCTCTTTTGAGATCCAATGTGTTTTACAAACAAAAAGTAAGAAAGTAAGTTTTATTAGGTGTAGGACACAAATGGCTCAACAATATTATGTTACAAACAGGAGATATTCTTTACAATAATATGTAACTGATATTGATAGATTATATAAATCAGTGAATCTTAAGTGGGATTCATTTTGATCTTATCCAGTTAGACACGAGAGTGTTGCCAACCAATTATTACAACAAAATCAGTACAATTTATTACTTTGATGACATTTTTTAGTATGCAACAGACACAGTGAACTACAAAATTAAAAAGAATATTTGCTAACAACTCAAAATTAACCCCACTCTCCAAATTTTACACCTTCCCTTATATCAACTCTCTCAGATCAGACCACAAAGTAGACGGTATTTGTGAGGTTTTTTACATAATGTATATTACCTTTAGTCAATTAATTATTTAGACTAATATCCTTATCTTTGTTGATTTAATCATTGTTTCTCCTGTGTATTGGTAGTTCTTATGTGTCACAAAGTATTTTCACACCCTCTTCAGGGACAAATCTAAGCATCAAAGGCTGGAAAATGTCCAACAATAAAAAAAAAATATGACTCTCTAATTGAATTGTATATTTACAAAGAAGGCTACCAGAAATGTACCAATTCTAATCTGCTGGCCAAAGCAAAGGCTTCTCGGCTGCCTTGCAACATTTTGCAAAGTAATAACAAAGAACTATTCTATTTGCATTCAGAAGTATCCACTTGGCAATAAATACTAAAAATAGTATGAAATGCATCATTTCTCTTAAAAAAACTAGGGTGGCCTAATAATTATGGCTGATATATATATATATATATATATATTTATATATATATATAAACAAGTTTGATTACAAAAAAAGGTCTGTCTGATAATCTTTTTTAATCCAGTTCACCTCAAGCAAGTCAGTGAAGCCACTATAATGCAAGGGGTTACTGGATATGGAAAAGTTAGAAATAGGAACATTGCTAAGGAACAAGAACAGTGGAAGAGTAATCAGGAAAACACCAGATAGTGATTGATACTGCGTTTAAGGTTTTGAAAACTGAAGTTGACTAGAAAGCATGGAGCTGGAAGGGAGTTCCACAAACAAGAAGTGCAAAAGAAACTTTTATCATAGAATTTACAGTTACCTCTAGCCAAATCAATTGTAAATTATTGAGACCTTGTTGCCAGTCTACTACAGCACTTAAATTCAAAGAGTCAAGTCACAATAGCAAAGAGCTCATTCAGACAATTACCATGAAAATATTTATAGAAAAAGAAAAGGGAGGCAACCTTACGGCAATTGGAAAGTGACTAAAGCCAAGACACCAGATCAGTGCCAATAATATTGCTGATTCTTCTTTGGATTTTATCAAGGAATTTCCAAATTTTGAATAAGGTGTTGAGTATTGTGCTCAAAGTTTTAGATAAAGTTTCAAATTTTGTTACTTTTGTTTAAGTACTTTCGACTCCCCTAGTCATTATCAAGAATCTATTCCTTCGTCTACATTCTGGTTTTATTTGGGAAGCAGTCTTGCCTGATGTCATGTGTAATGACTGTTGGGAACAAGGCCATGAAAGAAGAATGTATTTTACTTATTAATTTATTTTAATACTAATATAATGTATGTACTCATTAATTATATCACATGAATTTCAAGATACCATCTCCTGTGGTGAATGATATTTTATTTAATGTATGCATATATTGACACATCATGAACAAGAATAATATGACTATCAACATAATAAAAATATTTGTAGATACCACCAAAATATGCTACAGCAACCAATTCTAGAAGCTATTATTATACAAAACAAACAGCCCACATTAAACAAAATATCATTCACCACAGAAGACAGTATCTTGAAGTGCGCATAATATAATTAATGTTGGTTGGTTGGTTGTTTTGTTTTTATGGCAAATCAACCTCGGTGGGTCATTTATTGCCAACTAAACTTTATTTATTTATTGCTGGTAATGTCTTTTTCTTTCAACAATTTATTGTTGTTTATATAAGTTTTTGTGTCTAGTAATACATTTTTTTTTCGAGTATCAAGATTCATTGGGATTTGTTTTTAAGGGCAGGGTCCCCAAATCCTACCCTTGTTATTTAACCCATAACTGTAGAGAAGGGACAGATTAATACCTTTCCCAAGGGTACCAGTGCTTAAGTGAATACAGGGTATTCAACTGGAATTCAAACTTGGCTCACCTATTTCTCTTTCCGAGCTGATATCCACTGCACCACAATGCACATCTATCACTATACACTTACAGCACCTGGTATTCCCAAGTGGTCCCCCATTTAAGTACTGGAGATTGTAGCTGTCAGGGAAGCAAGCATGTGGAAGGGAATTCCACAGGTGGGAAGTGTGAGAAAAGAAGCTGTTAGAGTAGAAATTGCGGTTACATTTTATTGGTTTCACTGTAAAAGTGTGGGACCTAGTTGCTAATCTAGTATCTCATGCAAATTCGTATATATGGGGCACCAGTGATCTAAGTTCATCGGAGCAGAAGTATTTATAGAAGAGGCACAGGGAAGCCACGTTATGCCGGTGAGAGAGTGACTGCAGCCGGTCAGCCAAGTTGGTATCGATCACATTACAGATTCTCCGTTGTATTTTGTCAAGAACCCCGAGGAGAATAACAGGGGCACCCAACCAGATGTGGCAGCAGTATTCAATACACGGGCGGATGGTAGATTTATATATGTGCAGGATAGATTCAGACAGAAAAACTTCCGGGCCCTGCACAGAGAACCGACTTTCATAATTATAAACACTTATAATAAAAATATTACTTTATAGATAGATAGATAGATAGATAGATAATGAACAGACTGAGATAGATAGATAGATAGATAGATAGATAGATAGATAGATAGATAGATAGAATAGATAGATAATGAATAGACTAGAGATAGATAGATAGATAGATAGATAGATAGATAGATAGATAGATAGATTTAGGCAGCAAATATTCATCCAAAGAAGTTTGATTAAAAAGAACCAACACAGTCTGTTTCATTTTTTATTGTATTTTTCTAATTTTCATTTAAGTTGTTAAGTAATGTGTTTAAAGGTGTAGTTCATATTTTGTTCAAGTACTTATTTGTTCTAATATTATTTGGGAAGCTGGAAATTTGATGTCATGTTTGAGTTTGAGTTTGAGTTTTGTTTAACAGCATATCAACCTCTGTGGGTTATTTAATGCCAAAAAGGTGGTGTTTTAACATATTTTTTTTAATGTTCGGTTATAGTGAGAAGGTTGATCTAGTCAGATTTTAATGAAATTTTTTTGTTTTTATTCTTTTATTTTAGTTTAGAAAACTGAAAATGTCTTCTAGTTTTGTATTCAAAAATGTTTTGCTGAGAATTTTTTTTCTTTCAAAAATGTGCTATGGTTATAATTTTTTTCTTCAAAAATGTGTTGTTGGTAATATTTTTCTTTCAAAAATGTATATTTTTCTATAAAAGTCTATTTTTATGTATGTATTTCTATAAAAGCATATTTTTATACTTTTATAGTGTTTTGACTCCAGTTTGGGGGTTAACTGTTTGCCCATAGCTGGGACCCTAGCAGATGCTACCACTCCAGGTCTGGGTGGACCTGTGAACAACAGCAATTAAGAGGTGATTCCATGTTCCTCACAACCACCCAATCAGAGGCCTTGCTGCCGGATGCAGTTTACCATCATTGATGTCATATGTAGTAGTTATTGGGAACAAGGCAGCACAAGAAAAAATTGCAAATTGTCAATTAAATTGCATAAATATAATAATTCTCCCATCTTCAGATAATTAACTTGTTTCAGTTAACTAATATATCACCTACTAGGTTGACTACACAGGCATACATTACACTTTAACACTTTTTTATAAAAATTCCACTGCCTTAAGAGATAACAATTTAAAGAAATTTCTGTAACCATTTCTCAAACACAACTGACACCATAGCTGACATGCCAGGATACAAATGTATACATCCAAATGTTTCATAACTGACACCAAAGGGTCTGGGTTTCCATAACGTCTTAATTCTCTACCCCTCTATCTTAATAATGTCATTCCCCCATTTATCCTGAACTTGCTTTCTATCGATTAACCGAGCCTCATCCTCTGAATTCCACCCCACACACCTGAATTGACTGAGTATGGTAACAAGTGTGTTGTTTTTAAATTTCTATATATAATAATTCCTAACAGAAAAGATATTTCACTGCCTGACAAAATGCTATAGTAACAAAATACAATGGCTCTTGTGTTGCAGTCAAGTATATTTTTATTATAAACCCTTATAGTAAAAATATTACTATAAATATTATTTTTCTAAGTATCAAGCACACTTCAAAAAGTAAATTACTACAAACAGAGGATTGTTAACCCATTTGTTTGTACTTTTTTTTTTTAATCATATCACCCCAAGCAAGGCGGTAATGCCACTGATGTGCAGGGGCTACATAAGAGTGAAGAGATTGGAAAAGAGAAAAACGGAAACTGCATCCTAAACAGGAAACAAGGGATGAGCCTCTTCACCTGTTCAATAGATGTGGGTGGAGTATGAACTGGGCGATAGTTTAGTCTATCTACTCCAATTGAAAAAAAAAAAGTGAGAAGTTTGGAAAAAGAGAAAACCGGAAACCGCGTCCTAAAAAGGAAACAAAGGATGAGCCTCTTCACCTGTTCAATAGATGTGGGTGGAGTATGAACTGGGCGATAGTTTAGTCTATCTACTCCAATTAAGATGTGTATATACATATAATTTCATTTGGAAATGAGTTATTTCCCGACTTAGGTTTCTACCTTTCTGTATCTTAGGCGATTTACAATGAGATGCTAGCATAACCAGTTGATCTCTACAACCTAAATATCTAAAAGCTCTACATGTTGAATCTTCATTCAAACATATATTGAGCACTATCTTTGAGTTATTGTAAATCGCGTGAAGACACCAAAAGTTAGAAACCTAAGTTGCAAAATAACACATTTCCAAATAAAAAATATTCAAAAGTTCTACAATATAATAGTATTGAACACTTTTTAATACAACTGTGTACTGGTCTAATTCAATTATGACCAAAAACTAACTAATTATATATATATATATATATATATAAGCTCTATTCTCTCAGTATAGTTAATTATTGCTAATTCCTAAACACTGGCAAAACCTTTTGCATATTTTTCATGCACAACATACACTGTGAATTCCAAGACTTACAAAAGTAAATTTTATGTAAATATCTGCAAAATTAACCATCAAATATTTTTTCTATCACCGAAAATATTTACCTGGCTCATTCTGAAAATGAGTAAAACATAATGGGAGTAGAAGTAAAGTCAGTGGGAAGTGATAAGACAAATCTTATCCACATAAAACAGGTTCAAATACGGTTGATTCTAAAATGCAACTGTAATTATTTTCCAAATCCAACCAGAATTTGCTGTTTCACTATATATATGTAATTATTATAATAAATGAAAGTTCTAAGATAATAGCTTAATAAATCTTAATTGGGATGACAAGATATATAAAGAACAAGTCTGAAAATAAATGGATTACTATTTGATAATATATTGTATGTACAGAGCATGTAATGGTTTATAGCATGGAAAGTGGAACCAGTGGGCCTAATTCCAATTCCTGCTAAATCTGTTGCATTCACTTTCACACTGATGCTTTGGGGGCAACATATATCCATTTCTTCTTCCCCCACACAGCTATAGGTTAAATAGCAGAGTAAACTGAGATTTCTAGTCTAGAAGAAGGACAACTCTGAATTCAAAACCATGGCACATACCTTCTTGATCTTTTGAACAGGAGTAGAGGTCTAGCCCTTCTTTCCTGTTTAGAAATGAGTTTCTGGCTCCTTTTAAAGTCTCTTAGAATCTCTTCCACTCCCAGTATCCCCTTACATCTTAGTGGCATTATCATCGTGCTTGGAGTAAATTTATTTTTAAAAAATGGAGTGGGGAGAAAGTGACAAAAAATTGCTCCCTTCTATTTTCCAAGAATTCATGTTAATTTATAGATAATAAAGAAAGAGAATCTGTGGAGAGCCATGATCACCTATGTCCTGAAATGATATATAACATATAAAGAATGTTTGAATAGGTGGTTAGACTAGGATCTCTTGCCTTGTGCAGCAGTCAGTATAGTGGAAGACCAGCTCAGTATTCAGAACAATGGAGAAAGCAACAAAATCATTTGACTATCTTTTCCAAGAATGCAGTGCAATTCACAATAAAAGAAGGGAATCTATGGAGAGCTATGATCATTTACATCCTGAAGAGATGGGGCTTTTTCTACAACAATTTCATAATATA
Organism: Ascarosepion bandense; assembly: GCA_037127315.1. Classification (NCBI taxonomy): domain Eukaryota; kingdom Metazoa; phylum Mollusca; class Cephalopoda; order Sepiida; family Sepiidae; genus Ascarosepion; species Ascarosepion bandense. Next base: position 532,709 of record JBBBDQ010000478.1, read on the forward strand.
AATAATATATTTTACCACATGATTAAAATACATTTATAACTTTGAATATAAAACCAATCCTGCAAGGCTATAGTTTAGAATTTCCACAAGTTCTGCTACTGCCGATAATAATTTTGAAATGATTGTCTTTAAACACTTGAAACATTTCATTAATAAGCCTTTTGAACAGACTATCAACAGTAAGAAACATTAAATTATAGTCACTAAAAAACACGAGCGTGACAGATATAATTGCACAGATTACTGGTTGCATTACTTTGATGTGCAATAGACCATAGGGTTGTCACAATGAGTCAGCTAAAAAAAAAACAATTCTTTTTTTTAACTAGAACTGTATCCTTCATTCCATCTGAGGCACAAGCAAGATGCAAAACAACAATCATTGTAGATGTGGACAAAAGGAGTAGCAATAATGAGAACAAAACATCTAACAAAGCATGAATTTAATTATCTGCTTAAACTATCTTTGTGGATAGATTCATGATAATGACTGGCTGGCTGGCTGGTTGTCAGCAGCCATTACAGTTTCTTATCATCAAATAGGAGAAATAATTCATCCAGAATGATAATACATGTCTTCAAATCAAGGTGCCTACCATAGAATAGTTAGCAAGTTCATCTCACAGATCAATTAGTTCGGAGTAAGTTTGATCAATGAAGAAGTCTAAAGGAAAATGAAACCACAAAGGACACTTTTAGTTTCAATAAATTGATTTTATTTTGATGAAGATTATAGCCAATGATAGACATGTGAAAAATTAAGAGACTCCCACCTCCCAATTGAGAACCCCTGATTTAGATGGCATTGTTGAGCACTTTTGCAGTTTGCATTTTAAACTCCTTCACTGTGATGCTATTTTTCTTTTGTCATTGAGCACTTTTTTGACACACTGTTTAATGTATTCTGGTATATGCTATTCCATCCTTGGTCATATGAGCATTCCTTCCTCAGTGATTCTAGTTGGGGAATGTATTATATGTATTCACCTATGACATTTATATATATATATATATATATATATATATATATATAACGTATGTGGCCAAGTAGATAGAATGCTCACTTGAGACCAGGGTTCAAATCTCACCAAGGGCAATTTGTCAGTAAGGTGACTTTTTGATGTTATCAGCCTGGGGAGGCATTTCTAACATGTGGTACCTTAGTGCCAGAAAACAATACCCTCAGTTGAACCAAGTTCTGTAAGTGAAATTGTGCAGATGGAACTCATTGGTAGCTGTCAATAGTTGAGCTTGCATAAAGTTCCAAGTCATCATGACTGAGGATTTGAGCATGCTGGCTTTTTTCAAGCTGTTGTTCACACTAGAAAACACACTCTCTCATAGAAACTGTAATCAAGGCTCACTAAGCATAATTGCAGTATAAACCACTGCTGGCGTTGAACACAAATGCGCTTAAACAGATGCCTGCTCAGGTACATTTATGTTCAACACCAACAGAGCCCATTAAATTTAAACTAGGCTCATTTGTAATACTATCGACACTCACAAAGAAGGGGAAGTGGTGGCCTTATCTTGATCTCTGGTGTTTTTGTTTGATAGACCAACAGATAGTTCCTTTTGAAGTTCAGTTTTCTCAGCAGCATCCATTTTGATCAGCGGGTAATGTGCAAGTTAACAGGTGAAATTTTAAAAATCAAGTGACAAAAAAAAAACAGAAAAAGGTTATATTTGAGTGTTGGCCTATAATCAAGTTTCACTTACTTAATTTTTCCATAATGCAATGAACCTCTGTCAATTGGAGTAGATAGACTAAACTATCGCCCGGTTCACACTCCACCCACGTCCATTGAACAGGTAAAGTGGCTCATCCCTTGTTCCCTGCTTAGGATGTGGTTTCCGGCTTTTTCTTTTTCCATTATTTTCACTCTTACGTAGCTCCCTGCGCTTCAGTGGCGTTACCGCCTTGCTTGTGATGATATGATTAAAAAAAAAATTAACAGTCAGGCTTGGTGTCGAGGAGAATTCTAATCTGAAACTATCAGGATATGGATTTGTTCTGGAGCCTCCTTTTCATATTGCCATCAGAATGAGTAGATGGGTGAGGAGTTAGTAGGAGTAAAGCTGATGACATAGCAGACATTGTCCCCAGTATCACCTACCTACCCTGTCTTTGGTGAACACCAATGAGACTGAAGACTAAAATACAACTTGGAATGATAACTGACCAATCAGTGAAAAGCTCTAGTTGGTGTCACATTGTATATTTACACATTATCTATATTAACTCTTTTACACTTGAAAAAAATCCTATTAAATGTTTGTAAGATAATGTGGAGTAGGGGGTGAAAAAACAGGAATTTATTGAATATATTAAATGAAAATTAAATGCAAATACCAATACATTGTAATGAAAACAGATACAAACAATCAAAAACATTTACAATTCAAATTGAATTTGTTGCATTCACTTATGTGCAAATTTCCTTGGGAAAGGTATTAATCCATATCATTTCTCTTCAGCTATAGGACAGATTGGGTTCTACAGCCTTGATTGGCAACCTGTCTATCTTGTCTGAAGATTAAAGGAGTTTGTGTAGGGGCAACACAATCCTCTTTAACCTATATAAAAAAAAACTTTTTTCAACTAGTTAAAAAAACCCTTTAACCTGTAAAAAAGACAAGTTACAGAAGCATCAATAACATTATGCTCAACTCAAACCTGGAGCTTGTATATATAATCCATCACTAAAGATACTGGGAAAATGGTTAGTTCCATGTACAGATCCAGTAAGTACCTGACTACTCCTACTAAATTCTCTTTTTACAAGAGCCAGTTCAGATGGAAAATGGCATTCTGCTACTGCCATATCTTGGCTGGACAAGTCCAGTATTGACTTTTCCAAAAGTGTCTATGCAACTTTGTGGATGATGAATTGTTTTCCACCCTACAATCCTTTTCTCAAATATGAAACGGCACTACTCTATCACTATTTCTGGGGGAAATGTTCTGACAAGCTCCATTCCTTAGTTCCTCAAACTTTAAACTCACATCTTAGACCCACCATGTCATTTACACTCAAGCAAACTAGCCTCATTCTCTTTGTATTTCATTAATAAGAAGGAAATTCCATCCCACAAACAACTACTTTGCGGAACTGAATTCCAAGAAGATAGTTTTCCAACCACTAAAATCTTAACCTCTTCAACTCAGTCAGTTAGGTACCATACGTAATACACACTTTGGGTGATCATGTCTCTTTTGAGACATGACTGACTGGGCAGAAGATTATCCTGCAGTAGGTTGCCATTGCTTTCTACAATAGACTGGTTGCCAACCAAGGCTATAGAACCCAATCTGTCCTATTATTTAATCCATAATTGGAGGGAAGAGACGGATTAATACCTTTCTCAAGGGTATTTGTGTGTAAGTGAATGCAAGAAATTCAACTAGAATTCGAACTCGGCTCCTCGAGTTGTCGTTCCAAGTCGATATCCACTGCACCACAACGCACATCCACACATCTCTTCAACTCAAATAGTGTAAATACACTATTTACATCATTCAGACTGTTATCCTCATCTTTATTGCCATATTCACAATGTTTCAGCTCTTATACACACACTCTGGTCTTTTTCAGGGGATATATGCTGGAATTTCAAACTGAACCCTTTATTTGGTTCACAGGATAGATTGTTCTAGTTCCATGTACCATGCCTTTTCTGGATATCTCAATTTCAGTGATTTTCCTTTAGTAACTCAACTGTCCAATTTTTTTTTTTTCCTCTGCTGTGGCCAGCTATTGAACTCACAACTCTTTGAGTCAAGTCACTGGATTACTTCAACCAATGCTTTTATCCACTGGGTTATATGTCCATTCTTCAAGTTTAGTGTTTACCACATATCCCCATAAACTGTACTTCTTATCTCTCATGCAACAACTGCTTTCAGTAACCCTCTACCTTGAGTTGCTTTTGGGCCTTGTATAAGATAAACATTAGAAAAAAAAAAGAAAACAACTTTGAAATTGCCATTTCCAAATAGCAATGCAAAGTTCTTCATCACTTTCCACCATTATCTGCCATATTAGAAAACAAAGATTGATAAGGACATTGTCATTAACCATAAATGTTAGAACAATAATTTTTAGTGCATTTATGATTAGCAATGATACACTTTGGAATGATGACATTAAATAGTATGGTACACCACAAATGTAAAAAGAACTTTTAGATAATTTCAGATTCTTTTTCTACAAATAGAATGATGCAAAATTAATCTAAATTTTAAACAATAAAATATTTATTTCTAATTTCAAAATAAGCTCTGACATTTTGGTTTTTCCATTTGTCTCTTTCGTATGTAAAAACTGCAAAATAAGTGGCATCATTACAATTGGGTGATCCCAGATTCTGCACTGGTGGAATTTGAAACCTGAAGAGCCATGTAACAGCTTCACCATTTTTATTTCATGCCATTTTCCAGTTCTTTCCTTTATAAATTGTCTGGTATCAGATATTTGCAGCTTTCTCAAATGTCTTGTCATGACTTCCAAAGAAGCTTATGTAAATCAATTCAATTTTGGATCATCGTCAACATTTTCCATAGATAATCTGAGTTATGCTTGCTTCACACATTATCCAACTTTTTTGGTTATATTACTGGAACATTTTGGACAATGTATTCTTTAACTCCCATCAATTATTTGGTGCACTCAATGATGATCTATATAACTTTTTTTAAAATGTAAATATGAAATTTTGTTATTCTTTACTACTATTTTAACATAAATATAAATTTTATTTTCTTACTATTATTTAAATTTATCTGTTTCTCTTTTAATTATCCTGCCGTAACTTGTTTTCTTATCTATTATTCCTTAAAGACTACATTCGATATTAGTTGTTGATATTTCTTGGAAAAACTTACAATATTTCTTTTTGCAAAGATTACGATATTAGTTGCAGGTGACGCTAAGTATTTTCGGCTAGTTCAGTGAATTAATGAGTAAAAAACTGAATAATTTTAAAATATTATAGTTTGAAAAGGAAGTTTTGATTTTTTTAAATTATCCACTAACAACAGTTTTCGTTGTTTATTATATATAATTTTCATTATATGCATTTATAATTTTTAATCATTATACTTGTATATTTTTTTAAGTCATAGATTCCGTTCATTGTTTTAATATTTTGAAAAATAAATGTTATGCCATAAGTTTAAGAATTATTAAAAACATTCACATATCTTGTATTTGTTATTTATACATTGGTATGAATAATGTTTATTTCATATTTAGTGTAATCACTTTTATGAATGAGTATGTAACTTTCGAAATTGTAAGGAAATCATAGGAGTCGAATTGTTTGATTTTTTTTTTTATCTTTGACTAGCACTAGCACTAGACTAGAGAAAGAGTATATTGCTAATTTCCTTTCTGTAAACATTTATTATTCAAACGTTTTTTGTTTTTTTCCTTTTCTTCTTAACAACATTTGCCTATAATCTTCTTATTTGATAATGTCTGCAAATAACATTTTTAATTTGGATGGCAATATATTTTAAAACTAGCAGTATAGCCTGGCGTGGCTTGGGTGTAATGAAAGCTTTAAAACTAATCCACAGTCCTGGAGCTCAGACTCTTTGGACGTTGGCACGAAAGACTAAAAAGCAATAGTTGTTTCCAGTTAAAGTGAAACTGTAGACCGAAAGAAAAATGAATGGATGTAAGTCAAATTTTGATTTCCTGCTATCGATATCAAATAAGTTTTTTCGTCGTAAACTGAATTTTCAAGGCTAAATAAGTCCTCTGAGTAAATGGTATCATGGCTGAGACTAAGAACTACAATTATACCTACTTAGAGCAAAACCCGAAGCAAAAACTAGAATAAAAGGGCTGAAAAAATTCAGACATACAGATAAACAGACATACACACAAACATCTTGCCTTTTAAATATATGTATATTTTTTTTTAATCATATCAACCCGAGCAAGGCGGTAACGCCACTGATGCACAGGGGGCTACATAAGAGTGAAAAGATTGGAAAAGAGAATGCTGGAAACCACATCCTAAACAGGGAACAAGGGATGAGCCTCTTCATCTGTTCAATGGACGTGGGTGGAGTGTGAACCGGGTGATAGTTTAGTCTATCTACTCCAATTGAAAAAAAAAAAAAGAAAAAGGAGTGAAAAGATTGGAAAAGAGTAAACCGGAAACCACATCCTAAACAGGGAACAAGGGATGAGCCTCTTCACCTGTTCAATAGACGTGGGTGGAGTGTGAACCAGGCGATAGTTTAGTCTATCTACTCCATATATATTATCGATTTTCTGCACTATTGTAAGAAGTGCAACCTTGAAACTTCTGAATATCATTTCTTATGTCTTTATCTATGAGTGTATCAAATTTGATTAAAAATTTGCTGAGAGTGAAAATATAATTTTTCATGTGTTCGTCTAATTTTTTCTTTTTGGAACTCAAATTATATAAGAAATGTGCAAAGCTTTTGTACTTTTGAGAGCTTTTGGCGATAATTTTTTAGCCATTATCAAGAATTAATTTTGCTTTACTTGTAAATGAACACGTGGAAAGTTTATGCATATAGAGTCTTACTCTTGTGTATGTTAAGTTCTGAACACGGTAAGCACATTGTTACCGTGTCTATAATTGATGTTATTAAGTGTTGGATTTCTCTTTTTTATTAGTAATGCCTCCATTATTTTTTTAATTTTCTTCTGCATGCGGATGATGCTATTATGTATGTATCATCAACGAGGGCACCACAGATAGGTCCCGGAAGACCTCGATGTGTTTTCAAATGAGGCCGGATGAAAACCGCTGTGGAAAAGGTGCAAGGTCAATTCTCTTGTCAATTTGACAGTGGTATAGCCAATTATGAACACAGTAACAATATGTTTACTGTGTTCAGAACTTAGCATACACAAGACTCTATATGCATAAACATAAAACACATGTTTATTTATAAGTAAAACAAAATTAATTCTAGATAATGGCTAAAAGTATAGCTAAAAGTGCTTAAAAGTACAAAAGCTTACATAATTTGAATTCTGAAAACAAAAAATTTATACGAACACATGAAAAATCATATAAAAAAAACTTAATACCTTGTCTGTCATTTTTAATGAAACCTGTATAAAAGAGAGATTGTTGCCTAAATCCACAATATAAATATATGCACGTATCTGTATTTGTGTGAATATGTGTATGAATATATAAAAATGTGTATATATTAATTCATATATCTCACACATACCATGCAACACTCTTGACGATGACAAACCTTTCATTTCAACCATATTGTGTTAAACATAAAAAATAAATAAAACAGCTTTTCAAACACTTTTGGAAACAACAAGTGTGAGGCTGTGTCAAAAATTCTAACCAAAGAAGAAAGAGAACAAAGTGCAATTTCTCAAACTACAGTACGAGACCAGGATTTTGAACACAAGGCACTTAAACTCATTATGAAAAAATTATATATTAGACCTGATTCTTTTTCCCCAACAAAACTGTAAATAGGCTAATTTTCTCTCATTATTTTCTTGCTTGCATCTGTTGTAATGAAGCATTAAACATGAAATGCCAATGTAATAAACACTGACACTCAGACTCGATTTTGGAGAGACAAAAATTTCAAAAAAGGGCAGGAGTAGGTCCAGCTCATAAAGGTGTGCACAGATCAAAGATATTTTCTGAGTCACTAAATAATATAAATGTGTGGTTGACTCTAGTTTCCTATTTGTTTAAAATGGGAAGGGTAGCTCAAAGTTTAGAGTAAAAGCTTGTGGATTACCCGATTAGGAAACCTTTTTTCGAAATACAAGTGTTATGAGGGTTTTATTTCTTTGTTATAGAAATTCTTTTTCAATGTTATTGGGGTTTTTTTTCCTTGTTATGGGGAGTTTTTTTTTATTTGTTAAGGGGGTTCTTTTTCATTGTTATGGAGGTTCTTATTCATTGCCATGTGGGGTTTTTTATTGTCATGTGGGGTTTTTTTTTCCTTGTTATGCGATATTCTTTTTCCTTGTTATGAGGGGTTCTTTTTCATTAGACTGCAATGAAAAGATAAGTTTTTTTTCATTTTGAAGTAGCAAAGCTGAAAAAGAAGGGGAATAATATTTGACTATTATAGAACACAACAAAAACTATATACATATTTTACCATTTTAGGGAAATATTAAAATATTTTGATTCTCCAAAATGAAGTTGTTTAAATTTTATCTCAAACACTACAAATTGAGTTTGAAATTGGCAAGAAAAACAAAAAAAACATATGCAATATAATATCTTTTTTTTTCTTTTTGAACTTCCATACTTTACAATTATGCACATGCTTATTTATTTCATTTTATTTGTTTATGGGATGAAAATAACCCAAATGTTTAGGCTTTTGGAAATATTCATTATGGTTTATTTATATTAGCTAGAAAAAAATTTATGCAAACTTGTTTATAAATGGAACTTTGTGTGTGTGTGTGTGTGTGTGTGTGTGTGTGTGTGTGTGTGTGTGTGTGTCCGTTACCTATAGACTCCAAAACGGTTGAACCGATTTTCTTGAAAATTTACACAGTTGTACTATAAATGTCTGCAAGTGTTCTTAGCTAAATCTTGTGACGAGGTAACCCCGATAAATATCAAAAATCGATAATCGAAAAAATCGGGTTATAAAAGGAGTGGTCCGATTTTAATCAAATTTGATACACTCATAGACAAAGACATAAGAAACGATATTCAGAAGTTTCAAGGTTACCGTTCTTACAATAGTGCAGAAAATCGATAATATATATATAGAAAAGGCAAGATGTTTGTGTGTGTGTCTGTTTATCTGTCTGGATGTCTGAATTTTTTCAGCCCTTTTATTCTAGTTTTTGCTTCGGGTTTTGCTCTAAGTAGGTATAATTGTAGTTCTTAGTCTCAGCCATGATACCATTTACTCAGAGGATTTATTTAGCCTTGAAAATTCAGTTTATGACGAAAAAACTTATTTGATATCGATAGCAGGAAATCAAAATTTGACTTACATCCATTCATTTTTCTTTCAGTCTACGGTTTCGCTTTAACTGGAAACAACTATTGCTTTTTAGTCTTTCATGCCAACATGTGAGCTCCAGGACCATGGATTAGTTTTAAAGCTTTTATTACACCCGAGCAACACTGAGCTATACTGCTAGTAAAGTACATCAAAAGAACAATAACTAATTGTAGTGATATGTAACTAACTACCTAATTAGCATAGCTAAGGCATAAGCTATATAATTGTCCAAAGCAGTAAGGGTAGACCAGGTCATGGTATGCAAGATAATCAACTACTGCTGGACTGATAAAATAAGAAGAAAATCCTACTTCATAATACTAATAATTAATATAGAATAACTGGCTAAAACATAATAAACCATTTATTAAAATTAACTTTATTTCTTTAAATCAAGTAAAATTAAGCATTTTTTATTTTATTTTGCCATGTGTAAAAAGTTACATAACAATATAAGAATTGTGGTAAAAAATTAAACATCCTTTTTGACTTATTAAAATGAGAACTATAGATTACACAAAAAATTGAAGTTTATCATTAGTGTATTTACTTTTATGAATAAAAATATCACAGAGAAAAATATTAAATTAACTTTAAGTGAAAATTGTTAAATTAATTTCCAAGTGATAAGCTCAAGCGATCAAAGTTACATTTTTTGTCAAGTTTGTTTTTGCAATAAACATGAAATAATATAGCAAGTCCAAAATAAATAGATAAATCTTTTACTTACTTTAATTAAATAAGATAAAATTATTCCAAGAGTAAAAACAAAAATTTCTTTGAATTTCTTAAACCAATTACTATTAATCAAAATCAAAACTAAAATGCATCCCTCCCAGTAAATAAGAAGCTTTTGAAATAGGCCTCAAGTTCAGGTCCTTAGTTGCACCATGTGTAGAACTGTAGTATAAAACATCATGGTTCCTATCACTCAGTGACTTTGTATCTCTTTTCTCTTTCCAGGTTATACTTTTCCTACAACCCAACACTTTTGTATGAAATTAAGAAATAAATTAAGCAGCATTGAGCCCAGTCAGTACCTAGATGAGTGACTGTTTGGGAATACTGTGAGCAACCACCTACAATCTGAAATATGTTTTGGCTTTAAATAACCAACAAAGAGCTGATAAACCATAAAAAATATCAAACCAGAAAATCAAAATAAAAAAATAAATCTACATAATCATACTACTAAATATATTTATTTACATTGTCGTCGTCGCCATCATTGTCATCATTGGCCGAGATACAACTCACTACACCCCTCCAGTATTCCCTGTGTATTTGGAACCCTGGCGCGGTTTGCAGCGAAATTCATAATCTTGTCAAATAGCTGAATACTTGATGCTTTGCTAGGGCTAGCAAGGGTATTTTTTTATTGTGACACCAACACTAGATGGGTTGCCCCCAGGCCCCATCCTGTTATTTAACCCATAACTGGAGGGAAGTGACAGATTAATACCTTTCCCAAGGGTACCACTGCTGAAGTGAATGCAGGCTACTCAACTGGAATTTGAACCTGGCTCACCAATTTCTCTTTCCAAGCCGATATCCAACACAATGCACATCCGTCACTGAACGCTTTCAGTATTTATTTACAACATGATGAACAACTCTCAAGCTGCATAATAAAATCTCAAACAACCAACTGTAAATTTAATAAAAACAGATTATAAGTTAAAATTCACATGACATATTTATCATCATGGCAGATTGGTTGGTTAATATCAATTTTATTGCAAAAATATTAAATTGCATCAATATTTTACATTGTGTACACATGTTAATATTTTTTAATCATTTTTAAAAGACAACATCACTGCATTTGAGATGCAAACCATTGCCTTCCACAGAATCAAAAGCTGTTGTTCACAACATTTCACCGATAAAATTTAAGAACAATAGACAGGACAGATCAATACAGTTAGTAAGCAAACATGTACAAATTTGCCTACAATAAGACAGATTGTTAAAATGATAGTTTTTTTCTCTTGACACCGCTATCATTTTAATTACTTTCACTCCTCAGAAAATATTTATTGTTTTTAAAAGTGATGATTAGAATTGTAATAAAGCTTAAGCACATGATGAAAAGGAATTTATACATATTTTTTGTTCTTGAGAACTTACAAGAAAAACATTAAACAGTAATTATCTATTAGATTATTTACAAGAATAATTTTATATTTACAACATTCTAAAAACTAATATCATCAAAACTAATGCAATGCAATATTTATCGTTTGTCAATTTATAAAGAAATAAATATGAAAACAATTCTTCATTTATAAATTTACTAGCAGTATAGCCCGGCGTTGCTCGGGTGTAATGAAAGCTTTAAAATTAATCCATGGTCCTGGAGCTCAGAGTCAGCCTAAAGAATATTTGTGTGAAGTTTGGTAGGAATCAGATAAAAATTGTGTATTTGTATAAAGGACATACAGACAGATAAATAGACACAAACACAACATCTTGCCTTTTATATGTATATATTATCGATTTTCTGCACTATTGTAAGAACTGCAACATTGAAACTTCTGAATATCCTTTCTTATGTCTTTGTCTATGAGTGTATCAAATTTGATTAAAATCAAACCACTCCTTCTATAAACCTGAATTTTTCGATTATCGATTTTCAATACTTATTGGAGGTACCTCGACACAAAACCTAGCTAAGAACATTCGCAGATGCTTATAGTACAACTGTGTAAATTTTCAAGAAAATCAGTTCAGCCATTTCGGAGTCTATAGGTAATGGACACACACATACACAAACACACACACACACATACACACACACAGACAAAATTCCATTTATAAATAAGTTTAGATAAACATTTTTTAAATTATTAAAGTATGTGAACCAATAATAAAGAAATCTTTATTATTTACCATTTTATAAAATTCAGCTCAGTTGGCAGTTAGCCGATGTTTTGCCAAGCATTCCAATAAAGAATAACTAATAAATAAATAGTGTAAATAAACAATCTAATGAATTTGTTTCATTTGTTTAGGTTTTATTCCAATTCTAATCATCACTTTTTAAAATAATAAACATTACCATCGAAGAGTGAAAGTAGTTAAAAAGCCAATGTCACGAGAAAGACCATCCTTTTCACAATACATCTTATTAAAAGCACATTTATGCTTGTCTCCAAATTATTGCTTTTTTCCAAGGCTGCACAAAAATAAACGATATCTTTTCCTATAGAAAATTTTGAATGTGAATTTTATAACCATGTGTTGTGGTGTAATGAATATCAGCTTAGAACGGGAAAACAGAGAGCTGAGTTCAAATTCCAGTTGAATTCATTGCATTCACTTTTTTTTTTTTTAAATCATATCACCCCAAGCAAGGCAGTAATGCCACTGATGTGCAGGGGGCTACATAAGAGTGAGAAGATTAGAAAAGAGAAAACCGGAAACCGCATCCTAAACAGGAAACAAGGGATGAGCCTCTTCACCTGTTATGTGAAAATACCATTGGGAAAAGCATTAATACATCTCTTCTCTCTCCAGCTATGGATTGAATAGCAAGCAACCAGTCTACTGCAGAAAGAAATGGCAATCTACTGCAGGAAAATCTTCTGCCTAATCAGTCATGAATTGAAAGGTGCATGATCACCCAAGCATGTATTACATATGGCACTTACCTGACTGACTGATTTTATAACCAGTTGCCTTCTTTGCAACTATCCTGAAAAGATTTTCCGTCCACCTGGTACTGCACAGAGACACCACCAGCTGACATTAAACTGTAACCCTTCAATATAGGAGAGTTATAAAAGAGAAGGGTATCAGTTTCCCTGGATATGTTTCTGTTTCATATGACCATTCAACGTTTATAAAAGGGAAATGTGTGTTACTTGATGGTTAACAGCCCAAACAATAAAAGTGGTAACTCAGGTTCAAACTCTAGTCAAGAAAGTTTTTATTCACTTTGTACCAATGCTTTTTTGAAAAGCACAAATTAATTTCTCTTTCCTACACAACTCCAGATATAAATAAATACCAGGTCTTTAGCCTTGGTTAACAACCAGTCTAGGAAAAAGACTATTCATTTTCAAACATAATGTGGACCCCACACACACACACACACACATGCGCGCGTGCGCAAAATAGCTGGATACCAACTTTGGTTCCCTTCCCTAGTTCCTTTCAAGCTGAAAACAGATATATTACTTGCAGTTTGACTAATATCTTCATCTTTGTTATTATTATCACATGTCAACCATTGTGTTTCCTGGACTTTTTCAGGTGCTTATCAACCCAGGTAACCTTCAGGAAATTTTGAACTGTACACTTTTCAAACAAAGAGAGTACTGGATTGTTATATGATGTATGTCCTTCAATATGACAGTGAATGCTGGACAATCTCATCAAATATACAGGAAAAACTTGAATCAATCAAAATGTTGTTCTACAGAAGGATGCTGTGGATACCATGAATGAAACATGTGAGCAATGATAAGGTTTTGGAGATGATAGACACAAAAAAGAAACTAATACTTAAGATCAGAAAAAAGGCAGCTGAAATTATGGGGACATGTAATGAGAAAGGAGGGCTTGGAGAACCTGATGCTCATGAGACAGATAGAGGGATGGAGAGACAAGGGAAATTAATGCATGAAATACCAGATGGATTTGAGCAGATGGATGGTGGGGAGGGGATTAAGTGGGATAACAAGAGAAAGGGTATTAAGAGTGATCAGGGGTTGGGTGATGTGGAAAGCTATGATTGTCTATGTCCTGAAGGGGCACAGTGCGTAAAAGAAGGGAAGAGATTGTTCTTGGTCTGCTGTCTCTGTGTAGAAATATCACATCTTGTTCTATCTTCCAGTCCTGCTTAGTTATTGCTCGCCTTGTTTCTACTGAGCCCGAGTCTGTACTACCCATCCCAGAGATTGAATTTACAATTACTATGCAAACAGATTCATAAACCAACACCTTTTTTTATATAATCATTTCACCCCAGGCAAGGCAGAAATACCACTGGTGCACAGGAGGATAAGAGAAGGCAATTGACATTACATTTAAACTTTTGGAGATTGTAGCTATCAGGGAAGCAAGCAAATGGAAGTGAGTTCCACAAATGGGAAGTACAAGAAAAGGAACTGTTGGAGTAGAAAAGACAGCTACATTTAACTATTTCAACAGTAAAAGGGTGGGACCTTGATATCAATCTAGTAGCACAAGTAAATACATGAGGTTGGGGTACCAGAGGAAAAAAAATGTCAGAGCAGTGCCATGAAAATACTTGTAGAAAAGACAGAGGGAAGCCACATCATGCCAGTGAGAAAGTGACTGAAGGCAAGCTGCCAAGTCAGGATTGGTTATATTGCAGATCCTCCTTTGGACTTTGTCAAGAACCTCAAGATGATTGAAATTCTCTAGGCTATAGTCATTCCAGGAATTTAGACAAAAATTCCTTAATGTATTGTTCTGTTTTCCTTTGGACTATCTACATAGTGTAATGGTTAGAATTCTTGTCTCATTAGCTCAACTATGACTTAGTAATGAGTTGAATCCTCATTATGTGCTCCATATTTTCAGCCTTGTGCCACATCTAAACTACACTTAGAAAAAACTTTTGGACTACCTCAGTGATGACCTGTTTATGCTTTACTCTACCTGGAGAGATCAGTGTCATTCCATTGTTTGTCAAAACAGGAAGAAGAGATTGAGGATGCCATTATTTATAAAATAGTATACCAAATGCAAATAAACTTCTGATATTTTTGTATTTGGAACATTAGTTCATAACCTCAGCAGGCACGAAAATGCAAGATATTCCAGTGTTTTGTACTGTGTTGGTTTATATTAAAATTTTGAAAATATTTTGGTACATATGTACTAAAATATGAAAGTTTTCCATGTTTTAAATTTTGCTGCTTGCCAATCAAAATGCAGGAAATAAATTCAATGTAAACAATCAAATGAAACGGTCAAAGTTTTCCTCATGGAAGGATATTGACTAAACTGAGAGAAAGGATAGGGCATATTATAACAAGCACGATAATGTAAGAATCACAATTTGGCAAAGTTGGACCTGCATTCCCACAAAAAAAATAAGTGCCTAAAGGACTTTTTTTTCCATTGACATTGTTATTATTATTTTAACAACTTTTCATCCCCAGCATCGCAATAAAACCTAAAGATGATGAAAGTGAAATTATACATTTTTTTGTTCTTAAGAATTTGCAACAAATATATTAAATGCTATTTACAAGAATAGTTTTATATTTACAACATTCTAAAAACTAATACAATTAGAACTAATGGAATGCAATATTTATTATTTACCAATTTATAAATAAAAAAAATATTAAAAAAATTTTATTTCATAAATTTATAAATATTTACTAAATTAGTAAATCTAATTTGTTCCAGTGAATAAAAGTGTTGGTTAGATCCGGTGACCTAACCCAGAGTTGTGAGTTCAGTACCTAGATACAGCAGTGGTAAACAAATAACTTAGAGAGTTGATTTAAAGGGAGATAACTACATGACATCTGGAAGTGGCATTGTATATATAACAAGAATGATATACCTCAGTGATTGAAATAAATGATTGTTAAAAAATCCAATCACCTGAAGAAGACCAGAGTGTACAACAGCCAAAACATTATCAATATGGCAATAAAGATGAGAACAGCAGTCAGTGTAAATAATGTATTTACTAAATTATTAACATATATGATCTATCTATAAGTAAATCTTTGTTATTTACCATTTTATAAAGTTGAAATCAATTGGCTATTAGTCAATGCCTTGCCAACCATTTTATAAAGAATCTAATAAATAAATAGTGTTTATTATAGCATAAATGAATATATAGGTAAAGAAATATAAGTGAATACCAGAAAATTAATGCATAGCTACTTAGCCTTCTCAATTCATTCAGTAACTGCTGGTCCGGTTACCAAACCATCAAACTTTGGTATCATCTTCATGTCAAAAGTCTTGTCCGTCATAATGCTGTTCACGTAAATATCCAAGACCGGTAGTGCCTCATTCATAACTCACTTGGGGAAGAGACTGGCGCTGACAGTCTTGGATATTTACGTGAACGACATTATGATGGACAAGACTTTTGAGGTGAAGTTGATACCAGAGTTTGATGGTTCTGTAACCGGACCGGCGGTTACTGAATGGATTGAGAAGGAGGAACTTGTTTGTGACCTGTGTGAAATAAAAAAAGGTTGAATGTGTTCTTCCTCTGAGGTTGACAGGTGGAGTATTTGCTGTTTATCAACAATTAAACTCGGAGCAAAAGTCAGATGTTGAGCAAATAAAACAGATGAAACTATATTTGGTCTGACATTTTTGGTACCTGGATATTTCATGAAATTTCAGAACCAAACAAAGTGCTTTACTTGGTACCTACCCACTGAACATTAGCTTATTTGCATCAAGGATTTTCCCCAAGTACATCAGCCACATGAGCCATCCCAAAGGCACAAGCATAAGAATACAACCAATTAAAAATACATGTCATATCACTAAAATAGCCCTTAAATATTTTAATACTTCTTCTTCTTTTATGTACTGTGTCCCTTCAGGAAGTTCATGGCCCTCCACATCCCCCTATCTCTTGTAGCTCTTAACACCTTTTCTCTTGGTATTTCTCCCAAACCCTACTATTCCATCAACTTGCTGAAGCCCATCAAGTATGTCACATGCTGTTTTCCTTTGTCCCTCCTTCCCTTTATCCATGATGTGAGCCCTCTCCAAGCCCTCTTTTCTCATTATTTGTCTGAGAAACTTCAGCTGTCTTTTCATGATGTTAAGTATAAGTTTCTTTTTTGTTTCTATTCTATTCAAAACATCATCGTTGCTCACATGTTCAGTCCATAGCATCCTCACCACTCTTCTGTAGATGCACATTTCGGTTACTTCAAGTCTTTTCTTCATCTTTGATAAACTTGTCTAGCATTCACTGCCCTACAAGAGGACAAAATCTTCCTGTCTCTTAATACTCTGCTCAGCTTTTGGAATGCATCCTTGGCTATTTCAATATGCCTTCAGAACTCAATGTTATACCTTCTGTCCTCTGTTAGAACACTTCCCAGGTATTTCAATTTTTGCATTGATTTTAGTATCCCCAACCTGTACAAGTATACAAAAATACAAAGTTTCCAGACAAGATGGTGGTATCATGAAATTTCTTTGAAAATATGATGATATTCCTGATGTCTTAGATTTGACCTCAGTCAAATCAAATGCATTTGATTTATTCACTTTTTACAGAACAAATTGAAATGCAGAATAGTTATATATTATTATGAGATCCTGAAGTCAAAATGTCCGGAAAGTACAACTACAAATAATGAGCAAAAATCATTTGAATTTTCATGGGGCTCATAAAGGTGAACCACAAATGACCATATTCACTTCAATAGCAAAGCCACCTCTTCAAATTTGGAAACAATCCTTACTGGGTGAGAGATAAGCAACAAAAACCAGAATGTGAGGTTGTTGGAGAAATGAGAATAGATTTCAAGAGGTCAGCCAGAAAAGAAATAAACATCTAGAGATAGCCATAAAGGAAGTATACACACTGCTTTTCCCTTACTAACTGTTTAAATGTAATTGCACATTTTAATTGACCTTGGGTTTCTCCTTAGCTAGCTTTTCAGGTTGTTAAGTATAGTACAACAGTTTAAAGCCAACACTTGAAAAGGAGCTTTACAATTAAAAAAAGAAAAATCTCTTAAATCACTTGAACAACAAACCATGTCAGCTAAAATGCAAGATATGCACAGAACTCTTTTTGACATGGAAGCTACCCTTAAATGCAGATTAAAACAACAAAAAGCAGTTACAAAACTTCAGACAAAGGTGGATCAACATGACATGCTGTTATTAGCTGAAGGTTGATCTGAACTGTTGAGTATATATGCATATTTATTGAGGAATTAATTGCATTGATAAGGAGAAGATTATGATGAAAAATAGATATTTGTTATATAAAATATATGCTTTCCAATTCTTAAACTACAGATGTATCACATCAGGGTCATTCATCCACTTATTTATGAGGATAGAATACTGTGTAGCGTTGACAGTTTACAAATACTTACACAGCATTGTGAGTGGTGAATTATTCCCTATCTTTCAATTCTTATCACACAAATGAAATGTCACCAGCCCTTTATTACTATACTAGCAGTATAGCCCAGCGTTGCTCGGGTGTAATGAAAGCTTCAAAACTAATCCATGGTCCTGGAGCTCAGACTCTTTGGACATTGGCACGAAAGACTAAAAAGCAATAGTTGTTTCCACTTAAAGCAAAACCGTAGACTGAAAGAAAAATGAATGGATGTAAGTCTAATTTTGATTTCCTGCTATCGATATCAAATAAGATTTTATCATCGTAAACTGAATTTTGAAGGCTAAATAAGTCCTCTGAGTAAATGGTATCATGGCTGAGACTAAGAACTATGATTATACCTACTTAGAGCCAAACCCGAAGCAAAAACTAAAATAAAAGGCCTGTAAAAATACAGATATACAGGCAGATAAATAGACACACACACAAATATCTTGCCTTTTATATATATATATATATATATATATCTTATCGATTTTCTGCACTATTGTAAGAACTGCAACCTTGAAACTTCTGAATATCATTTCTTATGTCTTTGTCTATGAGTGTATCAAATTTGATTAAAATTGGACCACTCCTTCTATAACCTGATTTTTCAATTATTGATGTTCGATATTTATCGGGGATACCTCGACACAAGACCTAGCTAAGAACACTCACAGACACTTACATTACCACTGTGTAAATTTTCAAGAAAATCAGTTCAGCTGTTTCGGAGTCTATAGGTAACAGACACACACACACACATACACACGCACAGACAAAGTTCCATTTATAAATAAGTTTAGATAGATTACTATTACAATGGCAGACGGTCAGACGAGCAAAATTTCTTGGTTCTAGCAGTTCAGACTTTCACGGCTAGGACCCACAGTGTCAAATTCATATAATAGCATCAGAATGGTAAAGGCTGAGAATGCAAATGTTCTGGCCATCCATATTGGGAGGGCATCTAATCAAAGAGTGAAATAAAAATTTAGTTTATATTTAATTTTAATAAAAGTTTAACTCCTGTTTCATCTGTTTTTACTTATTTCAAATGTCTTCCTTTCTCACATTTCTCAGTTATAGGCCCTATAGACCTCACCCCTAGAGTCTTAGGCGTATACAGCCGAAGAGTTGGCCTCAGACATCATCAAATCCCTGCATGTCACTGTATCCATGGTGACAAACCTTCCCCACTTGTGCTCCTTTGATAAAAAGCATGTTCCACCCAGACAAGTTCTTCCCTAGAAATATTACTTTGTGGCACAAACTCCTGAGGGGTTGCTTCCCTGACAACCACAATCTTGGTCTCTTTAAGTCCAGGGTCAGTCAATATCTATCCTATTCATCTTCATAATACTCTCTTACTTAACTTTTATAATGTTAGTTTTTTATAATATTATTCTGAAGGGAACTTTTGGCAACTCACTATTAGCAAGTTATAACATTTCGGTATCTTCATGTAAAGTCAATAGAATAAATGAATCCTTTGAATAATACACAATAATACTCTCAGAATAATTATCTCGAGTAATTCACTCAGAAACTCTTCAATGACAAACAACACCAGAATGATGCACAATACAGAATATCCTCAGCCTTCTGTCCGAGTGCTTTATATACTAAATATTCATGGTTACATGATCCCGGTAGCACAATTCATTCAACAGTTATGCTTGTTGTCTGGAGATCCATGTTCGACCACACGTGTTGTTATTGACACTTTCTTCCTACATAATACCTCCCCTTTTGAGCTGACTCCCTCTGGAGTTTGTATTTTTTTAGTGTTGGTTCTACACTTAAAAGTTCCGTCATAATTCTTTTTAAATAAGATGCCATTTCCATATATGTAGACAAAAAATTAAATTTATGAACTTTTATTTGAAGACTAGAATAGTATCCATAAAAAATAGCAGAATTATGGAACAGCACTTCTACCTCGGATAAATATTAAACGAAACAATCTGGTCACACAGGGAAAAAAATTATTTTCATTTCAGTAGAGAATTTTATTTTTCCTTTCAGGAGTTGCCACCATTCATTATTTTGGAAATTTAGAGAAAAGAATATATTTACCAATTATAAACTCAGAATCTAGCAAGATACATACCAGCAAAGATAAAGAACACACTTAATATACCTATAACACCCCTTTAAGGAAATGAAGCATATAATAATATTAATAAATAAATAAATATGTAATCATTCCACAAGCATATTCGATACAATTTTCGACATGTCATAATCTGATTATATACACTAAAATGTTTCACAAACTGACACCAAAAAACTATCTTCTCACAACTTCTTAATTCTTTCTCCCACCTCTACTCTTTTAACTTATTCCCCTATTCATCAATGACTTACTTTCTATTGGCTAACCTATCCCAACCCTTTGAATTCCACAACCTCCATCCCCTTAATTTACTGGATATGGTAAGAAATACATTGTTTCTAAATTTTTAAATGTATATCAATTCCTAACAGTAAAATGTTCACTGCCTGAAGAAATACTAACAAGCCGTAGTGAAACACAACAGCTCTTGTATTGCAGTAAACTAAGTTTTTATTATAAACACTTATAATAAAAATATTACTATAAATATTGCTCTGCTTGTTATCGAGCACTGTTCAAAAAAGTAAATACTATGAACTGTTAACATACTTGTTTGTACAACTCCAAAAATATATATAATTGGCTAAGTACTTTTTGGTCAAGTTTATTCATAGATTTGAACAGAGTCAAATAACAAAACCTTTTAAAGCACACTAACTTGGTATGTATATAATTCTCACAATCAACTACAAAGCATTAACCAAGCGTTTATCTACACTTTGTTAAACCAGAGTATTAGTTTTTGCTCATTGAAAGATCTTTAGCTTATGCTATGCCATTTGCCACTATTTTCAGCTTGAGTGAATCTGTGGACATTTGATTGGCAGTTTAATGTACAACATTAAAAGGACACAGATATAATTACCTGGGCAAATAGATATATTGCCACAAGAAATGTACGTAATTACAGAGTAAGGGGCACTAGATAAATACAATCAACACACCTACTGTTAGAATTAAGAGAAATAAGAAGCAATACTGATGTTCATAGTAGGATAACAGAATCTACCTTTGAGAATTTAGCATAATCGTCAAAATATCTCAGCCATCAGAAAATTCCAAAACAATGAAGTTTTCCTTAACTTGTTTGTCTATATTTCTGAGATGCGGTATTGCAATTATTTAAATTATTTACATTGTTCATGTTGTTGTCATCATCTTCATTACCATATTCACAACATTTTGGCCATTGTATGCTCCGATCTTCTTCAGGTGGTTGGAATTTCAAACCAAAACCTTTATTTTGATCATTGGGTATATTGTTCTTGTTCCATGAGTCATACCACTTCCAGACATCTTAGTTATCTCCCTTTAACTCAACTCAAAAGTTATTTGTTCACTACTGCTGTAGCCAGGTACTGAACTCACAACTCTTTGGGTCAAGTCACTGGATTTAACCAACGCTTTTATCCACTTGGCCATGTTTTCCTTAACTTGTAGCTCACACTGAGCAAAAAATATTTGGGTTTCATTATAACCGGTTTTAAAACAACTGCTGAGCTCTTATGTAATATAAATCCTCTTGTATGACAGTGAATGCTAGATAATCTCCTCACAGATGAAAAGAAAACTCAAGGCAACAGAAATGTAGTTCTACAGAAGGACTGATTGATTTGTTTAATGACATATCAACTCCTTATGGGTCATTTAATGCCAAAATTTAATTTTCTTGGGAGCTTTAAAGTAAAAAAATATGTTCTTCTACTTTCGCAGTTGAATAGATGGTAGATGATACTCAGCTTTTGTACATATACATGCTTGTGTGGGCATAATTTTTAGAGGCAATGATATGTGTTTTATGCTATAACTAGCAGTATAGCCCGGCGTTGCTTGGGTGTAATGAAAGCTTTAAAACTAATCCATGGTCCTGGAGCTCAGATGCAGCCTAAAGAAGAAGTTTGGTGAGAATCGAATAAAAATTGTGGATTTGTATAAAGGACATACAGACAGATAAACAGACACACACACAAACATCTTGCCTTATATATATATATATATATATATATATATATATATATTATTGATTTTTTGCACTATTGTAAGAACTGCAACCTTGAAACTTCTGAATATCATTTCTTATGTCTTTGTCTATGAGTGTATCAAATTTGATTAAAATTGGACCACTTCTTCTATAACCCGATTTTTTCGATTATCGAATTTCGATATTTATCAGGTGTACTTCGACACAAAACCTAGCTAAGAACACTCACAGACATTTATAGTACAACTGTGTAAATTTTCAAAAAAATCGGTCCAGCCGTTTCGGAGTCTACAGGTAACGGACACACACACACACACACACACACAGAGACAAAGTTTCATTTATAAATAAGTTTAGATTAGATTTTGATAAAGTTATATTTTGGAATTCAATTTGATTTAAGAAATTATCGAATATTTTATGGATTAATATCCCAAAAAAGAGCTTTCATGTTGGTCATTTGATTTTGTTTAGAAGTTTATCACTCTCTATGTGCTATTTAATGCTAAAACATAAATAATTTAAACAATTTTATGACCTCAATGTCCTGTGAGTATCAGATTTTACAAGCTATCTTTCTTCATTATGTGCCCGAGAAATTTCAACTCTCTCTTCCTGATGGTAAGTATAAGTGCTTTTTCGTTTCCATTTTCTAAAAATTTCTTCATTTTTCACATGTTCAGTACATTATATTCTTAGCATCCTTCTGTAGAGCCACATTTCTTTTGCTTCAAGTCTCTTCATCTTTGAGGAGATTGTCCAGAATTTACTGCCATATTAGAGGACAGGTATTATATAACAGTTCAGTACTCTTTTCTTTGTTGCTCATGAAATTTTTCTATTTCTTAATATTTTGCTTAGCTTTTTGAAGGCACCTTTGACTCTCCCAATGCACTTTCAGAGTTCAGTGTCCAACTTTCCGTTCTCTGTTAAAACATTTCCCAGATATTTAAATTGTTGTACCTGTTTGATTTTGGAATCTTCATTTTGTAATTTGCATATAGGGCTGTCCCTTTTGCTAACAACCATATAACAATTTTTGTGATTGTTATATGGTTGTTAGCAAAAGGGAAACCAGGTCATTTCATTTGTGTTTTTAATCATTTCACCCCAAGCAAGGTGGAACCACCACTTGTGCACAAGAGGTTACAATGAGAGAAAAGACTGTGTACAGGGGGTATTGAAGAAAGATGAACAGGATTCAAGAAGATATAAGATGACAATTGACAATGCATTTAAATTTTTGGAGAATGTAGCTGTCAAAGAAGCATGTAAACTGAAGACGGTTCCACAGATGGGAAGTGCAAGGAAAGAAACTACTGGAGTAGAAGTAGCAGTCATATTTAACTATTAAATTATTATTCTATCTCCTTACATTGGTATTGCACCAAATTTCTATGTATATTCCAAAATATTGTGAAGTATGAAGAGTTTACTGACTGAAAAAACAAAGAAAAAGCATAATTTATCAATATCTTGATATTTTTAATTATCTAATAGAAATAAAATTTTGTATAAAAGAAAATTATATTGAAAATAAATTATCAAGCCAAACTAAAAAAAATACAAACCAAAGAGCTGACAGAGGTTCATTGCATTATGGGAAAATTAAGTAAGTGAAACTTGATTATACAAGATATAACAAGTGTAGACAATAAATATTTACATCACTTGGATGTTATAAATAAACTGACAATAGGAATTCACTTGCTTATTAAAAAAGCTTCAGCTAATTATTTTCTGTACTAATTAAAGACAGTGACATCCTTAACAAATATGTTCAGGTAACTTCACCCTGTTTGGATAAAGAGGTAGAAGATAAGAAGTTCAAAAGAAAAACATTAATTAATGTTTGTTCTTGATATACCAGGTAGGCATAGCTAAGAGATCAAGTTACTCTGATGAACATCACTGATCCCTTGGGGTATTTTCTCTTGCACTATTATTTAAAGCATTAATATATATATATATATATATATATATATATACACTATCGGCCATAATTATTAGGTTACCCCAGTTTTTTAAAAAGAAGTTATGTATTTCATACTATTTTTAGTATTTATTGCCAAATGAAAACAGAATGTTTCTTTTGATATTATTATTTTGCAAAATTTTACAAGGCAAAGAAGCAAAAATGAACTCGTCCAAATCTCTCTAAATTCTTTTCATTCTTTCATTGATGAAACTGCTATAAAAGTCATTAGTAAATATTTATAAATTCATTTGATGCACATGTTATTGTGCAATATTAACAAAAGAACCATTCTATTTTCATTTACAATTATTCAATTGGCAATATGCAATTAATATATATATCTTCTTTATGTGTCCTGTTCTTTCAGGACGTAGGTGATCATGAACTTCCACTTACTCCTATCCCTTGTCGTTCTTGGTATCTGTCCCAAACACCGCTTCATCATCCACTTGCTCAAACCCATCAAGTATGTCTCACATTACTTTTGCCTGTCTCTCTTTCCCTCTATCCATTCTGTGAGTATTAGATTGTTCAAGCCCTCTTTCCTCATTACATGTCCCAGAAACTTCAGCTGTCTCTTCCTGATGTTAAGTATAAGTTTAGTTTTCATTTCATTTGCATCCTCTCCATAACCTTGTCATTGCTCCCACGTTCATTCCATGGTATTCTCTGCATCCTTCTGTAGAACCATTTTTCTGTTGCTTTGAGTCCCTCCTTCATCTTTAAGGAGATTGACCAGCATTTATTGTCATATAGGAGTATATATATATATATTTTCTAAACATATGCTGTTAAATATAAGAGACAATGAATGTCTATTATGTTTAATTATGAGCTGTTCTAAACGTCGTATTTTGGCTTTAATTTCAGTTGAAAATAAAGACAAAAATTCTCCAACATTTGGATAATTTTTTTATTAATTTGCTTCTAAGCTTTCGGTTCATATGAGCCATCTTTAGAGAGGTTATTTAGACTGTAATACAATAACATCCACCATCACTGACGATTTTATTTTGTGTTGACATATAACTCCGCTTGGCAACAGCAATAGTTACCAAAAATAATAAACGCATGACCTAGGTTTCTACCTTTTGGTGCCTGAAGACCTAGGTAGAAATCTAGGTTGCGAAATAACTTGTTTCTAAATGAAAACTATTCAAAAGTTCTACAGTATAATTGTATTGAACATTTTTTAATACAAATCTGTAATTTAATTATGACCAAAATTTAACTAATTAACTGATTATAAACACACACACACACACACACACACACACACACACACACACACATATATATATATATATAGAGAGAGAGATTGATATTAAGTATATCTAGTTGTAGAAAAAAAGACAACACAAACATAAATTGTGAAATAAAGTTTATTAATTATAAAATAAAATTTAACAACATTAGAAGCACTTCCTATAAGTCAGGCCTTCCCTCAATAGGACCTTGTGTAAATGGGGCCAAAATGTTTTGGTCATGTTCATAAATTAAGCAAAAATTCCACTAAGAATGAAATTACCATTGCGAAAAATGTGCCTCCCACACAATATAGTGAGAAAACAAAAACTTATTAAAAACCCTCATTACCATAATTACCCTCACCTTGAAAATGATTAAAGTATTAGCCAAAAGCACTTGAGAAAATAAACACTAGGAACAATTTGTCCACACCCTCACTTCTCAAGAACGAACCAAAGTGAAAGGACACAAAAAAATTAAATACAAAATGTATAAAATATTCCTTGTTCATCATATTTAAAAGAACATGCATAAAAGAAGGACTGCAGGCCAAATATATATATATTGTGTATTTGGATAACAAGCTCTCTTTTATACAAGTTTCATTAAAAATGACAGACAAGGTATTATCATTAACTTTTTTTATATAATTTTTCATGTGTTTGCATAATGTTTTTTTTTTTTTTTTAACTCAAATTATATAAGAATTGTCCAAAGGTTTTTTTTTACTTTTGAGAGCTTTTGGCTTTATGTCTAGCCATTTTCAAGAATTAATTTTGTTTTAGTTATAAATAAACATGTGGAAAGTTTATGCATATAGAGTTTTGTGAATGCTAAGTTCTGAACATGGTCGGCACATTGTTATCATGTTCATAACTATGGTCATTAAGTGTAGGATTTCTCTTTTTTATTAGTAGTACCTCCATTATTTTTAATCTTCTTTTGCGTGTGGCTGATGTTATTATGTATGTATTATCAACAAGTACATCATGGATATGTCCAGGAAGATCTCAATGTGTGTTTAAATGAGATCCAATGGAACTGTTGTGGGAAAGGTGCAATGCTAATCTTCTTGTCAATTTTGTGGTGGTGTAGCCAATGTGATTATCTACAGATTTAGATAGCTGAGGAACACAGTTCTTTAAAGGACATATAAATTTGTAAATGACACTGGTTCTCTGCAGTTTAGATTTTATTGGTGAATTATTATTATTGATAATGAGGTTGGCAGGTGTTAATTTCTTATAATAGATAATTAATTAAATTTTCTTGTTTGAATTGGTTGGTGTTGCATAATTTCAGATGATATTGCAGAGTGAAGATTCATCCTGTCTGTAGTTATTGTGCATTTGATTTTTGTAAAAAATATTAACATTATTGTTTTTGTCCATGTGTTTGTGTTTGTTCATTGTTTACGTTATGAAGAAAAAGTTTGATATGCTAATCAAGTAAATAGTTTGAAAAGCCATTGTTGACAAGCATTTATTTCAAATTGTGGAGTTCTTTGAAGAAAAGTGTTTGGGAAAATGAATTCTCGTACATTCTCATGAGGAAATTTTTAATAACGCCAATTTTGTATCGAAGAGGTCATTGACTAATAAAATTAAGGTTGAAGAATTTTTTCTTGTGGGTTATATATATTCCTGAAGTTGTGAAAGTATTATTACTAGAATCTACAAGAACATCCAGAAATGGGAGTTTGTTTTTTTGCTAAGCTCATATTGAAATTGAGAACAGAATTTTTTCAAAAGTAGTTTTATAAGATTATCAATTTTATTTTCTATATTTTCAATGTAAGACATATAAAAGTTTAAGAAACATGGACTAAAAGGGTTTCCCATACTTACACCATTAGTTTGCATGTAAATATTGCCATGATGGTCATTAAAAGGTACTTTAGTGGTGCAGGCAAGTAAGAGTTATTTAAGAATATTGGAATTGATAGATGGGGATGGGACTGAATTATGGGTCCTTACGTATTATCGGGAGGACCTTTGTGGCCCGCTTATAACACTAAGGAACTGGAAAAATCAGGCTTTCATCACCTCAACGTCAACCACAAGTACAACTTTGTGGATTCGAACACCGGGGCTCATACGCAGACAGTGGAACGCCTATGGGGATCGACAAAGTGGCGAAACAAGAAGCACTGTGGCACTGCACGTCACCATTTGGAGTCGTATTTGGCCGAATTCATGTGGCGGAAGCATGTTGCCTGTACTGATGTCTTTGAGTCACTTTTGGAAGCAATTGCGACGTTCTGGCCTCCGGAATTACAAATGTAATGTTATTTTATTGTTTTAACCGTTTCAATAAATAATTTACTTTAATTTTTGAGTCGTTTTTTTAAAGGTCCTCCCGATAATACGTAAGTACCGAATTATGTTTATATACAGAGTTAAGTATTATGTCAATAATTTCAGCAACAGGTACATTAGTAAATAGATTTTCAACATCAAGTGATGTGAGGGTGCCATTGTTTGATGTAGTAGATCTAAGAATTTGAAGGAATTCAAGGGTTGACTTACTACTATAATTGGTTGATAGTTATGGGGTGATGATATCATTAAGGAATTTCGATAACTGATATATACCAGTGTTGGAATCTGAGAAATTATAGGCTGTAAGGGGTATCTAGGTTTATGTATTTTCACATTACTGTTTAAGTATCCAGGTTTATAATCACCAATAATTTTGTTGATTTTCATGAATCCTACAACAGCATTGTTGGATTTATGAGTTTATTAAAGTAAGTTTTAAGAGTTTCCTATTTAATCTTTGGAATTTGGATTGGTCACGGATGAAGTGCTGTAATATTGTGTGGTAAGTTAATTTGTTCAAAATTACTGAATTGTTTGATTTATTTACTCTTCAGATGACAATATTATTGTTGTTTTCTTATACATGTTTATTTACAAGCAAAACAAAATTAGTTCTTGATAATGGATAAAAGTACAGCCAAAAGCTTACAAAATCTTTGGACAATTTTTATATAATTTGAGTTCCAAAAAGAAAAAAATTATATGAATGCATGAAAAATTATATAAAAAACTTGATGATAATACCTTGTCTGTCATTTTTAATCATAAGAAATGAAATGTAATCAAACAGAATGTACCTGTATGTATACATACTTTTAAGTAAAACTTGTCAGCATTTTAACATAGACAATTAAAATCAGGTAAGACTAATTAATACATTTCACAGAGCCAATTAACTTTCAGGTAAGAATAATTACTGCTTTTTATAAAAATAAATAGTAAATGCTTTTATAAAGCTAAGAAAAAAATTCATTTAAATGTTCTGTTAAAATAATGTTTTATTTTAAACTACAATGTAATCAAGTTGTACAGGTAAGGAAGATTAACTCAATAACCACTTAACCATTCAAATGAAATGACAGGTATCAGCACATGCAGTATGTTTTGTACATTGGAAACTGTCGTTTATAGATGTTTGAAGTGTTCAGAAAAATGAACATTATGCATTAAAAGCTGATCAATTGGGAATATGTTTTTATGTAATTATTTTTGTAGTTGACAAATCACAAGAAATAAATTTATGGATTTTGTTAAAGTATTTATTGTCTACTTTTGTTAAAGCATTTATTGTCTACTATATAAGTGATATCAAAAATAGGCTTTAGAAAACCATTAGTTGCAAATTATTCTATAATTCAATCTCAATTTTGTAAAGACACTTCACAAATGGAGAGATGTATGGGTATCATGGCTACTAAAAGCATTCATTTTGATTAAATTTCTTCCTCACGGAACAATTCCATCAAACTGAACTAATTCTTTCCTGTTGAGCAATTCTATCAAACTGAACTAATTCTTTATTGTTGAGTAATTCCACCAAACTGAAATAATTTTTCATTGTTGAGCAATTCTATCAAATTGTATTACTTTTTCACCACTGAGCAATTCTATGAAACTGGATTAATACTTCATTGTTGAGCAATTTCATAGAACTGAATTCTTTATTATTCAGAAATTTCATAAAACTGAATTAATTATTCATCATTGAGCAATTTCATCAAACTGAATTAATTTTTTCCCATTGAGCAATTCTATCAAACTGAATTAATTCTACCCTGTTGAGCAATTTCATCAAACTGAACTAATATTTCATTGTTGAGCAATTCTATCAAACTGAATTAATTCTTCCCCACTGATCAATTCTATCAAATTGAATTAATTCTTCCCTGTTGAACAATTCCATCAAACTGAATTCTTCCCTCTTGAGCAATTGAATCAAACAGAATTCAGTCACAATTTACCCATCCCACTCAGTAAAACTTTATTTGATGTCACAGTTTTATGTAATACTAGCAGTATAGCCTGGCATTGCTCGGGTGTAATGAAAGCTTTAAAACTAATCCATGGTCCTGGAGCTCAATATTCAGATTTATTGGCATGTTATTTGATGACCGGATATTAAACGCAAAGTTAAACTTTCAAAAGGGTTCTAATAATTCTGGTAGAAAAGGGTTCTAATAATTCTGGTAGAAAAGGGTTCTAATAATTCTGGTAGAAAAGGGTTCTAATAATTCTGGTAGAAAAGGGTTCTAATAATTCTGGTAGAAAAGGGTTCTAACAATTCTGGTAGAAAAGGGTTCTAATAATTCTGGTAGAAAATAAAGTATGAAGTAACGTAACATTTGATTACATTTAGGAAAAGCTACAGAGAAAATAAGTTATATTTTCATTTAAGTTAGGCAATATTTTTAATAAATTAAATATTTTATTTAATGACTTAATAAAATCAAAATAAATTCATATTATTTAAATAAGTAATTTTTTAAAAAGTTTAGTAAACATTTACTTTAATTAAACAGACTAAATGTGACCAACTCCCAAAGACACCAATGGTGAAATAAGCAAAGATCTACATGATCTCATTAACCAAATTGGCAGAATAGGGCAGTGCTAGTCAGGCTAGTACACCTAACTAAGGTGGACCTTGAAAGATCAAGCATCTGACAATCCGACCCAACCGGTTTTCTCAAATCTAGCCTACCTCGATCCCCTTTGAATTGTGAGGAAGGCACTTCTCGCTGAGTGTGTGCAGAATTGTCCATCAAAATTAAATTCATGTGAATGGCCTCATCAAACATTCTTTGATTCACAGTCATCGCCACCACTGCTTCCAGGGAGCAGAAAGAAAATAGAAAGAAAAGGATGACCATCTTGAGGCTCAGATGTGAGAAAGTGCTGATGATGATTTATTTAATTACTTTAAACACAATTCTACTGACAACATTTATTAAAATCTCACATGCTAACAATCACTGCCACAATATGCAAGAATGTGCAGCATTATTCTTTTAACCAAATCACAATCTTTGATTCATGTAAACCCACAGCATGATTATTTAGTCAATATTCATCAAAGTATTTTCCATGGATTTCTTTGACTTTTATGCAAATTGTAGATTCTGTTATAAAAGGACCATTTTGTTTTTGATTCAAAGAATTCTTTGATAACTTGAATATGCTGGATTCATTGACCAAATATATTTGTATTATATAGTGTGAAAGAAAGTTCCACAGACAGGAAGTGTGAGAAAAGAAACTGATAGAGTAGAAGTGGAGGTTACATTTCATTGTTAATCATTTCTGTAAACAATAATAACAATACCTAGGAGATAGAAAAATATACATATCTTTATTTAGAATTATATATTTTTTACAAAGCAAAAGGTGTTATATTTCCTGGTTGTCTTATTTTGTGTAACAATGAGTAACCATTTTATCTCAACGTCAATTTCCTTTTCATATTTTGTCATAAAGATCACTATTATTTCAAATTGAACTCAAAATTGTTTCATATAATTTCTGTTTTTTTTTTTGTTCAAATGTATTCAGTCAGTCAGCTAAGTGCCATATAGGATACACAGATACACGGTTGAGTGATCATGTCTCTTTTGATCCATGACTGGGCAGAAGATTTTTCCACAGTAGGCTGCCATTTCTTTCAGTAGTAGACCAGTTACCAACCAAGACAATAGAATTCAATCTGCTTGATATTTTGAGCCGATAGCCACTGCACAAACAAGTACAAAAACATACAAACAGAAATTATATATATATATATATTTTAATATTAAAATTTTTAATATTAATTAGGATACGGTTCTTGGAATTTACCTTCCTACTTTTCCATTTCGGATTAAAGTAATTTAATAAAATAAAACAAAATTTTTAAAAAATTAAAAAAAAAAAAATATATATATATATATATATATATATATATATATATTATAGCATATTAAAATATAGATGCAATCTGTTCTTTACAATTATAGGCCAAGGAATATATGACAAATAGAGGGAAAGGTTTTACTTCCAACTTTATATGCATTCCACATGAGCTAACTTTTGAAAACATACTCAAACTATCAATAAAATAAAATGCATTCACCAAATTCTTTCATTGTTCTCAGTAAAAACCAGTGATTCTCCAATATAGAGGTTTGTCAATATTTACTAAGGGGCACACATGTGGATTATTGCTGAAGGCAGTGGATAACTTTACTTTTGCCCTAGATAGGAAGAGCAGAGAGGAGAAGAAAAGGGAAGTGAGGAGAAGAAAAGAGACTACAACAACATCAGCTGCAGGAAGAATCAATCTGAAATCAATACAAATGGTTTTTGCTTCACCCCAAAAGTTGAGTTTAAAAGAATTGAACCAAATTCAAGTTCCTTTATTTCTAAAACTGGAATGACGTCGCATATATAATAATGTAAAAAAATATCTACAAAAGTAATAATTTGTAATGATATAAATAAACTAATATATAAAGATGAATGGGTTCAACTGAAACTCTGAAAATAAAATATATCTAAAGTTGATTATATGTCCGCCTGTGTTTGTGTGGATTTGAATCTAAATCTAATCTAAACTTATTTATAAATGGAACTTTGTCTGTGTGTGTGTGTGTGTGTGTGTGTGTGTGTGTGTGTGTGTGTCCATTACGTATAGACTCCAAAATGGCTGAACCAATGTTTTTGAAAATTTACACACTTGTACTATAAGCATCTGCAAATTGGTAATCGAAAAAATCGGGTTATAGAAGGAGTGGTCCGATTTTAATCAAATTTGATACACTCATAGACAAAGACATAAGAAACGATATTCAGAAGTTTCAAGGTTGCAGTTCTTACAATAGTACAGAAAATCGATAAGTTTTTTATAAGGCAAGATGTTTGTGTGTGTGTCAGTTTATCTGCCTGTATGTCTGAATTTTTTTCAGCCCTTTTATTTTAGTTTTTGCTTCGGGTTTGGCTCTAAGTAGGTATTATTGTAGTTCTTAGTCTCAGCCATGATACCATTTACTCAGAGGACTTATTTAGCCTTCAAAATTCAGTTTATGATGAAAAAAACTTATTTGATATCGATACCAGGAAATCAAAATTTGACTTACATTCATTCATTTTTCTTTCAGTCTACGATTTCGCTTTAACTGGAAACAACTATTGCATTTTAGTCTTTCGTGTCAACGTCCAAAGAGTTTGAGCTCCAGGACCATGGATTAGTTTTAAAGCTTTCATTACACCTGAGCAATGCCAGGCTATACTGCTAGTATTACATAAAACTGTGACATCAAATAAAGTTTTACTGAGTGGGATGGGTAAATTGTCACTATTTTGTATTTTTAATTTTGTACATGCACATGGTTTGTTTTTTATTCTGTAAACTGCACAGTAAAGTCAGTTGGGCACTATCTATGAGAAGAAGAGCACCATGATGCAACTCATTCTGTCAGAAATTTGAAAATGGCATGCTGTAGTGCTTGACATTTGCACCAGAAGCTCCAACATGAACATTTCAGAATATCTGGAAGCCAATCGGAGGACAGAGCAAAGGATTCGGAAAGATTTGAGTGAGTCTAATGGTGATAATGAAGGTATAGCAACTCAGAAAACTCACTCTGATTGTTCTGATAAGAAAAGAACTCCTGAATTTGTTGATGAGGACAACATCAAGTGTTTTGAGAAGGTAACGCTGACCTGGGTCAACAGAGTGGGTGCTGGAAGATCCTAGGTCTGGTAACAGGACTCTCCACCATGCGACACAAGCAGGAAAACCCAGTCATAGCTGTCAGACAATTTCTGCCCACATCATCCCTTGTATCTGGCCACCTATATCCTTAGACTATTAGCCCCCTTGGCTATTATGCATGGGGTACTGTTGAGCAAGAGACCAACAAAATTCCTTGTAACACCAAAGATGAACTGAAGGTAAAGATTATGGCAGCATTCACCAACTTAAACAAGGAGACTGTCCAGACGAGTTGCAGCAGATCCCGAAGTTATCTGGAGGCTGTGGTTGAAGCCAATGAAGATTATATTGAATAAATTTACTCTTTAGTATTTCAAGATAATTGTATGTAATTTTAGTAAAAATATCTGTTAAAATGAGATGTTATTTTCATTTTTGCAAATTTAGATGACAAATTATCCATCACAGCCTGTATATTTTACGTTGTATGTGCATTAGATCTGCTCAAGATGAGGATTTTTGCTTAAGTTAAAGGAAAATGCCAAACTCTTAACAATAATCTTTATTCTTCATTTTCAATATGGTATTCTTTTTTTATCATTATAAATAAACAATAGTTTTGCTGATCACTTTTCAAATTAAATTGCTTAGTTGTTTAAAAAGCTATTTTCCACCCCAAAAATGGCAACCACTTTAACATTTAGGTCACAGTTCAAGAGTAAAAGGCAGTAACATTGATGTTGAGGTTTGCTGATAAATGAGAGACTTTTATGCAAAAAAAAGTAGATGTGAATGGAATAATTTCTTATGCTCTATTGAACACTAGCCATGATATGCAGAAAGTCTCTTTCTTTTATTGCACTGATGTATACTTAATTCTTTCTTTGAGAGACTACATTACAACCATATTGCTGCAATTAAATAAGTTAATGCATTGGTAGCTGTTTATTTTCTATGGCATTTGGCACAAAGAAAAGCTTAACAGTATAGCAATGAAATGGTCAAGAGTCCCTAATGATACATGACATTTAAAAGAAACAAATACAAAGGTAAAGTCTCAGCTTTTCTTATTGAACCCCACTGAGTTTACCTCTACTCAACACTATCACTTTTTGCATTTTCTAAATATTTCTGATGAGAAAAGGGGAGAAAATGATTGACACTAAATTCTATGCATTGAAAATGAAACATGGGAGGACTGTCAGTGATCGGGTTACATTTGATCTATTAAGTAAATATATTATCCTACTAAAGTAAACATTGTTTTTAGTACATACTCAAGTTTGAATAGACACCCCATTTTTTTTTAAATTACAGCCACCATCCTGTGCATTCAAGCATTTTAATAAAGTAAATGTGTTAAACTATATATCCAAAACATGTATTAAAAAAAATTTAAATTCGAAATGTTTAATTTAAATTTTAAAATTTAAAATTTTCTGTGTCCCCTCACCTTTGTGTACATGTTTAGCCACTCAATATAAATATCACTTTAGTATTTACTCTAATGAAGTCCTAAAGAACAAAACATGTGACACAAAAACTTTTTCCACTTTGTCATAGATTTCCCTAAAATTTTCACCGATATATAAACATTTATATATCATTTTCCCATATACATATAATTTAAATACACTTGACACATGCATTATTTTTGTGTGCATACACTTACATTTAAAATATTCATCCATTGTTTAATTACATCTGACACATAACTGACCAATGAAATCAAATCTCAATCAACATATTGTCATTTTACATTTTTGTAAAATAAATTAGAAAAATTTTTAAAAAATTTAAAATCATCTGTCTTTAAAAAATCTCTACAGAAGCTTGCTAAAGTGAAACATTAGATTAATGACACTTTTTCATACCTGTCTTTTACTTATTCTACTCATCTTGTTGGTTTTCAATCTATATATTCAACTCATGTATATTTATGTATCCTCCACTATTTAAAGGTGTTGGCCATGTGATTTCTTTTTTTTTTTTTTTTTGTATTATTAAAAAATAGAAAGTTCTTTCTATTTTTTTTTACTTTTCTGAGAAGATGCAGCTTGAAATTGGCAGAATAATTTTATGGAAATTGTTTTTAATAAATGAAACCTTTAATAACAAAGATATATCAGTCCACAAGTACTGATCATTTTTCACTCATGTCAGAAAATGGTTACATCATAAATGAAACTTGATATGCAAAAATCAAGCTGTTTTTAACCAAGAAGAAATATAAACAAAACATTTTTAACAATCTGACACTTTTAATCTATGTGTTAATACTTTAGTTTTTACTTTCATTCCTTGTGTAGTGTGAATGTACCAAAACACAAAAAAATAGATAAACTTCACCCACTTTAAAAGATGAAAAGGGTAAAGAAGTAACAAAATTTAAAACAACAAGACTTCATCTCATTCTTCTTTCCTTTAAGCTGTTTTTTTTTTCATACTTTTTTTTTTGGCTTTCTTACTTATCCAATATCATTCATTCTCTTGATTTCATCCCCTCATTTTTCGCATATGACATTGTTGTCTAACTTCTTTTCACAAACAGTATGTACATATATCTTTTTTTAAATATAATGGACAAGAAAATAAGGATGAAATTATAAATCTAAAATCAAATTTTGAAAAAACACTAAAATTTACATAGTGTAATATATATTTCATTAAAAATGACTAACAAAGAAGATTATATTAAATTTTGATTAAATTTTTCCAATCTTCTTAAATGTTTCCGTTTTGCTGGAGATAAGGAATGTAAAAATGTTCCATGATTATTGACTTTCCAAGCACTTTCAGCCACTTCACTGGCCATTCTCAAGCATGTTATTTTTCCAATTTTTTTTTTTATCTTTATGTTTTAATTGGGATGTAATTTATTTTGTGTTTTTTCTTCCTCATCGTTAATAACAAAATCCCATTTATTTAGTTGAAATAAAACTAAAATCTGATGTATTTACCACCTAAACATATAAGAAAAATGCCATCACAA
Source organism: Ascarosepion bandense (assembly GCA_037127315.1). Taxonomy (NCBI): domain Eukaryota; kingdom Metazoa; phylum Mollusca; class Cephalopoda; order Sepiida; family Sepiidae; genus Ascarosepion; species Ascarosepion bandense. The sequence continues at coordinate 569,141 of JBBBDQ010000478.1, forward strand.
GCTTTTGTCTTCTAAATTATGACATTCAATACCTAGAAAGATATAAAATAGCTGTCATAAAAAAACTTCCTATATAGAGAATACCTAAATTCCTCCTTCCAAAGAATATTTCTGAATGAACTAAAACACATAAAAGAAACATTAGTCAACAATCATTTTCTCAACTACATCATTGATAAGCAAATAAAATTATTCTAATAAAAATACCCAACACCATAACAAAAATACAACATAACAAAACATTAATATATTTTACAGTAGCCAGATTCACAATAATTATAAGAAAAACGAATTTGCTATACAAAAAATCATTAAACACCATATTTCTGCTGCAATTCCCCAAAAATGTGTAAAACTGCAAGCCTTGTAGCTAATAATCAGAATAATTCCATCAAATCTAAACTGGCAATGACCAACACAGTGCATCAATTTTAATACCCAGTACAACACTGCATTTCTTATCATAAATCAATTAACTATATTGGAGATATAACCACCTCCTTCAATAGACGCCTCACATATCACTTATCAGAGCAAAGGGCTATAAAAAACATCTTTCAACCCATAATCTACAAGAACCCTTAAGGAAGATACTAGTCAAAAACACTAAAGTCCTTTGGAAATCAAATTTCTGAAAACACCTCATTACAAGAGGTCCTGTACATCAAACAATTCTCCCTCACCATCAGCCCTAACTTTTTTTAACAATGGTAATGAGGTACTAAATTCTTTCTAAAAATAGTCACTCACTAAAATTCCACTCATGCCCAGCACACAATAGCACTGAATTAACACTCCTACAATAATTTATGAATACATTAAAAGCATGAAAATACCACCAAAAACAGCCACCTAGAAAATATCTAAAGTGGCCAAAAGTGCTAGGGACAGTCAACAATATGGAGAGTTTTTGTATTAGCTCACTCTCAGCAAATGAAAAACTTTAATAACACTGGGAAAACTAAATAAAAAACTACTAAATAAATATATATATGGCTGGCTGCACTTGTTTTCCAAACACACAAACCAACTAGGGCAGATAACCAATCCCTCTTGCAGACATCTACCCAGGCACATTTGTCTTTGTTCAACATCCACAGAGCTCACATGTGGACTATATTTCAACAATGCTCAATCAATGCCAGTTATAGTTTCTGGGAGAGAAAGCATTATCTGTCATGATCAGCAAAGACAGTATGTTCAACCCTTCAATCATGATGACTTGTGACTTTGTGCTCATACAATCTTCAATAGCTTCCAAAGAGTTTAATTTATCCAATTTCATTCAGAAGAATTGGGTAAAGTTGCTTAAATTTCCTATTCTTGGTCTTAAATTTAAAAAAAACGATGACTTTTCAATGTAACTAAACTAGCAGAATTGATAGAATTCTTTAACAAATTGACTGCTAACCACAAGATCACTTATGATTAGCAGTTATTATTATGGCACCAATTGTGAGTTATCTCATACTTGACATTTTCTGTTTCATTTTTATCTGGAGGTGCCAAAAATGAGCTTATTCACAGCTATACTTTTAGTGCAAAAACAGTGTTCAGACTTCAGTTGAAGCTGTAAATCAACTCATAAAAATTTTTTATTGCCTAACTTGGTTATTATGAAGTTGGCATATAAAGTCAAATTTTGCAATTGACCTCTGGCAGTTAACATGTTAATAAAGTATAAAATAACAATTTTAGCAAATTTTTTGGTTTAATTTTACATTTCTATTCTTTTCTTTTTCTTTCTTTTTTTGATTATGTCACACAGTATCAGCAGTGGAGTTGCTTAGATTTAGTCAAATTTGAGTATAGTCCAAAGAATAGGCTTTTCAAGTTCAATAATTGTTATCATCCTTTCCAGTATTGATGGGAGTTTCTTTCCTAGTTTCTTTATTTGAAGTAGTGTGGAATGTTAACATCTTGATTAGATCATTATTTTCAGTTCATGTTACTTCTGCTATCCATTTTAGTTGTTGCTACTGTTGGTAGTTCTCAAGTGATGTCATTTCTATTATTTGGTATATTTCTTTGGTTGTGATTCTATAGCCCCAGACCATAAGGTTTGAAGAAGAATGATCTTTGCTAAGACTCTCAGGCTTCATTCACTCAACACCTTTTTTTAACCATTGATATTAGAAATTGGTTGTATACGGCAGACAGTTCAGGTTTGGTGTCATGCAGGGCATCCATACGAAAGTCTAGATATGACGAGGTTGTTTAAGAACATGACTTGAGTTTTCAGGTTAATGCTTTAGTTTTGTAGTAATTTGCAGTGTTGGATAAAAGTACCACTGGCATAGCCTATTCTATATTTGATTTTCTTTTCTTTCATACTAAATTTATTATAACATCCATACACAAAAGCATTTAAAGTTTTTAGTATTTACTAATTCTACATCCTGGATTTTATATGGTTTCAGGGTAGGTGCCATCACTGCTTTCATTCCAGTTCCAGATCAGATGTTATCTTTCAGAAACATTTATCTTGAGTCATAAAGTGACAGACATTTCTATGCTTTGCACCATATAATGCATATTTTTCTCTAACGTTTTACTTGTAAAAACAAAAAACAAAAACAAATTATCCTATAAGGTTTAGAACAGACCTTCAAATTAAGATAACTGATACAAACACATCCCTGTTCATTAGAATGGCTCTCTAGATCAGTGCTACTCAAAGTGTGGTACGCGTACCGTTGCCGGTACGCAAGCCATCGTCTGCCGGTATGCGGAGATTTTCCAGAAAAGAAAGAAACAATACTAAAACTCTATGCCATGAGAGATTGCCAGGATATTTGACACGTTTTTGTTTTTTGTTTTTTTTTTACATTTTCATTTTAGTTTTATATTATTATGGCTACATTGTTCATTTACTCACTCATGTTAACTAATGGTCATAACTAATATAGCACAAATATGGTACCGGTCAATGGCAGACTGGGAAGACTTGTTATGTTAATGATGACTGCTCTTAGAATGAACAAGATATCATGTCCTCATGTTTATTACAGATAGTCTCAAAATGTCCCTGAAATAGTCAGTCAGTTAAGTGCCATACGTGAAACATGCTTGAGCGATCATATCTCGAAAGAGACATGACTGACTGGGCAGAAGATTATCCCGCAGTAGGTTGCCATTGCTTTCTGCGGTAGACTGGTTGCCAGCCAAGGCTATAGAACCCAATCTGTCCTGTTATTTAACCCATAACTGGAAGAAAGAGACAGATTAATACCTTTCCCAAGGGTATTTGTGCGTAAGTGAATGCAAGGAGTTCAGCTGGAATTTGAACTCGGCTCTCCGATTTCTCGTTCCGAGCCAATATCCACTGCACCACAACGCACATCCCCTGAAATAGTACATATCACCAAAAAAAAAAAAACCAGGGTTGACAGTCCTGCCCCCACCCATCCCCCCACAAACTCTTACTCAGCTGGATTAGCTTGCTTTGCTTGCCGGTCCCTGGCACATTGAAAAAAAAAAAAAAACTACCGGTCCCCCACATCAGATAGTTTGAGAAGCACTGCTCTAGATGACCCTGGATTCAAAGATATCGAATAATATGATATACAAAAAAAAAAAACATTGTGTAAAAAACAACCAGGCACTGATTGCTTGTCACCAGAGTGGTATTTCTTTGATGAAAAATTAAAGCTGGAACTATTTACTGAGCTTAGTTTAGACTGGCATAAGGAATCACGTATAGAGCACCCAGTATAGACTGAATTTCTTCAATAGCTGTGGTCTATAAAAGTAATTCACAAAGCATTATTTGACAGCAAAAGGGTCTAAAAATTCTATTTACAAAATAAATCAAATAAAGAAACTTTAAACTCATATTAACTGTACATCAAAAATGAGCAAAATATGTTTAACAAGAATAGAAATGATTCAACACTTACAAATGATCTAAAATAAACGAATCAACATTAGAATAGAATAAAAAAATAAGTGATAAACATATAACTATAATAAAAAAAAGAATGTAATTTCACAGGAATCAAATATATTAATAATCTTAAACTATTTTAAATAAGCAATTTATTTTTTCCCGCCATTAAACTGTTGCTTTTTGTTTTTGGAATTCTTCGTTCTGGATTGAAACAATAAATGAAAGAAGCTCAGTGGTAGCTTCAAATGGTTAAGCCAGAAATAAAATTCAACATTAATTTTATTCATCTTATTGTTCCGTTTGCAAAATTTAAGAACGTATAATTCAAGATTTTGCTAATAAATAAATAAAAATAAGAATTTAATGCAGAATCCAAATGTTGTCAATTCTAATTCTGTTTCCATAATAAATGGTAAGGGCTCATCTAGTCTTGGCTTTTTCTTTGAAATAGATCTAAAAATAAAAACATTTCTTTGAAAATGGTACAAGAATCATCAGTAATAGAAAAACAATTTAGTCAATCTGTTTAGAATATATTTAATTCAGTCATGATATTGGCATTTATATTAAAAAGGCCTGCATGTTTTCATCATAAAAATATTGAAAAAAATACATGCTATTATTGTAATTATTGGTGTGATTAAAAGGATAATGACTTTGTTATATAAGCCATCAACAAAACATCTATCTGTTCTTCTATTTGCCGTGTCCCTTCAGGACGTGAACGGTCATGGTTCTCCACAATTGCCTATCTTTTGCTCCTCTTAGCAGTGTTTGTCTTTTTGCTATCTCTTCTGCTCTTTTTTTTCTACCAACCATTTACACAAGCTCATTAAGTTGGTTATTTTCGACTTTCCTAAGTCCCTCTTGGCTTGTGAGTGATAAATTTTCCAAGTCATTTTTCCTCGTTAAAAATTTCAGTTGTCTGATTCTAAGTATACATATCCTTTTGTTTCCATTTTATCTAAAACTTCCTTGTTGCTCACATGTTCAGTCCATGGTATTCTCAGCATCTTTTTAATACATTGCAAAGAAATGATTATATTAAGAAGCCTATTAAGTAATGTATGCAGTGTGGCAAGGGATTGAACCCCGGGCAACTATGTTTACATAAGTAAACTATAACCTTTTTGCCAAACATAAGTAAACAGCTTATAGTGATTTAATTCCACAAAATGTTGAAAAAACATTGAACATAAGTCCTCAAAAATTAATGCTCAAATAATTCTATAAATACATACACAAAGAGTTGTAAAATAAATTTGATACCTCTAGATCTAAATGCCTGTTCTTGGATGATAGTTGAATAAAGAGACTTATATGTAAGATATCTCAGAAATTAATGACAACCTACTGCGAGAAAACCTTCTGCCCGGTCAGTCATGTCTTTTTCAAGACATGATTGCCCAAGCATGCCTTGTGTAGGGTACTTCGCCAAATGATATATAAGATACACAGATACTAAATTACTATATTTCTGTACTACTAAAACTCTGAGAATATTTGCTTGTAATTAGAGCAAAATCAGCAAACACTAATACAATATCAGTAAAAATTCATTACTACAAATAGAAATAAAAGCAGATAATAGAAAAACAGAATAAAACAAATTATTCTAAAATCAAACAAAAAAGTTAGAGCCATTTTGCATGATAGAAAGATTGCTCAGTATATGATTTTTGGTAAACTTGGAACTTAAGGCTCGAAAATAAATAGTGTGAAAAGGATGATTTTTCCATTATTTTTTAAAATTATTTTAACTATCTTCACTCCTCAAGAAATGTTTTAAATTTAGATTATTAGAATTTTAATAAAACTTAAACCCATGATGAAAGTGAATTTACACACTTTTTTTATATTTTTGAGAATTTGCAACAAAAATATTAAACATTATTTATTTATTAGATTGTTCATTTACAAGAATAATTTTGTATTTACAATATTCTAAAATCTAATCCAATGAAATATTTATCATTTACCAATTTATAAAGAAATAAATGAAAACAATTTTTTCTTCCTAAATTTATAAACATTTTATAAATTATGAAAATATGACCAACTATAAGGTAATAAAAGTTTGAATTCATTGGCAATTAGCTGACATTTTTTCCAACCATTCCAATAATAAATAATGTAAATAAACAATCTAATAAAATAAATGGTTTTTAATATTTTGTTGTCAATTCTCAAGAACAAAGAAAATGTATAAATTCACTTTTATCATGTGAATAGGTCTTATTGAAATTTTGATTATTGCTTTTTAAAACAATCAACATTGCTGAGGAGTGAAGGTAATTAAGATAATAGTGGTGTCAAGGGAAAAACGGTCCTTTTGACATTCTATTTTTTTTGCAGGCATAACCGTTCAAGATTGCCTGATTTTTAACTTCTGCATGGCTTGTTCCTTCAAGATGTGGATGATTATGGCTCTCTATGATTTTCTATCCTTTGAAGCTTATGGGGGTTATGCTTGTGGATGCATATGGAAGAGATTGAGAAAAAGAATGTAATTATTTATGTACTAGCAGTATAGCCCGGCATTGCCTGGGTGTAATAAAAGCTTTAAAGCTAATCCATCGTCCTGGAGCTGAGACTCTTTGAACATTGGCACAAAAGACTAAAAAGCAATAGTTGTTTCCAGTTAAAGTGAAACCGTAGACTGAAAGAAAAATGAATGAATGAAAGTCAAATTTTGATTTCCTGGTATCGATATCAAATAAGTTTTTTTCATCATAAACTGAATTTTGAAGGCTAAATAAGTCCTCTGAGTAAATGGTATCATGGCTGAAATTAAGAACAACAATTATACCTACTTAGAGCCAAACCTGAAGAAAAAGCTAAAATAAAAAGACTGAAAAAAATTCAGACATACAGGCAGATAAACAGACACACACACAAACATCTTGCCTTTTTATATATATATATATATATATATATATATTGTAACTAAGTTGTTGGACTCGTAGGTTTTTTAACCTTTTGTTCATGCATTTACTTTTATAAAGAGTGCTCGATACAAATGTAGAGTGTTATACAGTATATATATTTATATATATATTATCGATTTTCTGCACTATTGTAAGAACTACAACCTTGAAACTTCTGAATATCGTTTCTTATGTCTTTATCTATGAGTGTATCAAATTTGATTAAAATCGAACCACTCCTTCTATAACCCGATTTTTTCGATTATCAATATTTATCAGGGGTAACTCGACACAAAACCTAGCTAAGAACACTCGCAGATGCTTATAGTACAACTGTGTGAATTTTCAAGAAAATCAGTTCAGCTGTTTTGGAGTCTATAGGTAATGGACACACACACACACACACACAAAGTTCCATTTATAAATAAATTTAGATTAGATTTAGATTAGATAGGAGCTTTATGTTTTATTTCTATGGTGTCTATAGGGTGAAAGAAGATAAATTTGTTTTCAATGTAGCAAGGACAGGTTAGCTGTCTAAGATCACCAGCTAGTCATGCAATGGCATATTTCATCTCTGGGTATGTCGCAATGCCCACAGCATCAGAAAATATACAAAATAAATTTATCAATTCTGATTTTGGTTGATTTTCCATGTTTGTATACGCATCTATAGATCTGCTTTTACAAGGCCTGTGCATTGAATACTGCTGTCACTTCTGGTCGAGTACCCTTGCTATTCATCTTGGGCTTCTTGACAAAATCCAACAAAGAATCTGTAATGTAATTGATCCCGACCTGTTAGCTTAACTCCAGTTACTGTCTCACTGACATAATATTGCTTGCCTCTGTCTCTTCTATAAATACTTTCATGGCTTCTTCTCTGATGAGCATAGCTCCCTGGTGCCCCCTCTGTATGAATTTACTCAATCTACTACAGTGGTGGCTAGGTCCCACACTTTTACAGTGAAACCAATCAAATGTAACTGCAACTTCTACTCTACAGCTTCTTCACTCACATTTCCTGCCTGTGAAATTCCCTTCCATATACTTGCTTCCCTGACAGCTACAATCTCCAAGAATTTAAAAGCAAAGTCAATTGCCATCTCTTATCTCCTTGATTTGCATCCTTTACTTGACAAACTTTGTATCATGTTGTTCTTCCTTTCCACTCTACTCTCATGCAGCCCTCTTCACACCTGTATTCTCATCCTTTTCTTAGTCATTCTCTGACTCCCCTGTAATTTGTTTCTCTTTCTCATCACTCACCTCTTATGTAACCACCTGTGCACCAGTGGCAGTTCTGCCTTGCTTGGGGTGAAATGATTAGAAAAAAAAATATGCTGCATTGTGTTACACTTCCCAGGTATTTAAATTTCTTTACTTGTTTTATTTTAGTTTCTCCGACCTGTAGTTGGCATTTTAGGATCTTGAAGAACTAAAAATGTGAAATTCAAAACACAAGCAAACATTGTAAATATCTTGATTGATCATCATTCTAATGATGTTGATATCTGTACAGTATAAGAGATTTACACCACAACCTAATGCTTAATTTTATTTAAAGTGTGGAGTAATTATTGCACAGGGACAATCCAATTCTCTTGATTTCCAACATTGTTTTTATTTTCTACTCGTAAATGAGACATCATAATATTTTCCCGTTCCAGGTCTTGCTACAAATATTATAAATTTTATCAGGAATCACCTTTGGGGCTCCACTCCTGATTTGTAATCAGAATTGTCTCCTAGACTGGTTGCCAACCAAGGCTAGACAACCAATTTTACTCTGCTAGTGAAAATATTAAGTTCTACAATTAAGGATAGTAATTTTCAGGAATGTAAATCTGCAATTAATTACAAAGTTTGTGCACCAAAGATAATGAGAATGTCAAAGTTACTTATTCACCTTGCTTGCAATCGAAACAGAAATTAATTCTAAGAGAATTACAGCATCAAACGTTTGCTTTCATAGCATTTAAAAATTTTTCCACCCTCACAATCTGTGAACTCGATAAACATATTAATACTGTTGTATTCTAATCACATTATTAAAGCGATATTTGTGGAGGAGTTTTGTCCAAGGTCATATAAATTACACTAGAATGTAAAAAAATTACATTCAGCAAAAGATGCCTACATAATTTCCATCCTCTTTTTTCTTCCATGTGCCATGTTCCTTCAGCATGTAGGCAATTGTGGCTCTCCATCATTTCCTGTCCTTCATAGTGCTTAATAAATTGTGTCTTTGTTATTTTTCTACCATCTATTTACTCAAGCTGTCAAGGTTTGGTCCTGGGTATGACAGTAAACAGCATCTGGCAGCAAGGCCTCTGAATGGGAGGTTGTGAGGAGAATGGAATCAGCTCTTAATTGCTGCTGTTCCCAGGTTCACCCTGACCTGGAGTGGTAGCACCTGTTAGGGTCTCAGCTATGGGCAAATGACCTCTAGACTGGGGTCAAAACACTATGAAAGTATAAAAATAGACTTTTATAGAAATATATATATATATATATATATATATATATATATATATATATATATATGCATAAAAATAGACTTTTATAGAAAAATATACATTTTTGAAGGAAAAAAAATTATTACCAGCAATACATTTTCAAATACAAAACTAGAAGATGTCTTCAGTTTTCTAAAATAAAATGAAAAAAATAAAAACTTTTTCATCAAAATCTGACTAAATCAACCATCTCTAAAACTGAACATTTAAAAAATACCTTAAATCCCTACCTTTTTGACATTAAATAATCTACAGAGGTTGATATACCATCAAACAAAACTCAAACTCAAACCCTCACAAGGTTATGCATTGTTTTCCTCTGTAACTCTTGCCTTCAAAATGTTCTGTGAGTATCAGATTTTTCAAGTCCTCTTTCCTCATTATGTGCCTTAGAAATTTCAATTGTCTCTTCATGATATTAAGTATAAGTTTTTTTTTACTTTCCATATTTTCTAAAACCTCTTTTCTGCTCACATATTTGGTCCATGGTGTCCTCAGCATCCTTCTGTAGAACAAAATGTCTTTTGCTACAAATCCTACTTCATCTTTGAGATTATCCAGTATTCACTGTTATATAAGATGACTGATATCATGTAACAGTTCAAATGGCAGTGAGAGCCGGACAATCTCCTCACAGATGAAGAGAAAACTTGAGGTAACAGTGATGTGGTTCTATAGAAGGATACTGAGAACACTATGGTTGGAACATGTGTGGTACAAAGAGGTTTTAAGGAAAATAGGAACAAAATGGACACTTAGGCTAAGAGAGAGACAGTTGAAATTTCTGGGACACATTATGAGGAAAGAGGACTTGGCAAATTTAATGTTCACAGGAAGAGCAGTGGGAAACAGTAAATACATAAAAGGCAAGAAGCTGTGGAGAGCTATGATTTTGCATGTCCAGAAGGGACACAAAATATAAATGAACTCATTCATATATTAGTAAAAGAAAAATTCACTTACTGCAACCAGTGTCTCAGCATACCATCTTATCCGTTGTTTTCTGCAATGCATTTGGTCAAATGCCTCACCACTATTTTGCACACACTTCTCTAAGCATAAAACTCAACACTTAATATTCAGTTCATCCCCTCCTGTTTTAATAATGAATTTACACAAGGCAAAGATAGCGAATCCATGATAAAATCGTAACGATTACAGCAAAATGTGTGCATCCCTTTGGATGTTATGGACACTTAATTATATTTTGATTAATGATCGCTCCTCCTTTTCCTTGTTGTCAGCATTTGAGCACAGAGAATAGAAACATGTAATTCAAAATAAATCCTCGTTTGAAGTGCCACACACAATATGGATAAAAGTCATCAAACGTAAAATTAGCTATTAAGACCAAAATGGCAGATCAGGTGCATAAAATATTGCTTAGTATGAGCAATAATGAATTGTAGATAGCATCAACAATGACTAAATGCTGAAGGTCAACAGGAGGATCAAAGAACATAGATAATAGCCAAATATGAATTATGATTCACTAAATTCTAATTGGCTTCTGATACAACCAATCCAAATGCTCCATTGGTTACCAAACTGAACAGAAAATAAAAATTGATATTCGTGTAGTACAAAAAAACATTCAAACTCAATTGACTGTTCAGTCAACTGATTGCAAATAAATTCCTACTAAAAATATTACTTAAAAGTAATTATGGCAGATACAAAAAACATGCTGAAACAAAGTAGTAAAGGCCAAGAGGAACGATTACTAAACATCAGTTGTACCAAGGTAGACTGTATGGTCATTAGCAAAATGAACAGGAAAAACTACAAATTGAAGAAGTTTATAAAACAGGAATAGTTGTTAACAAAAGGGACAGACTGGGCTATAAATTGGATGTGTCAAAATTTACAAAACAGAAAAAAAAAAGAATAAACATAAATTCTGCCAAGATAGAATGTATAGTTGTTAGCAAAATGGACAGATCAAGTGACAAATTGGAAATGTAAAAGTTAGCCAAGTACAAAAATCTAACTGGGAAGTATTACATGGTAAATGCAGCAAAGAAATCTGAAGGCATATTGGAACAGCAAGTAATGCCTGCCAAGAATTAAAAGTATTAAAAGACAGGAAACTTTCATTAGAACCAATGTAAAATGTTAAACTGCTATGTGACATCAATCTCCTTAAACACTTTCAAAAGCAACAACAACTAAAATTTGTAGCATATGAAACAATAAGGGAAAACAAATGATATAATCAAGCTATTGACTTTCCAAAATATCAAAAAGCAAATGTTTGGAAGAAAACTAGAAACATATGCACACACATTGTGGAAATAATTTTAACATGATTTATTAAAGTCTAACAATAACTCTATACATTAAAACAAATTCAGGTAAATAAAAATTTAATAATAAAATGTATCAATAGATTAAAACGAAAACTAAAGAACTAAACATATTTTAAACATGAAATATGATATACAATTATAAATGGCTGAATTTAAGTAACTGTTTTCTCAGGTCAATAATTAAAATAGACTTCAAATGATTAAATCCTATGAATCTTAAAAAAAGGAATCCTTTATAAAAAATCCCAGAGCAGTTTAATAAATACCAAAAACCACATCACTTGAAGACTTCCAACAGCAGCAACAACAGAAATGGCGAGCACAAGGAACTAGAAGAGAAAACAATAATATAATAAAGATTGTAACTTCAAAATTAGAGATAAGGAATTTGAACATTAAATATTCCTGTAAATCCTTCATCAGATTCTAGCATCCTTCTGTAAAACCACATTTCTGTTGCTTCAAGTGTCCTCATCAGTAAGGAGATTGTTCAATATTTACTGCCATATAGGAAGATTGATATTACATCACAGTTCAGTGTTCTTTTCTTTGTTTCTTAAAATTTATATATCTGGGAGGTGTATCAACCAAGAACAGAAACTGCAGCAAGGAAGTCTGAAGGCACATCGAGATAGCGAAAGATACCTTCCAAAAGCTGAGCAAAGTAATAAAAACAGAAAATAATAATTAAACAAGAATGATAATTTGTTGGAAAAGTTTCTTTGGTCACATAAAAAAATAACCTTTTGGGCCACAACCCATTTTGTCATGTATAGAGAAAAGATAGATTTGATCATAAAAACGCCATCCTGAAAAGCAGTCGAAATATCATGTTTTTTGTTGTGGGTTGGGGAAGGTGTTCCTCTGTAAATGATACAGAGGCCATTTACATGATTAAAGGAATCATGAACGGCATTAATTAGTTCTCTTCCATGCAACAGTTAGAACGAGAAGAGGGTTGAATGTTTCAACAAGATAATAACCCAAAACATCAGCTCTGATAAATAGTTTACGAATGATTTGTTCAGAACAATGCAGATAGATGTTCTTCTCTGATCAAGTAAATCTCCTGATTTGAATCTAATGAAAATTTATGGTAAAGTTTGAAAGATCAAATTCACCAGCGGGACTGCAGAAGTATTAATGATTTTAAGATCATGGGCAAGAAGAGTATGCCAAGAATTTTAAAAAATGCTACAAAGATCTTACGAAACATCATGAAAAATGTCTCTAAGCAGTAATTTTAAAACAGGGACATCTAACTAAATATTCAAAAATGACAGCAATGAGTTTTTTCACCTATCATTTTCTTTACATTTGATTCTACATTATATTTTTGAAAATATGGACTTTTTATTAGTAATTGTTAATTTTGTATTAAAGTACTTCACTCATATAAACTTGAAAGAAATATAAATATTGAAAATAAATTTAATAAAGTGTCCTAAGATGTCTTTGCTGTTACTGCATATATATATATATATATATATATATATATATATATATATATATATATAAGTGGACATTGAAGTCAACACCCAGAGGTAACAGTCTGTTTCATGTTTGGATGTAATCATCATGGCATGATGATTGTGTTCAAGCATGAAACAGACTATCACCTCTATGTTCACTTTTATTTTACATATGCTCTGTCCCTGATACTGAGTATTTCAAGCCATAAATATAGCATACCTTAAAATTATATTTTATCATATATATATATATATATATATATATATATATATATATATATACACACACACACACACACACACACACACACACACAAGTAAAAGGTTGTCACTTAGCTGGTTGATGTTACATTCAGCATCCCAAGTCCAGAGTTTCATAGACAGACATGTCTGTCCACTTGTCAGGGAATATCTGCAATTGACTACTTATTTCTAGATTTTTCTTTATATATATATATATATATATATATATATATATATATATATATATATATATTCAAATGAATGAGAACAAAGAAAATACTTGCAACATTCAAAACATTCATTTAAAACAGTGCTCAATATAAAAATAGAGCAATGAATATTTATTATTAATTATTACTTTAGAACATGTGCAAACTACAAAATTGTACATTTTGTTTCGACACTGAAAGAAAAATGTCTCATCATATAGTTAATAATGATGGTAATAATCATTTTATTTAAAAAAAAATTTTTTAAATCACCACTTCCCTTTATTTTTGGATTTTTTTACGGGGTAAAATTCACTTCTGGCCAAAATTTAAAATTTCTCTCTCTTGGCCATTTTCATTGTCTTTCCCCTTTCTTCCCTCTCTACATTTTCTCACTTTTTTCCTGTTTATTCTTCTTTTCATGTTCTAATCCTTCTGTATCTCTCTTTTTCCTCTTTCTTTTACTTTTCTTTAAAGAAGTACAATTCTTATTTTTAAAATGCCAAAAGATTTGAACCCAAACACCGTGTAACTGATATCAATATCTGTCTGCAATTCACTTCCAGCCAAAATTTAAAATTTCTCTCTCTCTTAGCCATTTCCATTGGCTCTTTCTTCTGTATAATTTCTCACTTATTTTCCTCTTCACTTTTTATTTCTTCTGTATCTTTCCTTTTCCTCTTTCTTTTTCCTTTCTTGGTTTTTCATCTTATTTTCTAATCTTTTCTTACCTCTTTCTTTCCACACTTTTGTAATATCACTTTGCTGTACAAAAAAAAAAATTAAAAAATAAAGTGTTTTTTTTAAAATAAAATGTTTATTACCATCATTATTAACTATCTTTTGAGATATTGTTCTTTCAATGTCAAAACAAAATGTACAATTTTGTAGTAGTTTGTAATTTGCACATGATCTAAAGTAATAATTAATATATATATATATATATATATATATATAAACGTATACTGTATATGCATACTGGTCTAATTTTATTATGACCAAAAACTACGTAATTAAATAATGAATATATATATATATATATATATATATATATATATATATATATATATATATATATATATATATATTCCATATCAGTGTATGTTTTCATGTGCACATTCAATATGCTGCTTTTGTTCAAGATTTTATCAACATTTATTTAATTATTCTTGATCATGAGGCGGAATTAAATGTATGAAAAGATTAAAATCTCCATCAACTAGGACATTATTTCATTTTACATTATCCTCAAACCTGGCCCTTCTCTTGTCAACACTTTGATGTTGCCTCTATGAAAACACAGGGTCAACAACCAGCTATTTATACTCAAATTCCATATTTAATTATTAACGAAATCTTAGCCTGTGCCCCAAAATTGATCACTTGATAGAACACTGGCCAATAAACAAAATCTTATGGTGCACACCCCTTGCCATTTCTTTTCAAAGTTTATATTCATCATTTGTGGGTATTGTGGATTTTACAAGCTTTGCTTGAGTAATAGGAGTAATATTATTCTAAATTGAGGTTTCTTTTTTTCCCTGTTCTCAGAAATAGATTAAAAATATTTTCATATTTTTCTAAAAAAAAACTAGCAGAGGGAAATAACTTTTAGTATATGAGATGGAAAAAGTCTTGTAGTACAGAAATACTGTACCAAAACAATTGGGATTTGACAGTTTTTGGAATAAAGAATATTTAGATTTCAGAATGATAGTATTTGGTTAAATTAATTAGAGAGGTAATTTCTTGATAATACTAATCAGGGGAGATAATACTGGCTAGGGGAAATAATCGTAGAATGCAGCACTGTTGGGAATTGCCTGAAAACTCTGCTATAAGTTGGTACAACCTTGTGAGCAAAATTGGGTAGACAAAACTGTTTTGAAGACATTGATGGTCATGCTAGTATGTGGTCACAAGTCCTCAACTAATGGGCAAAATAAAATCTTTTGTCTCAGTTGTCAGATCTAGTAATGGTGTCTCAATAAAAGCACCCATCCACCAGCATTGTTGGGTTGTACTGGCCTAAAAAAGTCTCCAATTCTAAATTCTAAATAGAAGTCATTTGAGTTTGCAATCTGCCATTAGTGAAAATAAGTCATTGTTGTTGTCGTCATCATCATGCACAGTTAGCGAATATAAAAAGGATAACTATATCAGGTGTTACACTTAGGTAAATTTTCAGCTTCTTTTTGAAAATTTTACAAGCAGAACATCTGACTGAGATGCAACTGTATGACATAGGTTGGACTAAGATCATCTTCAAATAATAACTTCTGATCTACTCTATCAGAGAGCGTAGTGGAATTAAATTTTGAGACATGCATTGTATCAAGTTATGTTCGATGTCCATTGTGGATTATGTGGTCTGGACAAAATACAGAAAAAATATTCAGTTTTCAAAGTTTTTTCTGTACTTCGATGAAATCTTCTGTATAAGATGCAGCAGACTTCTGAACCTTTTTGAACAAATAGAATGCATTTTATACACTAAATATCTTAAATTTATTGGACATATAATAAGGAAGGAAGGTTTGGATAAATTGACACAAATTGAGGGAAAGAGAAACAGGGGAAGGCTGTAAACCACCTACCTGATGAGCTTGTATGAATGGATGGATGGCATAATAGGAGATTTGGCAAAGGGACAAATGCTGCTAATGGCTACAAGGGACAGGAAGTTGTAGAGAACCATTATCACACTCGTCCTGAAAGGACTCAACACAAAGTAGAAGAGTTGATTGATGGATTGATTTTGTTTTAGCACTATAGGTTATTTAATTCCGCAATCTAAATAATTTCAACAGTCTTTTGGGTTCAAGTGAATATATTATTGGTCATTTACTGGACTGTCATATGATATCAGTCCTCCTATATAGCAGCAAATACTGGACAATCTCCTCAAAGATGAAAGAGAGATTCAAAGCAACAGAAATGTGCTTCTACAGAAGGATGTTGAGGATACCATGGAATGAACATGTGAACAATGACAAAGTTATAGAGAAAATGGAAACAAAAAGGACACATACTTTACGTTTGAAGAGACTTCAAGCAACAAAAATGTGGTTCTACAGAAGGATGCTGAGAATATCATGGACTGAGCATTTGGGGCAATGACAAAGTTTTTCAGAGGATGGAAACAAAAAGGAAACTTATACTTAACATCCGGAAAAATGGCTGAGGTTTCTGGAACACCTAATGAGGAAAGGAGGGCTTGGAGAATCTAATACTCACAGGGCAAATAGAGGGAAAGAGTGACAAGGGAAAACAGTGTGAGACATACTTGATGTGCTTGAACAAGCCTATCACGGAGCAAGTTTTGGGAGAGATACCAAGCAGAATAATGTTAAGAACAACAAGGGATAGGGGCAAAGTAAAAATCTATGATTGCCTACGTCCTGAAAGGACATGGCACATAAAGAAGAACAATGTTGGTTATTTATATATATAAATTTATTTTT
The DNA here is from genome assembly GCA_037127315.1 of Ascarosepion bandense. Taxonomy (NCBI): domain Eukaryota; kingdom Metazoa; phylum Mollusca; class Cephalopoda; order Sepiida; family Sepiidae; genus Ascarosepion; species Ascarosepion bandense. The sequence continues at coordinate 586,173 of JBBBDQ010000478.1, forward strand.
ATACTTTTATAGTTTTGTCCATTGCTGGGACCTTAAAAGGTGCAACCACCCCATAGTAGAAGAGAATGTGATATATTTATTTCTAATCCTTTCTCTCCAAGAAAAGCAGTAATGCCTTAAAGACACAAAAGGTTACAGAGTGGAAAAGAAAATGAGGACACTTTATGAGAAGGAATCAGAATTCTAATCCTAATCAGGAAACAAAGGACACACCACTACACTTTTTAAAAGATGGGAAAGGATGATGAACTGGGCAATAGGTGAACCTCTACTGAATTAACTAGTCAGTCACTTAAGTACCATACGTGATACACTCTTGGACAATCATGTCTCAAAAGAGACATGACTGCTTGGGAAGAAAACTTTCTCACAGTAGGTTGCCATTATTTTTTCACGGTAAACTGGTTATTAACCAAAGCATCCTGTAATTTAATTCATCGCTGGAGGGAGAAGAAACAGGTTCATACCTTTTCCAAGAGTATTTGGATGTAAGTGAATGCAACGAATTCAACTGGAATTTGAACTCAACTCTCCAATTTCTCATTCTGAGCCAATATCCACTGTAACACAATGCGCATACACTGGTCTGAAACAGCATTTTCTTGTTTAACCCTAACAATAACCTTGGTTTATAATATCAAAACCCAAACAGAAAACCAATCCTGGTCATTTCTTGTGGAGAGTTTGAGAACAGCAGTAAACTGATCAAATGAAAAGAAGAAATGTAAAACTCTTCATAACAGCTACAAATTACACCACTGACAATCGGAGATTTTAGAATCACATCCATTTACTGCCCGGGAAGAGTATGTCTCCCTTGAGAGAAAGAAAGCAAGTGTGCATGTGTGTATTTGGCTGGAACTCTTTTTTGTCTTACAGAACTGTGAGCTTTCTGTTTCCTTTGAGAGAAAATTAGTCAAAGTAATTAAAACTAATTATCATGGGAGATAACTGCTGAGCAGTTGTCTCCAGGAAATGAAAATTTAATCTTTGATTTCTCTAAATAGCATAAACTAAGATGCAATGTATATAGAATAATGTGTGTACATGTGCATGCCTGCTTAATTGCCTAGAACAACTGCAACTGGTGGTTAAACAAATGCAAAGTAGCCAATAAAAGATTTTTTCAGAAATATTTAAGCTTAGGAAATGAAGAAGAATATAATACATTCAGAAAAATAGGTCTGTAATAGTATCTTCTTTTTTTTTTCAAATTTACAATATACCTAAAATATAATATAGAAAAAAACTGCCAACCTCGTAATTACCAATAAAAACATGCCAGTGAAATCAAAATTTTAGACAATCAATGTACTTTATCAATTTCATGGCCTAGTACAAAGCTGAGATCTTTGTAATAAAGAAGAAAAAATTCATATATATAATGGAAAAGGAAACAGATATAATTTATGCCTAGAAAAACTTGTGAAAAGAAGTGAATCGATGATTACATACAAACATAGAAATAAACATCCGCTTAACTCTATGTAGATCTTTTTAAATTATTTTTATTATTATTAATTTCTTTCGTTTTCCTTTAAACTAAAACAAAAAGTAATCCGCCCTTGGCCCATAGGCACAAAAGTTATAAGTTATAGAGTTTAGAGAAGACAGAGGAGAGTTCAGGGACACATTTCTTAAGGACAATCATCGGGATTCCATCACCACCACACACCTTATGAGGGTCAAGTTTTGATATTACTCGAGATACTACCGTCGGAGTAATGTATACATCATTCAGTTTAGCGTCAGTTCTAATAGGGAAGTCAGGTGAGGGTATTCCAGATGAGTCAAATGGGAAGTTGGATGAGAATCTGCGAGCAAAACACTCGGCCTTGTCCGCTGATGCTGTGAGGACCTCAAATTCATTGATTAAGAGAGGGATAGAGGATTTGCTATTGTTCAACACCCATTTGCATAACCACCAATATATCCTTGGAGCCAAACTTGCAGTCAGCTATGCACTGCCTCATTCTCTCGGCAAACAACCGCTTGATGTCATTCAGGATTCTCTTGCACTTATTACGAGCAGACATGAATAGGCGCCTATTGTGGTCAGATGAATGTCTCCAAAATAGTCAGAAGTAGTGGTTTTTGTGGACAATGGAGGCCGAACAGGCAGGAGAGAACCAAGGGAAGGAATGAGATTTGAGACAAAACTTCCTGGTAGGTATGAAGGCATCAATGCCAGCTTTCACACAGAAAGAAATCTCAGAGGCACATTCATAAACTGGGAGATCAAACACTTTTCCTCAAGCGACGTCGAATAGGAAATTGTGAAAGGCATCCCAGTCAGCTCTTTGGTAGCAGTAGAGGTCCTATAGATTGGAGGCTTTTGGTGGGAGTGAGAGTGAAGAGAAATATTAAGAGAGACAACAGCATGATTGGAGTTGCTGAAAGGGCAAAGCTGTGAGACTTGGCAGGAATCAGGTTCAGAGGTAAAGCATAGATCTAGTAAAGAGGCATGTCCAGAGGGAATGCTGGGAAAGTGTGTGTGAGGAAGTCTGCTACTTGCACAAGGGATCAGAAAATGACAAAATTCATGGTGTGGATGCCAACTGAATCAGTAACAGGGTCTTTAAGCCACTCAGCATGATGGGCATTAAGATCTCCAAATACAAATATGTGAGCAAATGGGTGGGAGGAAGCAGCCTTATCTATATTGTCAGAAATGTTGTCTAGGAGGGAGCAGTCAGGAGAGGAGGGGAAATGGTAAAGGAAGAAAAGGTAGCTAACCGAACTGAGAAGTGACAGACAGAGACATACATATTAGTGGTCAGGGGATTTGAGCAATGTCACTCTAGCTACAAGGATGTGTTCACTAACATAGACCCCCCCCCCCAGCCCAAGCATATAGACAGTGGAATCCTTCCTTAAGAGAGGAAGATAACCAGGGACCAAGAAGTCAGAGGAGGGAACTGATGAGTTGAGGTTAGTCTCACAGAGCGCTAGGATGTCAGGGGACTTTTCGTGGAGGAAAGCTTCTACACTACAAAAGTTAGTATGAATGCCCCAGATGTTAGTAAAAGAAATGTTAAGAGATTTTGGTGATTTGAGTTTGACTGGTTTAGGAGTTTTTGTGTTTTTGTTTTTCATATTAAGGTTTTTTGGTAGGGAGGGACCTTGAGTAGAGGATGAAGGCGGTCATTATCCACGATATGCGCTGGGACGGAAACTGGGTCAGGCTGCATCAAAGTGTGGCCTCAGAATTGCCAACAGAAAACACTTGCAGGGACACCTATCCATGGGCGACATGGCACTACAAGAACCCCGATATTATGCAACTGTTGATCAGAGTAGCTGCTCTTGATGCTACGCAAGAGTTAGGGCTCCTAACTACCAGTCGGAAGCAGTAACCAGGAAACTGCCAATCTGGTACCCTCACAATGGTGAGACATTGCCACCAACCCCACACATTGCAGAAACATCATGGAAGCACCAATACTGAGGTCTGAGGAGAGAAACGAGAAAGCCGGAAACCACATCCTAAACAAGGAACAACGGATAAGCCTCTACACCTGTTCAATAGAGGTGGATGGAGTGTAAACCAGGTCATCGTTTGGTCTATCTACTCCAATTTAAAAAAAAAAACAATAATAAAAATTAAAATTAAATTAAATTAAAAATTAAAACAAAAAAAATTAAAAACAAGAAGGAGAAAAAAATAGGGTGGAGAATTGCTAAGATTTTAACTTAGTTAAAGTCCAACAACCTGAGAAATTTCTGCCAAGTTAAAAAGAAAACCAAACGTTCAATTAAGCATGAAAAATTTTAAAAAATTTAAAATTAAGCAAAAAAATGACTTACTTTTAAGAATATTTTAAAGAAAGTTGCTCCAATCCCAAATACATCGTTTCTGCTAGTAAGGTAAAAAATACAATTCTTTTTAACTTTTTGGCCAAACCAAAGTGATAAGTAGGTGGGGGTGGAGAGTCAACTAAATAACCAGTATGTGACCCATAGGCTGCGAAGGAACAGAAAGAAAAATAGAGTCAAACAGCCGAGAAGGAAAGAGAAAAAGAGAAACAAAGAATCTAACAGCCTGGGAGGAAAAGGAAAGAGGGAAAACAAAGAATCCAACAACCAGAGAAATTTCTGATTCTACCTATTAATTTAACTTTTGAGGTTTTACTTTTCAATTTCATGTTTAAGTGTTAGTTAAAATTAAATTAAATTTTATAATTAAAAAATACCATCTCAGCATTATTATATATAACTACCATAAACAACACAAAAACAAAAAATTCAAATTCCAGGATGGTCAAGTCATAATATACACCAGATGATTGCATAGTACATGAAACTCAGTCATGCTATAGATGCAGGATAATATATATATATATATATATATATATAAAATTTATAAAATCCTACTTCTGTAGGACAACTCAATAATTGTATAGTACATGAAACTCAGTCATGCTATAGATGCAGGATAATATATATATATATATATATATATATAAAATTTATAAAATCCTACTTCTGTAGGACAACTCAATAATTGTATAGTACATGAAACTCAGTCATGCTATAGATGCAGGATAATATATATATATATATATATATATATAAAATTTATAAAATCCTACTTCTGTAGGACAACTCAATAATTGTATAGTACATGAAACTCAGTCATGCTATAGATGCAGGATAATATATATATATATATATATATATATAAAATTTATAAAATCCTACTTCTGTAGGACAACTCAATAATTGTATAGTACATGAAACTCAGTCATGCTATAGATGCAGGATAATATATATATATATATATATATATATAAAATTTATAAAATCCTACTTCTGTAGGACAACTCAATAATTGTATAGTACATGAAACTCAGTCATGCTATAGATGCAGGATATATATATATATATATATATATATATATATATATATATATATATATATATATATAGCGTATCTTCATTCAAGCATGTTTGGTTGGTTAAATAATCTAGACATATTATGCCTATTTTATTTCATATTTTAGAGAGTAGGGAAGAATAAGAAAAAGGAGAAACATTATTAAAGAGAACAATAGAAGAGTAATCAAGAAAGCAGTAGATAACGAATGCTTTCGTAATTTTTGAAGATCAAAGTTGGCTGAAAAACATGGATCCAGGAAAGAGTCCTACAAGCAAAAAGTGCAAGGAAAAGAAACTGTTAGAGTAGAACTTACACTTAATCATTTTAACTGTAATTAGTGAGACTTTGTCATCAATCTAGTAATGCACTTACTTAATTCATTCATAAAGTCTAAGTACCATAGCAAAGAGTTCATCCAAACAAGTATTTATGAAAAGTGGAATAATAGTAGAATAATGGATTGTGCATTAGATTGAGGAATCAGAGAGCCAAGTTTGAATTCCGATCAAGTTCGTTACATTCACTTACATGCTAATACCCTTGGGAAGGGTATAAATCTAACTCTTCTCCCACCCAACTATTGGTAAATAATAGGACAGACTGGGTTTTATAGTCTTCAGTGGTAACTATTCTAGGAGAAGGAAAACTTTGAATTCAAAACTGAAAGTGGCCCTGGCAAAGCACATAATATGCAACTAAAGGAAAGGGTCATTCACACTGACTCGATGATTCAACTGCAGTCGATTTAAAGAAAGAGCACTGGGAAGGTACATTACTGTGGTGAAGAACTGACTAAAGCTAAGATGTCATATCAGGACCAATAATATTTCAGATTCTTCTTTGTATTTTATCAATGATTTCTAAATATATAGCAGAAGCACCAGACTATATATGGCAGCAATATCTTGAATTTTATTTTTAAAAATAAAGCATTGTTAACCATTGTTAATTTTTTATTTATCTTACAACTACTCAGATATAAGCTTCCCTATATAATTTTATAACGATTTCACTGCGCATATTTTAAAACTTTTCATCTTTAATGATTTAACAGGATTTGTAAATGTATTTCTATTAATGAAGAATCTTAGACTTTCAAAACTTGAATCATAACATTAAAATAAGATAAAAAAACTTTTTATCTTCTCGATGAAATTATTTTAATATCTGTGACAGACAAGTTTCATTCAAAATTCAAAAGCTCAGTATTTTGAATCTTTACTGATACTCCCTGGATACTCCCTGGATTATACATTTTGAGACATGGCTCTTTTACTCATCAGGTGACTTTTAACAAAGACACAAAACAGCAAAATAAATAAATAATAAAAACAGTAATCCTATCTGAGTAAAAGGATAAAAACCTGTTTAATATTGCGATAGAAATGCCTGTTAACAAACAGCATTTGCTGTGGGTACTGTGTAGAAAGTGAAGAACTAGATGAGGAAGAAGATATCAGAAAAGGCGTGACAAAATGGAGACAGAAAAAGAGAGAGACAGAGACAGAGAGACTTGACTGAAAAGATAAGAGGTAATTAGAATTGTTTCTTTTTATTTCTATTTGGTATTATTAGTATTAGTATATTAGTATGCTGACTAAAAGACTATTGTCGTCCTTCCAACTTCCTCTTTCTTAGTTAATAAAGGCTGTTTAGGTTTTGCAAATATTAACAACATATTTGGATTTTTTCCTTTATATATTTTCCCATTCAAAGAAACTATAATAATGAAGTCATACAATAATGGTAAAAAAGAAAAAAATTTCAGATTTTTATCAGAATATCTCTTACTCATTAGCTGTTACAATTTTATTCTGTCAGTGTATATAAGATTGCTATGGTAATCATTGTTCTTTAACTTTTACAGCTGTTCAGAAAATGTTCTTATTGAAGAAAACATTGTCAACAGAATAAAAGATTTAATCATCTAACTGGTTTTCAGATATTCCATATTACTGTTATGCAAAAAGAAAATGTCGATAACAACACGTGTGGTCAAACATGGATCTCCAGGTAACAAGCGTAACTGTTGAATGAATTGTGCTACTAGGATCACATGGCTATAAATATTTAATATATAAAGCGCTCAGACAGAAGTCTGCATGCATTCTATGTTGTGCATCATTGAAGAGATTGTTTCAGTCTAATATTCAAAGGATTCGTTTAATACATTGACTTTACATGAAGATACCAAAATATAACTTGCTAAAAGCATGTTACCAAAAGATCTCTTCAGAATAACATTAAAAAACTAATATTTTAAAAATTACATAGGTAGTTTGACGATGTCAGCGACAAATGTCCAGACCACGCCAGAAAGAGACTTGAGCCTATTTATTACAGAATAGGCCAGTCCATTGCCCAGAGTGGGGCAATCCATTTGCTGGCCTGCCATTGGCTAAATTTGCTGGCCTGCTATTGGCTAAATTTACTGGCCTGCTATTGGCTAGATGTTTCATAAAAGAGGTTATCCAGGTCTAACTTTTACCAACATGAGTAGGCCATGACACCCACCATTGTGAGGAGGCTATGATAGTTTACAAGGCAGCCATGATGTTCCCAGTAAGTTACCTTAACTTCTACAGTTCAGATATTTAATTTCAGTCATTTTATCTTATATATTTCCTGACAAACTAGTGAAACTAGAGCAAAAATTTTCCCACCTCACCTTGGAAAAAAATCAGCCTATCACGTGTTAATAATGGGGATCAACTGGTAGGTCCCTTCTAGAAAGGGGAACACAGGTTCATACTCTGCCAGATAGCAGATTAAGTTTTCTTGAGTATGCAGACAGGTAGATGTAATACAAACTTTTAAAAAAAATCAGATTGGAAGTTGCATGACCTATAGAACAAGAACAATATACAACAGTGATTGGAATAAAGAGTTCAGTTCAAAATTTCAATAACCTGAAGATCAGAGCATACAATGTCATAAATATGGCAATAAAGATGAGGACAACAGTCCAAACAATGTAAATAATATAAATAATTACAATACCTCATCTCAGAAATATAGGCAAAGTAAAGCTTCTATTTCAAGCATAGGTATCCACTAAAAATAGCATCTGAAATAATAAAACATGTTTGTGTGTATACACTGCTTATATACAACATGTTAAAATTTCCCTTCTCTGATTCCATGCGCCTATGGGTTAGGGAGTAGCGATTCCGACGGACACCTAATCAGTCGAGTTTCGATCCCGGCCAGAAGCAAAGTGCATGCATCTAACCACACTGATGAGCTGTGATACAGTGAAACAGGCTTGTATGTGGATGACTAATATATATATATATATATATATATATATATATATATATATATATATAAATGTAAATAAGTATATATATTAGTATATGTGCAGATACACATCAGTACATAAATATCAATCAGGTTTTAATAGAACAGTGCTCAATGCGGTATGACAGAGCAAAAAGTATATCTTAATAAATATTACCTTATGTTTTAAGCACAACTCGAAGTTTCATGCATTATTAGTTCGTAATATGTACCTGACAATTGCATAATGCATGAAAATCCAAGTCATGCCTAAAACATAGGATAATATGTATATTTATTAAAATATATGTATATATTGAGGTAAGATGTATGCCAAATTGGAAAAAGTTTTTGTTTGATGCGAAACATTCCTTAAATAATAATTTAATAACTTAATCAGACTAGGTTTTTTTTAAATTAATGCGACTACACATGCACATAAACAAGAAATGCTGGTAATTTTAAATTTTGAAAATATGTTTGAATAAATATTTTTTATTAAATAATGTGCTTTGAGTTATTTTAGGTTTTTAGTAATATGTTTTGTTCACTGTAATGAGACTGGCCCCAATTTTGACATAAAAAATGCTACTCTAATTAATATTCATTAAGACGAAAATGTCTTGGACTTTGCTTTAAAAGACAGATCATCCATAGTAAATTTGCATCCAGGTTCTTATGTTTTGCCATTGTTGACAGATCTTTTGTCATCACAACGTGGTATAGTTAATACCAAGGGTGATGGAAACAAACAGAAAAAGAACTTAAATAAAATTGGCTAGATTATATACTCATAACATATTATTAAAGCAGCAAAACCCAAAAAACTAAAATACATTAATAAAAAAAACACAAAACATTTTAGAAAAATGTTTTTTTCAAAAATATTTCCAAAATTTTAAATTTCCAATGTCTCTTGTTCCTGCACATATGTAGTCACATCAACATAAACAAACCTCGGCTGATGAAGTCCTAAAGGATGAAACATGTCACATAAAAACTTTTTCCACTTTGTCATGCGTACTTTTTCATGATCTATAATAATGTAGATATCTTTATTCCATATAATTATAATGATAAAAATTGTAAAAACAGCTGAAGAGCCACCAAGAAAGAAGTATTCATCCTTCTTTGGGGCTGAAGCATCATTATCACTAACTCATTGCACCCTAACAACACCACATGATATTGCCAGATTTTGTAGTTCCTTTGAAACAATGCGGTAATACCAGATCCATGCAGATGCACAATCTTGTAACCTCTTCATAGATTTCCTCCTTTCTTTTGGTAACAATCCAACTTTAGTCAGGTATGCCAAGGTCAACTTGACAATAAAACCTTGACATTCCATTTCAATGGGAAATATATTAATCATACAGCCATTTCTTTTGCACTGCTACTCACAGATTGTCATGATTTTCTCACTTATGCTGATGTGCATGGTCAATAATTTCTTCAAGAGGAACTATCAATTGAATGACCAACCTTTTTTTAATTAACTGACCAGATGATCAGATCAGAATGCTGGACAATTAATACGATCTTTACTCGAAAAGGGAGGTGTCATTCTAAATCTACTATGATCTTTGCAACCATCAAACAATGAATATTTGTACTTTTCACAGAGATACAAAGGTACATCAGAATAGTAAAAGATGCCTTCCTGAAACTAAGAAAAATATTAAGACATAAGAATATTTCATTAGAAACAAAGAAAAGTGTGCTGAATGCATATTCTCCTGTTGAACGGTGAACGCTGGACAGTTTCCTTACAGATGAAGAACAGACTTGAAGTGACAATGATGTGACTTTACAGAATACTGAGAATACCATGGACAGAACATGTGTGCAATAGGGAAGTTCTAAAGAAAATTGGGATTAAGACACTAATGCTTAAAATCAGAATGATACATTTGATATTTCTGTATCATTATGAAGAAAGAGGGCTTGGAAAATTTAATAACCCCAAAAAATATTTAAGAAAGGAGGTAGAAACATAAATGTAAATATATTTATTTATAACACTTTTATATAAATATATGGGCATTTTATATAAATATCTGTGCATTGTGATGCAGTGGATATTACTTCAGAATGAGAAATCAAAGACTCAAGTTTGAATTCCATTTGAATTTGTTGCATTCACCTTGGGAATAGTATTAATCCTTCTCTTCTCTCTCCAGCTATGGGTTAAATAACAAGATATATTGGATTCTATAGCTTTGGGTGGCAATCAGTCTACCACATAAAAGAAAATATTCTGATGAATGATTGAGTGAAAGAGACATGATTGCCCAAGTGTTAACCACGTATGGCACATTTAACTAACTGATACCAGATTCACATTTCTATGATTTGAAAAATTTAATTTGACATAGAGAGAAGTGTGGCTATGCCGGGATATGTCTCACCTTCAGCTGAAGTTTGAGAATTCTTTCATTTTTTTATGCATATATGTCATATTGACTGGATAGTCTATCAACTCAAATATGAGTATCCATTAAAAATAATGTTCAAACACATAAATTTAAATAAATAAGTGGGTTAATACCATTTCGCAACTTTCTGTAAGATTTCATAATATTGTCTTTGTTTATGTTTGTCTACATTAGGATACAAACCAGAGCAGTGATAGATGTTATGAGAAATCAGGAACTTATATATTTACTGGCTTAATTTATCTTTGTTAAACCATGAAATCTTCTGTAGTCGAGTGGTAAGACATGCCAGATCTATTAACGGCTTCCCTGGTCTACAGGTATCATAGGTTTGAATCCTGCCAGAAAACAGATGTTATTCTAACAAGGTTTCATGAATATTCAGGCCAGTGCATATATATAAATGTACTATTTAATTACAGAAAAACAGACTATCCACTCAAATACTAGTATCTATTAATAATAATAAATATATATATATATATATATATATATATATATATATATATATACTATATATATACACAATCATCTGCATACAGGCCTGCTTTGCTGTATCACAGCTCATCAATGTGGCTATATTAACTGCTTGCTTCAAGCCAGGATTGAAACTTGACTGATTTGTCATCAATCTGAGAGCCTACTCCTAAGCTATCAGTGTACACCAGAGAAAGAAAGATTTCACAGCTTGTTATTTACAGAATATAAACATCTGCCAGCAGCTGGAAGCATTCAATTCTGTAGCTGAGCCGAGAACATTCAACTCAGTAGCCAAAGAACGTTGTGTAAAGCCATTAACGGCTACTGTTTATAAAATCTACCTTTCTCTACAGTGCTCTATCAATGACAATTTAAATATGTCGGTTTAAATCTGTCAGTTGTTAAAACCATTTTGTTAATCTTCGGGATTCTCCGTAACAATATATATATAGAGTGAGAGAAAGAGAGTAATAAACAATGTATTTGGGCAGCAGTTTTCATTAATACAAGTTTTATTAGTTTTATTAAAAACCAACAATGTTTTTTTAATTTTTTTTTTCATTTCTAACGGGTTGTTTGATATCAAGATTGAGGATGTAGAAGCACTGTCCAAATTCTGAATGCTTTCAACTTTCATAAGCCATTGTCAAAGAAAGATTTATATATATTTTGTTAAGAACCCATTTAGACTTATAAATCTATTATTGAGGGCATTTTCTAAACCATTAGTTTCAAATATCATTGCCATTATTATGTGTCATATTTTCATGTGTCTGGGATGTTCAAGCTTTGCTGGAAGCTATTTCTTTATTCACACTTCATACTACTTTAACAAATATGTAACACCCAGTGAGGATCAAACTCTTCATAATAATAATAATAGCAAGCAAAACTAGTCTGCTAACCATAAGGTTAGAAGCAAGTTTACTCAAGTTTTGTTTTTCCTTAATGCAGGTGATTATGGCTCTTTGTAGACCTCTTTTTCTTTATCTGTGAACCGCTATGCATTCTTGGGAAAGAGACTGGAGATATTTCCAGCTGCTTTCTCCAAGTTTAAACTGTCTTTCTCTTTGATTGGTGCCACTGAAAAATAAAGAGTCTCATCAACTTTGCTATTTAATCCATAGCCGAGGAGAGAAAAATAAATTCATACTGTTCTCAAGGGCACTAGTGCACAGTGAACACAGCAGACTTGTCAATTTTACTTTCAATGCTGATTGCCATTAGATTATATGCACAAAGCTTAATTAATCTAAAGCTACAATAGTGTGGTGCCCTATGAGGATCAATGTCATTATTGTTGAATGCCTGACAAGAAATATTTGGTAAATACTGGGCTATGCTAGCACCCTGGTTTCTGTAATCTTGTTTACAATAAAAAAAAATTATATATATTTTAAGACCAAGCCGCAATTTAATTTTTTTCTAAATTCAAATTAAATTTTAAAATTTTCAAGATGGCAATTTAAGACCCAAGAAACATGGTGATTAAATATTCAGTTAATTTCAATTTCACAATAAATTTTCCCCTTCTTCGGTGAGGATATTCATTTTTCTCCCTGTTCCATTTCTTTGCTCCTGCAATCTTCACCTCCGATGCACTTTTGTCACACACAAAAGGGCTGCACCTAACAGTAGAAATATTAGTATATATATATATCTCAAGAAACATACTTACAATATAAGGTGTTGAAAAATGAAAGTCATTTTAACTGGTTTATATTTTTAAAAGTTTTAAAACTATATTCTTAAAAAGTGAATTTTAAAGTAAAAAAAAATACATAACCAATTTTGAACATTGTTTTCTATTTGTAGGAATGTCAGAGAAAAAATCTCAGAAAATTCAACACTGCTTTTTTGAAAATTGTTATTTTTTCACCAAAGATTAAAATAAACTACAACTTGAAAAATAACTTTTTATTTTAACTAAAATATTTTTAATTTTAAATATTTTTTTTTCTTTAAAACTGGCATTTGGATTGAACAGACAAGTAACTACTTTCAATTTTTATTAATGTGTGTAACTGATTCATGGAAACTGTTTACCATTGTGCAAACATTTTTGATAAAAACTTATTTTAGAAAATTATAATGAAAAATAAAAGCTAATTTAAAAGCTGTAACTTTTCAACAACTCAAAATTAAATATTTTATTTAAAGAATTTAAAAAAAACTAGCAATCTTCAAAAACTGACTTTTCACAAATCACAATGAATGGTTGTACACTCAATGAAACTTTCTTCTTTGAATGCCTATTGGTTCTGAAGCTAACTCCTGACTTCAAACAGGACTCATACATGCAATCCATTGCTAAACATGCTGGGAAAATTCATTCTCTTATTCCAGATTAAAGCAAAAATGAAGTATTGATGCCATAGCTGGGATGAAGCCACTCAATAACTTGATAAATTTTCAAATTGTTTACATGATCTTGAAAGGAAAAGATGGAAAATGTTCAGATTAGTTCCATTCATTAGTGCCACACGTCTAGATCTTTACAGCATGAAGATTCCATGCTACTTCCACAGAGGTGAATTATACTCATTTCCCCCATATTCCAAATCCAAAAAGAAGAAAGTTCTACTTAGAGAGCTTTTTTTCTTATGAGCTGTTACTTTATGGAACAAACTCCCACATAGGTGCTTCCCTAAACACTTTAATTCTGACCTCTTCAAGTTAAGGAGAATCATTATATTTCCTTCTTATCCTCATAATTTTCACTTCCTATCACCACCTCATCTATTCATATCGCATACCTCATTTAACATTACCATTTTAAAAGTAATCCTTGACTTTGAGTGACTCTCAAGCTTTGTACTGGGTGAACTTTAATTTTAAAAAGTCGAAGTTGTTGGCATTCTGATCAAATGGTGGCTCATATACCAATCAATATATTCTCCAACATTTTCCAAAAGGAAAACAACGTCCCCTCTTCATGGCTGAATACAGCTAGAAAAAGAATCAGGCAAAGGGCAAAATATTAGTTTTGCTTTTTCAAATCAAACAAAGTGAGAATTACACAAGTGCACAGGGGGTTACAGGAAGTTAAAGTGAAAGAAAAGACTGAGTATAGGGAGAATTGAGGAAAGGACAAAAAGATGAATTGGATTAAAAAAGACAGATGATGATTGGCATTGCATTGAAATTTTTTAAGATTATAGTTATCAAGGAGGCAAGTAAACAGAAAGGCATTCCACAGGCTGGACGTGTGAGAAAAGAAACTGTTGCAGTAGAAGTGGAAGTTACATTTAACTATTTCAATGATAAAAGGGTGGGACCTAGATGCCAATCTAGTAGCATGTTTAAATTAATGTAGTTGGGTCACCAAGAAAGAAAACTTGTCAGAGCAGTTGCCATGAAAAAAATTTGTAGAAAAGACAGAGGGAAGCCATGTCACATCAGTGAGAAAGTGACTGAAGTCGAGATACCAAATCGGGATTGATTATATTTCAGATCCTTCTTTGGACTTTGTCAAGAATCTTGAGATATACAGCATTCTATACTAACAAAGTTCTATTGCCCAAATAATAATGATTTCTCAAATTTACAGAGTTAAATATCTTGTTAAAGTTCTATTAAATCAAAACTTTCCATTTATCTTTGTATTGAGCACATACAAATATTGAATTGACATGTCGTATTTTTATGTTATAAAGTGTGCAGAAAAATTTTCGGCTCAACCAAGAATCCCTTTATGACAAAAAATGATGTTTATTCATTTGATCGAACCTTTGGAAACGTGTTGTACTAAGCATCTTTCATCACTTCTTTGTGTTTTACTACACACTCAAACAAGTTATAACATAATTTTTATTCTTTTATTTACACTGTTTGGACTGTTGTCCCCATCTTTATTTCCATGTTGACAATGTTTTGGCTGTTGTACACTTCAGCCTTCTTCAGACGTTAGAAATTTTTAACCAAACACTTTATTTTAAACACTGGAGTATATCATTCTCATTCCATATGTGATGCCACTTTCAGATACAAAAAAGGATTAATCTATTTCTAGAAAAGACATGGTGCATGGAACTAGAACAATCTACCAAAGTGGACAAAATAAATGGTTTGGTTCAAAATTCCAACATATATCACCTGAAGAAGGTCAGATTGTATAACAGCCAAGACATCATGAATATGACAATAAAGATGACGACAACAGTTCCAACAATGTAAATAGTATAAATAGTTATAATACCTCATCTCATAAATATATATGCACACAAAAGTTACAGTTTGAAATGGGTATATTTAGGAGGCAATTTTTCATTTATACAAGTTTAAAATCAGAGCATTATTTATTATTCCAATTAACACTTTTTCAGAAAACATTTGACACTAATATGATATAAAAGAGTCAAGTAGTCATTATGATTATGTCCTCTGTGGGAAAACAGCAAATACGATAGAAACATTTGGTACTGAGAGAAAACAAACACACAAATCTCCAGTTAACTACTGACATACTATATTGCATTAATAGCCAAAAATAAAACTAACTCAATGAAAATAATAGTATAAAACACAATTTATAATAGTAATTTAATTTTATAAAATAGTTCAATGACAAAGTTATTTTAATAATTTAGCAAATGAATTTATGAGCAAGGAAATGTAATGTGTACAAAGCAGAGTTTTGCCGAACATTGTTTTATTTAAATAATATAAATGCACAGTTATTTTAATTCTGAAAATTATAAAAAGCTTAACATATGATTTTTTTTATAAGCAAAGATTACATTGGTTTCAATTAACACTTTCATTTAAAGTTGGAATTTTCAGGAATTTTGTTCTATGTCAATGAAGAAATAAATGTTACATGTGCCCAAGGGTTTCCAACATTTTTTATAAAAATTTGCTAATTCATAATTGTTATTAAAGACATTTATAACTATTAAATACCAAATATTTTCTTGAGTTAGTCCTGGAAGTTTTCAAATTCAGTTTGAATAAATCCTGGCTTCAATACAAAACTGTCAATGACATTTTGAACATCAATGACATCTTCAAATATCTGATCAGCAACAACATGTCGGATGTGTGTTGTGGTGCAGTGGATATTAGCTTGGAATGAGAAATTGGAGAGCTAAGTTCGAATTCTAGTTGAATTCATTGCATTCATTTACGTGCAAATACCCTTGGGAAAGGTATTAATCCATCTCCTTTTCCTCCAGCTATGGGTTAAATAGCACTATTAGTTGGGTTATATAGCCTTGGTTGACAACTAATCTACCACAGAAAGTAATGGCAACCTACTGCTGGAAAATCTTCTGCCCAGTCAGTCTCTTTCGAGACATGATCACCCAAGCTTGTATCACATATGGCACTTAACTGACTGACAAAATGTCACTGCTCTGGAAACACTTTTTTTTATTTTATTTCACTTGCAGAACTTAAACTTCAAAAGAGGATAACAGGTACACTCTGCAGTAACAGTTTCACCAAACTTCAGCAATTTGAAATATATTGCACCTTTCACATCCTACTAAATACAGTTTTATAGCCACATCATGTTGAAACACTGGTTTCTGCACAATCCCCAAAGTTAAGCAACATCGAACCTGGTTAGTACCTAAAGAGGTGACTGATTGGGAATACCAGGTGCTGCAAGCTTGGATGTGTGAGCGGTGTAATGGATAATGACTCAGAATTGTTAATCAGAGAGCCAAGTTCCAATTCTCATTGTATTTGTTATATTCATTTATGTACAAATACCCTTGGGAAAGGTATGACGCCACTTCTTTCCCCCTATATATGGGTTAATTAGTGAGACTTGTACCATTAAAATCATTATTATCTCTAAAAAATATAAAAACTGCATAAAAAATATTTAGATTTTGCCATTAAATAATCCATATAGGTTGGCATAATCAATCAGTCAACCACTAAATACAGAGGAATATATATTTTTACAAAGAAGTCAGGTTTTGATATTGATGCATGATGTCCTAAGATCACCTATTTGAGTTTAACCGACTTTTCATTACCAGTAATCAGTCAGTTAAGTGCTATACGTGATACATGATTGGGCGAACTTATCTTTAAAGAGACATAACTGACTGGGCATATTTTCCCACATTAGGTTCCCATTACTTTCTGCAGTAGACTGTTGCCAACCAAGGCTACAAAACTCAATCTGTCCTGCTATTTAACCCATAGCTGGAGGAAGAAGCAACAGATTCATAATTTTCCCAAGGGTATTTGCATGTATGTGAATGCAACAACCTTTGGGAAAGGTATGAATCCAGTAATAATCTTCTATAAAAATATTTTTTTCATCTCTGTCAAAAAGTGATATACAGATGGCGAGATACTGTCTAACACTTCCCTTAAAGAAATATTTAAGTGCTCTAGGTTTCCTAAATCTGGAATGTCTAGCTTGGATTTTTTTGTTTTGTTTTGTTGGATTTTTTCAGAAATATGGACAAATATCCCAGTAGAAATAGGCAGATATTTGAAAGATACTATATCCACAACAAAAGTAACAGAGACATAGCAGCATATTAGTCAACTTATTGGCTAGACAATCAGGCTTGATTTACGAGATGATGTTAGTGCATTAATTTTTTTACTAAAACAAAAAATTTATAGTGTATAAAACAATCAAACCGAGTAGTCAAGAAAAGAAAAGAAAAAAATCCAAGATAGACATTCCAGATTTAGGAAACCTAGAACACTTAAATATTTTTTGCCTGTAGTGATGCCTCTTTTGCTAATTTGAAGAACAGTAGATCACGAGGAGGGTATACATTCCTTTTGGTAGGCGGTATCAATAGATATATATGCCCATTGCTTGGCAATCAAAACATATTAAAAGAGTCATCAAAAGTATTCTAGAAGCAGAAATATTAGCCATGGCTCATGCAGCAGAAGCATGTCTTTTTATAGGAATTTTTATTAGAACTGTTGCAACTTGAAGATAATGAAAATATACAAATTATATGTAAAATTGATAATTCTTGTCTCTATGATATGGTCAAATCATCAACATAAATTTTGGATAAGAGCTTTTGCATAGATATGGCTATTTTGAGAAAAATGATAGATAGAAATCTGATGTACAAACTGACAATAAATCATTGAAGATTTTTGGATTCATATCACAGCCCAAGGAATCCACCATTTAATGAATTTACATTCTCTTATATATATATACATTTAATTTTGAAAAAGACAAATGGGTAAGAACTTTTAACCTTCATGAGTTGCTCCAATTGGCAACTCTTCCAACTGAAAAAGAGGAGGTTTTACCCGGAAGTGGCGCAGCAGCCATTTGATGTAAGACATACATGTGGAGAACAGAAGAGTCTGAAGAAAATATTCTCTTTCCATTATGTGTCCAAGTTCTTTAATTTGAATTTATAGATACAATTTGCATTTTAAGGAATAAATTTCTTTTCTCACTCCATCTTCTGATAATGTGTGTCAAAAGCTTACAGCAACAAAACATTAATTCTGATCAAATTATTCACACATTGCAACAACATTTGTGAAAGGAAATTTGTATGTAAAGAAAAACAAGCACTTTAAATATAACAGACACAGAATGCTTATAATTTTTTTAACAAAACATTTAAAGGAACTATTGCTGTTCAAATTAAGCAAATCGAAATACATATTTGGAAGCGATTTTGGGAATAAGATTATTAAAATACACCTTAAAGTGGTGAATCCATGTGCGTCGTTAGTGTTGTTGCTCCCATGTCATTAGAAGTTTCTGGTCTCAATAAACAACAGACTTCTTCGATATGC